>JAPZLL010000015.1:0-247842 GCA_036250225.1 Cercophora sp. LCS_1 | reverse complement strand
CCAGACACCCCTATCTTATGCAGCACAGGGGGGACATGCAGCTGTGGTTCAGTTGCTCCTGGCCCGCCAGGACGTTAACGTCGACTCCAAGGATTGGAGAGACCGGACACCCCTATCTTATGCAGCACAGGGGGGACATGCAGCTGTGGTTCAGTTGCTCCTGGCCCACCAGGATGTTGACGCCGGCTCAAAGGGTAGTTATGGACGTACACCCTTATCTTATGCAGCAGAGAATGGACACGCAGCCGTAGTTCAGTTGCTGCTATCCCACCAGGACGTTAAGGCCGACTCTAAAGATCAGGATAAACGGACGCCCCTATCTTTTGCAGCAAAGGGGGGACATGCGGCTGTGGTTCAGTTGCTCCTGGCCCGCCAGGACGTCAACGCCGACTCCAAGGATTGGAGAGGCCGGACACCCCTATACCTTGCAGCAGGGAGCGGAAATGAAGCAGTGGTCCGGTTGCTACTGGCTAGCAAGGAAGTTGAGGCAAACTCCAAGGACAAAGGCGGGCAAACACCTGCTCTTAGGGCTGCAGCTGGAGGGCATACCGCCCTGGTTGCGCTCTTTTAGAACGACACTACTTGTCGACATCCCCGCCTATTACATTATACTACAAGGGGTGGACACGAAGATGTGGTGAACTTTTTGTTGGCCAACGGTGTTCGACCTGACCCGGAAGCTTTGTTTTAGCTGCGCGGAATGGGAGGGAGTCAATGGTGAAGTTGTTGCTGGGTAAGGGGCTCGTGCCGCAGTCAAGGGACCTAGAGGCGGGTGCACGTAGTGGGAGTGAGCTGGTAGTAAAGTCACTTCTGGATTTTGGGGCGGAGCCGACTTCGCTGGTTTTGAGACACGCTGCAAAGTCAGGAAGCACAGCTATCGTGAACTTGCTTCTGGATCGCGGGATAGAGCCGGATTCGACTGTGTTGGCGAACGCTGCAGGAGCGGGACCCACAGATGCTGTGAAGTTGCTCCTTGAAAGGGGGACCAGAATCAGTGGTCACACCCTATTCAAGGCTATCTGGTCTAACAGGGGGCCTATTGTGTCTCTTCTACTTGACAAGGGGGCTATCCCAAATGAGGAAAGCATTCTTTGGGCCAGATTGAAGGGAAATAAGGCAATTGAGGGTTTGTTGTTGGAAAAGAGGGCGGAGCTAGGTCTTGAGGCTGTTTAATCCACATTGCGACATCATATACTTTTGCGGATCGCCTCATTCTACATTGTACTATCTTTATTACACCTCTATTCTACCTCACATTTTCCTTTATGTGAACTCAGTACCTGCATAGGTGGTTGCTAGCAAAAGCCGTTGTTTCACATCTCAGTGCCATATATAGCAAGTAAAAAACGATCTAGAAGACTTGCCAGTTCTTCTCATATCCCTCTTGACTTGCTCGTTGCTAGCAATGCTGCACCCAGCGATGGACTTCGATTAGGCATCCCTGCCTACCGGTTCAAAGAGACGGCGTATCTCTAAAAATCGGACTCATCATTCTATAACCCCAGTTAGCGACAACACTGACATTGAGAATCGATAACTTACGCAGTGGGGTAACAATCCCCAGGCAGCTCGGTCGCCTCAGCTGCCGCCCTCAACTTCTTGGCCTCATCCTCAGTAAAACAAACATCCACAGCACCTATATTTTCCTCCAGATACTTGATAGTCCTAATCCCAGGAATTGGAATAACCTCCTCCCCTAAGCCAACAGCCATACCAGACAAACCTAAGGGGGTATAATGAGTGCATCCAAGCACTTGAGTGTGACTGCGGCCTGAGACGAAATGACTGACCTGTGGCCAGGTACGGCAGCGGGGCCTGGAAGGGGCCACGCAATCGCGAGACGTTCCTATCATAGTGGCGGGAGGTAGTGGAGGCACAGGCATCCCCGTCAGGACGAGTTCGGCCAAGTCCAGTCGTTACATGTTCGCGTCTCGGCCAAGTTGCTCCCGGACACGTTGAAAAGGGCGTCGAGAGACCCGGTCGCCGAGTGGTATTACGCCTACCACTCAGTCTACGCGGGCTCTGCCAGTCACCCCCTGACTCCTTCCTGATTGCGGGATGAACGAGAAGAGGGAGCACATACTCGAGGACCACATCGACGTTGTTTGCATATGTGTGATCAATCCATATAGAAACAGACCGATAGGGTACAATCCGGGCTTGCTCTGTGGGCTGTTGGTTCTTCGTCAGGTGGACATGGACTGGCACCCAGGTGCCTTTGAGAGAGAGTGCTTCTGCGATTATGTTTCCGAAGACGAGACGTCGAATGAGGAAATCGAGAAGCTACCGGAAACAAGTTTTATACTGGTGTAAGATTGGGTGTTTGCTGGGCGGAGGATACAGCCGAGCAAACTACCGCAGAAATAAGCATTAGGTAGCCTACTGGACCAAGATGTCGTCGCTGCAATCCGGGCAATCCTCAGGCCAACCGGCGGTGCACCTTGCTAACTACGTGAACCAATGAAAATCCGACAAAGCCTCTCACTTACTCAGCTCCGCCAAAACCCTGGGGAAGGTGATGATACTGACGTGTGTGGTGGGATAGGGAAATGGACGGACAGAAATACAGGGCGGATTGTCTCGGTGTTTGCGACGCACATGGTGCCGAACGTGACGTACGCTCCGGTATGTGTCGGGGGCACGGGGATGCGAGAGATTGAGGCGCTTTATCGGCAGTGGTTTGTGAACGGGAATCCGACGTCGCTGGAGCGGACGCTGCTTTCGAAGACGACGGGGTTGGACAGGGTTGTGGATGAGGTGTTTGCCTCGTCCAAGCGTACGCAGGAGATGTCCTGGATTCTGCCGGGGGTGCTGCCGACGAGCGAGGGGGTGCAGGCTGTCATGGTCAGCATCTTTGCATCTCACAACTGCCCCACAAGATGTTTTTCCAGCCCCATTGGCATCTATCTGCCTTGTGCGGACCTGAAAAAAAAACCCTTTCGTTACCAGTCCAGGCCATTTCCTTTATCCTTTACACTAGAGTATCATAGGAGGTAGTATAACTTATAGATAAATAATTAGGCATTGAAAACCTAAATCTATATTTGAGTCAATTTTAAATTGGCGCCAGCCACTAAATTTGTCCTGGACTGTTGAAACAGGCCTGCCCAGCATGCAGTCAAGATATCATAACCCAAAGAAATACAAGGTGCACGGCATCTGGCACATAACATCGAGTCAATATTGTCAGCTGAAAGCTTTATTCGGTTCGGACTGCCCCACTTGCTGCCAGTATCCTAGCAATCCGTATCCACGCGGCGTTGATGGTGGACAAGCTGAAACCTACGTCCTCCCTCTTACAGCCTTGAGCCACGCTCCGAGATCTGGCCCTGTAGTCAAAGGAGATGCTCGTCGAACCAGTGGACAGCCTGCAAAAAGGCATGCTCCTTGGCAAACTTTGCCTGTTTTTTCGATGTGTCCCCGCGCACAGCAAAGCCGTGCTCAACGCCCGAGTAGAGGTTGATCTGGTATGGTTGGCCTGTCTTCTTGAGAATCTCCTCCGACTTGTGCCGCTTCTCCGCAGGGAAGATGGTATCCGTCTCGGCGGCCGCAATCGACAGAGGCCCGGTGACGCCTGCAAGCTCGTCCTCGTCGACAAACGATGGGTGCGCAAAGTAACCGACGTCGATGCCATCCTTATAGTGTCGCGCCACGTACTGTGAAGCAGGGTTAGCAAATGCCGAGAGGCGGTAGGACAGTTGTGTGGCATACCTTCGCGCCGAAGCAGTACCCAAGAGCGCCGAGCTTCTTCACCCCGTATTCCTCCTTTAGTGTTTTGATGGCGTCGAGGATGATAGGATCGACAGCCTCCTTGGTGTGCGGATTGTCACCGGTCGAGCCCTTGGTCATCCAGGCCATAAAGTCAAAGTCGCCAGGCCGGTTAAGGGGGAGCGGGTCGCCATTGAAGGGGTCAATTATCAAGGTGAGGTAGCCGTTGGCGGCGAGCTGGTCGGCCATCAGCTGGCTGTTTTGCCAGATGCCAATGACGTCGGGAATGTAAAGCAGGCCGACGCCCTCATGCTTCTTGTCGGCGGGGGGAGTGGCAAGGTAGCCATCGTGCTTCCCAGCAACCTTGATATGCTCGCCGGTCGAGGAACCTCTGCATTGTTGCTATTAGAGCTTGCTTGCGCGGAGAGCAAACGGGCCGCTGACTTACTCGTGCTTGACGCCGACGGTGCAGCACTTAGATGGAGGATTGGAGGCCATGGCTGGTTCTACAGCGACGTCTGGAGAGAGTGCAATGGACCAGAAGATCGAGTTTCCTGAAAAGATACAGGAGCTTGGAAGCTGCCAGAAGAGAAGACTTGGAGGTCCTCTCAATTGGTTCCTGAGGGAGGGGCCGATTTATGCCCCTCCATACCCCGCCAAACCCCCACCCCTGTAGAACGCCGTCATCGCGGCACTCGATGGCGCCCAAGCTGCTTGCAACCACCTGCGCTTTATCCCCGATTTCCATTCCTTCGGCAAGAATCCCATTGAGCGGGGGGCTGAGGCGAAAGGTGCAAACTCCATCAATCGGCGTGGCAGCATGCCGAAGATGTCTGCATCTCTCGGTCCCTTATCGGCCCCGGATCGGCGCGGCCGCCCCCTGACGTCGTGTCTCAATGACACATCTTGTGGGTTTCTCCTGTCCAATGATGCTGCCGTGGTTCCTGGAACTCTTTTCTTCTTCCTAGAATCTTTCCGCTTGAACTAGTTGTTGCCGCTTCAAGTGGTAGCCACACTCTGGGATAGCCTCTAGATGCAATGTCGATAGGTTTTGACGCCCTAAACATCCCGTTCGAGGCTATTTGGAACATCTTTTTGATGCTTCTTATGTTTGGCTGGCAAAGCTGGTTTCTCTCTTTGTCTGGGTTACGCCTGGCTGGAAAGGAGGTGGGGTCTCACAGCCGGCCGTTGCCAAGCTGTGCAACGTCACCAGGAGGCGTTCTGTACATGAAATAACCTCTCGGAATTTTGCTCGCCCAGCCTACCGGCGTTCCTGCCTCTCTATGCATATAGAAGGCCGAGATTTGTTTCTTGGAGGCCTTTATATAAGTTATAAACACCGTTTAAAAACCTATGAGGTCTTTCAAGCCTGATCAGTGCCTCCTCGAAGATCAAGCCCGTCCCCTTTTTGTTCAAGGCGGAAGCAACCCCTGCCGCCAATGCCAAGCCGGCAATCTGCAGGCCTTCTGCGAACTGAAGATGGCGTCTTCCTCATCCATCAAGGTGTCCTTTGACCGCTATCCTTCCTTCTTCAATGGTGCAACGAATGCAAAATGCCGCCCTCACACCTGCCGTCGCCAGTAGCGACGCCAAAAGAAATGTCTCCTGCGCCGGACGAAGCGTCGCAGTTGGCTTCCGAAAAGCCCGTCTCCCCAACGAATGGAATCCCGACCCCAGAAGCCTCGAGCGATAGCCCGAGCGATGCTGACCCATCGAGCGACTCGACTGTCCCCGAACCCGTCGTCGATGTCTCCACGCGCAGCCGATCGAGCACAAAGACGAGTAACGACGGAATCAGAAGGTTGTCGGCGTCCAAGATGCAGGAGCTGACAGCTGCTCCAGAGTCGCTCCCTGTTGCTGCGATTCCAGATCGCCACGGCTTTGAGCTTCCCTTGAGCGCTGGAATCGCCGAGTCGAGCAACAGGATTTCCATGGCAGACAAGCTGCAGCCATCTCACCAAGGACTCTCCCTTCTCACCGACCGAGATGGCGCATATCAGGGTCGGCCCGCGGCCGGCTCACGAACTCTCTCCACGCCACCCACAAGCAGGAGAAAGTCAACAAGTCAACCTCCTTCACGCGGCTCTTCGACTCGGCGAAACTCGTTCCACCCAATTCCCAAGCCGCTGCCCCTCGACACCGGAAACAACCTGAAGCCGGCCTTTGTCCCGACTGCCCCCAAGGAGCCCGCGGCGAAAGAGGACGCCGACCCGAGACCTCCATCACCAATCCCACCCTCGATACCTCTCCCTCCAATGTCGATACCAACACTACTGCAGTTGGAGCTAGCTGGGCAACGGCCTAGCCCACTGTATATCCACCACTCTTACACCAGCGATATTCCGTACGAATCGAGCGCCGTCAAATTTGAGCGATTGAAGAACTTCTTGTTGCTGCCAGGTTTCCTGGAGAGGACTATGACGTTTGGTATATTGGCGTGCCTGGACGCTTGGCTCTGGACTTTCACCGTACTCCCAATTCGATTCTGCATCGCAGCTTCTGTCTTGGTCCGCTGGTGGGGCTATTTGCTGGGCAAGGAAACTCGCTGGGTGGTGGGATTTGTCTGGTCCGGGTTGGGGCGCATGTGGAAACGCGGGCGCCGTGGCCGCTCTGTGTCGTGTTCTAGCCACCAGAGCTCAGTCCGTGGCGATGGGTCAAGAAGCAGAAGCGCGGTTCGAGAACCTGTCCCTGACTCCTCCGCGAAGCCGGAGAATCCGCCTCATCGTCTGGAAACGCCCCGGTTGAACATCAACCCGGGCCCGCAAAGAAGATCTGAGGGCAGAGGACGACATCGCCGTACTAAGTCAAGTCCCTCGGACCTGACCTCATTCCATAAAGCCGATCTCCTCCAGGGCGCCATCCTCGTTTGCAGCTCCATCGCCCTCATGAACCTCGACGCTAGCCGGATGTACCACTTTATTCGAGCCCAGTCAACGATCAAGCTGTACGCCATTTACAATCTCCTTGAGGTTAGCGACCGACTGCTCTCTGCCTTGGGCCAGGATATCTTCGAGTGTCTCTTCAGCACCGAGACACTTTCGAGGAACAGTTCCGGTCGCTCCAAGGTCATGCTACCTCTCGGCATGTTCCTGCTCGCCCTAGTGTACAACACGCTTCACTCGATCATCTTGTTCTATCAGGTCATTGCGCTAAATGTCGCCGTCAACGCCTACTCCAACAATGTGCTCTTGACCCTGCTCCTGTCCAATCAGTTTGTAGAGATCAAGAGTGCCGTCTTCAAGCGGTTCGAGAAGGAGAACACGTTCCAGCTTGCGTGCGCTGACATTGTGGAGCGTTTCCAACTGTGGATCATGCTACTCATCATCTGCATGCGGAATATCGTCGAGGTTGGAAGCCTCTTTGCCCCTGGGGCATGGAGCGAGGACAGCGGCCCGAGCAGCTTCCCCCTCCACACGCCATCGATTCTCCCGGCTAGTTTCACCCTGATGCCGTCATGGCTCTGGTCTGGAGAGGTGCTTTCACCGTTCTTTGTCGTTATTGGCAGCGAGATGATCGTGGACTGGATCAAGCACGCCTACGTCGGCAAGTTCAACAACATCAAACCAACCTTTTACAGCAGGATTCTCGACATCCTGTGCAAGGACTATTATACTAATGTGGGTTGTCCCCTTGTTGCTGCTGCGATATTCGCTAACCATGCATCCTTTACAGGCGTTCGTCACCCCATCCCTCACACGCCGTCTTGGTCTTCCCGTCCTGCCCCTCTCCTGCCTCTTCGTCCGGGCCGCGGTGCAGATATACAACATGTTCCTTGCAACCCACCTACCAACTCCCCTACCTCCCTCAACACAGACGTCTTTATCGGTAGAATCGGCCACACCTTCGCCCGCCGTGTTGGCCGCTCTTGACCGGCTCGACCATGTTATTCGCAACGCCCTAGGTCGTGCGGTCTACGGCTACCCGTACGGAGAGGAAGGGCAGGGTATGGAACATGATACCGGTCCTGGTACGGTCACCCGTCTTTGGATCCGGTGGACGAGTGATGATGTGATCGCGGCCCTGACAATGGTGGTTGTGTTTCTGCTCATCTTCCTGGTGCTTTTGATCGTCAAGCTCCTCCTTGGGATGCTCCTTCTCCGCTATTCCCGCGAACGTTACGCACGAATGAAGGCCAAGGAGCATGCAGTGGCAACCGGCAAGGCCGAGAAAGAGTCATACGACTCCAAGGGAAAGCGCGTTGGTGGGTATGGACAGGTTGAGGTCGGCGAGGAACGGCGGAGGTGGATATTTGCCGATGATCCGGAGGGACTGAAAAAGGTTAGAGATAAAGAAAGGAGGGCCGAGAAAGGTGCAGAGAAGGAAAAGGACAAGGACTTTAGTCATATCACCAGGTATGAGATGGTGGCTCGGAGGATTTGGTAGGCGATGTACGTTATTACTACGGCATTTGGACACATTGCGAGGCGTTAGCAGCATTTACAGAGGGGTTTATGCAATTTTTCAGGGCTTGGCTTCAGACACAATTCGAAGACGTTTAAGCCCTTCCTCACGCCTTGGTCACTATCTGTGACTGGTCAACGTTATCTCTAAGGTATTGCCCCAGGAAACGAAGCCTTGGTGGCAATGAAGTCGGCCGCGAGAATTACTCTGATGTCCCAAAGAAACAACTTCAAAACGAAAGGCTCAGATTGAAGAGCTCTATAACATGCCTCCAGGCCTTGGAATCGCCACTGCGAGCATTTTACACGGCACCTTAAACGCTATCAAGGCGTCTGGTAGACGTCTGTGGAAAAGGGGCGAGCACACAAAGCTGCAGCTTTGAGAACCATCTTCCCCCGGTAACTACCAACAGGAGGGGTATATCCTCCCCCTTTATATGTGATGGGTCTGCCAATTTGTCTAGGATAACCCCGGGTCCGCGGCAGGACCTAAGCAACGTCCTTGCTGACCAAATGGTTGAGACGACCATTGTGCAGAGTGCTTTCCCACACAAAAACGCTCAAGGGCAACACCGGAGCGATGCTTGGCCCTCTTCACAGTGATATGGGTCGCAGATGGGCCAGGACCTCGGAGTCATTCTGCAAAGGCATGACAAAGATGGTTCAAAAAATCCAGGCAAAGACGGCAATGTCCTTCATTCTCGTTGGCGCAAAGTCTCGTCTACTCCCCTTCCCCCCCTTCAACCTTGCCTGCCGCCAACTGACTCTGCAACCCCTTCTTCCCAACCTGCATCGCCCTCTCCAGTTCCCGCTCCTCCTCACGCAACCTCGCCCTCTCAAACTGCACCTTCTTCTCCAGCTTCCTCTTCTCCTCGGCAACAGCCCTCTCTCGATCTTGCAGCGCCTTCTCCCGTTTCCTTCTCTCCTCCCTCGCCTTCTTGGCGGCTTCATCGTCTTCCTCTCCATCCTCAGGTGGTGGCCCCAGCCCTTGGACATACGCCTCGACGAACGGGTCCCTGATCTTGGGATCCAGCGAAATATACCGTACATCGCTGACCACCTGTGGAGGCAAATCCGACACATTCGTCGTATTATTCAGGCTCTTCAGGGGTACACCCTCCAACAGTTTCTTCAAATCCGACTTAAGCGTCGCCTGCGGCAACTTAAGCCGGTTGATATGCTCACGGTAGTATTTCTCCCGGTCCTTATCAGACAGCTTGGGATCCTTCATGGGGCCCTCTTTTTTGTATTTCCTCCGAAACTCGGGCCAGTAGAGCTTGGGTGTGGCGTGCTCCTGCAGGAACGCAAGATACGGGATCCGCGGGTCCTTCTTCTCTTCGGTCGCGCGGCGCGCCTTGAGAACGGCGATCTTGGCGCGCTGCCATTCGGCCCATACTTCCTTGCGGGCTTTGGTCGTAGGAAGCACGGTATAGCGGGAGTCGGGTATGATCTTGCCCTCTTCGATGAGTTTCTCCCAGGATGAGTAGGGGTTGATGTTGAAGTCGTCGAGCAGATCGAAAAAGAGCTGGCGCGCTTCTTCTTCGGATAATGGTTCCTCCTCCTCCTCTTCTTCTTCTCCTTCGTATTCTTGCATTTCCTCGTCGGAATCGTCATAGCCACCGCCCATGGCGGCTAATTGGGCGGCGATGTCCGCCTCGGTGAATTCGACCGGTCCGCTGTGTTCCTCGGTTCGTTGGCGCTTCGGCGCGCTTTCGTCCTCGGAGTCGGTCACTTCGACTTCTTCGTATTCGGAGCTGTCGTAGTCGTGTTCTTTCTCCCCTCCTTCTTGTTTAGGCGCCGGCGCTTCCTCCTTCTGTGGTGCCCCGCCGGCTTTCTCGAGAATCCGCCTCTTGTCTAGCTCTAGCACCCCGGGCATGATCTTCTCTGGTATCCGCCAGTAGCTCGCATTCTTGGTGGGGTTGTATGCGAATCGTCGGCCGTATTTGGTGTAGACTAGGATCCATGGCTCGCAGCCGGGAATGGGGACTTTGGAGCGCGGCTTGTCGACGGGTTGCGGGCGCGGTCGCTGCTGGAAGCGGGGTTGTTGGTTGTGGGTAGGAGGGAGGGATTGAGGCGCCGCGTTGTGTGATAGGAAGGCATTGGCAATGCTCGGATCGGAGAGGTTTATTGGCGGCGGGGCAGGCGGCGCGACGGCCGCGATGACGGGGCGCGTGTAGGTCGATTGTTTGGTTTCGGCGTTGTAGTAGTACGTATGTCCGGTCGGCGCCTTATGCTCGGTCCACCCTGGAGGAAGAGGATTCGGTGTATATGTTGACTTGAGCATCTTGATTGCGCGAACGGTGGTGAGGCGCTGAGGGGCGGGCGAGATTCGATGCGGTGATGGTGTTGCGATCGAGCTGGAAGCGCAGCTTGGAGCTGAGCGGAAGAAATTAAAGTGGGTCGGTGACGGCGTTGCAGCTGGCGGCAGGCAAAGGCTTGGCAGAGATGCCCCACGGTTGGAAGTGACTTCGAGGCGCACCACTTCACGACAACATTGTCACCCGGCAGATGGGACGGGAATTTCAAGCTCTTGGATCTAGAATCCTCTTGTTGTACCAGATTCCAACCTGATCTTCACTCGGTACCGAAAAAGAGGAACCAGGTTCTCGTCTAGCGACTCATCCCGTGAGAAGCGACCACTTGGTGCCTCAGACGACGCCATGGCGAGTCCGTCGTCCTTGACGAGCAGGACTCACTGAACGTATCCCGACGCACTTCGCACAGCGCTACGATTCTGAGCCCAACCTCCGCCGTCGATTCTCTAGGGTGATCTGCCACCGCACGTTTTTAGCCACGGCGCGGGGCAAACATCCGCCGACGTCCAGTGGTGGGAACCTTCCCAGTCCAATCCACGACAAGACTCGTTGGGGCAGCCAAACCGCGTGCCGAGTCTTTGCCGCCTTGCTCTTGTTTACATCCACAAGTGCTTTTGGATAACCAGCTCCCAAGCATCTTGGGCGTGGGCGTTGAGAATGGCACTCTTGTGCCCGAAATAGAGATCAATTAGTGTGGAACGTCGCGAGTCGGATTATATGGCTTGATACTCCTGTCGACGTCGCTGTGTTGGCCGTAATCTTGATGGGCTACTGTTACTTGTCCCCGTTTCCAGTGGCGCCCAGAAGTTGAAGTAGAGGTTTGGTCGACTCCCAAGCTTGAACATTCTCCACCTCCGACGACGTGGCAAGAGGAGGGATTCGTTACAGTGCGACACTAGACCTATGTCACCTCGGTCAGATCGAGCGCTATGGAAACGTACGCAAGTAGGCTGACGGCGTGCTCCTCTCACTAGGGCTAAAGGATGACCAACCTGCCGCCACATCGACAAGAGACCAACACGTTGCCATACATACGTCCACGCGGCACATGATTGCGGCACACAAACTTCGTGTTTCTGACACGGGAAGACGTGGAACGAGGAGGCAACAATTTGGGCGACATGTGGTCTTGCATCTGCCTGTTCGTCTTCTCGCCTCTCTAGACATATACGTCCTCCCATCTCAGTCACCCGTCAGCGCAGTGAAGGCCGCTCATTCCTCTAATCTGAAGAGGTGACGACGAACTCACCGTTTTTCTGAAATGAAATCCGTCACTCTTTTTCTCGTGTCCTTTTTCTCTCTCGCACTCGCAGACTGGAACATCTGGTTTGGAATCTGCACTCTCAAAACTGAGGGCGGTGGAGGCGGTCAATTCTCCGAGCTGACGGCTGCCAGAAACTCGACATCACCATGCAAAGGGTTGCTTGTTGTGGGAGAGATCAGTGAACAGTTCGACAGTCTAAACCCCTGGTGCGTCCACTATTGGTTGACATTGCCCAGTGGGTGGAAGCTCATCTTGATAGCGACCCGCCGCAAATGTTGACTTACAAGCCAAACGGCAAGGAATGGCGAAACGTCTATGTGAAGGGGATTGAGTCAGATGACAAGCAAATTGGGACATGTCGCTTCGACCCGTCACAGCTCGAGGAGGCATGCGACTCTTGGGGGTCGTTTTCGTGTGCACAGCAGCGACAGTTTATTTGCGAGTCGAGATATTGCGACTGAGGTGTTTCTTGGCTTCACTCATCGCTCACTCTCATCATCAGGAAATCATTCCCCAACACCTTGTTTCCCCAGTCGTGACGTGAGATGTGACATCCCCACAATCTGAACAGCGAATCAACAGCGCGCTAGTTGACATTGGCTCGGCTTTGGTACCCAATGACAACAAGACGCTATGTGGGCGACCATTCATGCGCCGCCTCGTCAGTGGATGATGACCTGTTGTTGGGCATCAACAGGGCCAGCCACGTTGGCAGGCCCCAGATGAAATGAAAAGACCGCATTCCAGTGACCTGGACAGGAAAATGAGTTGAGCGTCATTGAACTCGAAAAACACTGAATCAACAAAATGGTTAAACTGCGCGCTGAAGTACGGAATCCCGGTTGGGATTGTTGTGAGTCTCTCTCATTTCCCGAATGCCAAGACAACGTCTAACAACTAGACTATGTGTCAAGCCCAGGACGCGATATTCGACCGTGTGCCGCCATGCATCAGCCGTCAGCGACGAGACATGCGATCACCTGTCCATCAATCGAGGATCACGAAAGGTTCGAGGCCTGATAATCGTAGCCACCAACGACGTGTGCCCAAGTCTAGGGACGAACGGATCGTCAACCTCATTTCGTGTGACAATGGGAGTCGCAAGTTTCACCTTGCTGCCTTGTCAGGCAAGTTCAATCCTATGAATCCTTTCTGTCTTGTAAGTCGTTGTCTAACATGTGCAATTCCAGGGGCCATCACCACTCGACGAGCCCGACCAAAACCGAATCCCGAACTCCGCAGACTACTTCCAGCCGTACGGAGTCTCGGCGCCATGCTTCAGTCCAAAGCCATCGGCAAGCATCGCACATCAACACTCCCGGAGCACTCTCGCTCACTCGCGATATCTTCAGGACAAACCGACGCGTCAACCCAAGCCCCCACCCCCGAGAACATGGATGAACTGTTTTCACTTCTCACCCAACTATCCCTAACCGGTAAAGCTTCGATCACACACCTGGCGACTTCTTCCTCAGACAAGGACGATGAGAAAACCGCCCTCCTCCCGGCTCCATCAACCTCACCAAATCTCACCCAACTCACAATTCCACTCGGCCTCCATCTTGTGACGCTCAGCATCCCTCGATGCGTTCCTGGTCTCGCACCAAACCTTTTGCCAAAGATGGAGAGTTCACACGATACCTCGACTGCCTTGTCCGCCCCTGTGAGAGGACACGATACCAGTCTTGCACTGCAACCAGCTGACTGTGCACAGATGCCACAGTCTCTAGTCAATCCGGTAGATATACTTGACCTCTTATCAGAGGTTTTCAGTTTCATTCGGCTCAGCGCAGAGAATGCAAGTTTCCCAATGCCTTCGACGACCGATATTCAGATCAACACCCTTCAGCCACCCGTCACCGTTGAGTCGAAAGCGATGACTTGCGCTCCCATCAGCACCCATATCGAGCAGACAGTGGCTTTTGACGACCTCGACGGCGGTTGGTATTACCAGAATGGGAGTTAGGGCAGTATCAATAAGCTTGTAAATGGATTGGGATTGGTATATGAACGGGTTGCAATGTCCTATCTTTTTTTTTTCTCTTTTCTTTTTTCTTTTTAGCAATCTATCAACACGCATTCCTCTATTTCGATCCAAGCAAATAGTTTGTTGTACAGATATCGAGTCATGAATGTGTTTGCAGCAAAAGTGACTGGACAAAGTTTGTCTCCACCACAAACCCTTGATCTCCACTGCGGAAAAAGAGAAAAAGAAAAAGCTCCACACACAAAAACAACAACCGAGATGCTTCGACGTGGGCCTGATTCGAACAGACGCTCCCGAAGGAACAAGATTTCTAGTCTTGCGCATTAGACCACTCTGCCACCACGCCTTGCTTGATGAAGGTATTACCACTGCCAGTGTTTGATGAACCGTCAGTCACACTTGGGCACTGCACACGGCAAGGGTTCAAGGAGATAACACCTTTCTGGGGCTCTTCTGGAGTGGTCATGGGTGTTTTCAGGAATGAGATCGAAGAAGAAAACATGCCGCACAGTCATGGACTGCCATTTGTGTCATAAGACGGCAGCTGACCAGTGCATTTGGACATTGTCGGGTTCTCATCTCTTTATCGTCAACGATGAAGCATATCGCCACTCACGAGGCTCCATGGGGCTCGGTGTTGCTCTGGCTGACCTGTTGATGCCTTGTTGCATGACCTGGAAGGAAGGGTTTGGCAGAGTTGGGGGAGTGACATCACGGATGTCGAAGGCGATTGGCGGCGGATGCTGCTGGATAGGCGGAACGTAGTTAACGAGGGTGAGCTTCTATAGGGTTGGTTCAAATTAGTATATTTTACTCAAGTCACGGAGTGTTGAGTACCTGGATGTAATAAGCGCCGACCTGGTACAAAGCGAACGCTAAGATGAAGCAGGCGATCGTGCTTAGGTGTGTGGCTGTCGACATATGTGGGTGCGATGAATACGGCGCAGTCTCCATCTTTTCTCCTATAAGCTGACAGTAGAAGACTAGACGAGGGAACGACAAGAAGTTGTGTGTGGTTAAAACGACGACGTGTGAAATCCCGAGGAGTTGATGTTTGGCAACTGGGCCCACAGCGTCAGCGCAGGTGGGATAAGAATGAGGGTTAAACAGGAATGAGAAATGACAGTAGGGCGAAGGAAAGAACCGCAGCCTTATATAGTTTTCTAGCGGACAATGCTGAACAGAATAGTCGAGCAGGCAATCAGCAGTACATGTAGAACCGGTATGCATACTCCACCGGTACCTTGCCTGCAACCTTTAGGCCCGAAGCTCTGAGATATTTACAGTAAGGATTGCTGCCTAGCATCTGGGCCCTTACGTACTTTTGATGTATAAGTACATCCCTCCGTCTTCTATCTGTTACTGTGGGTAAGTACTTTGTAGAGCCCCTCGGGCCCCCTTATTTCCCCTTAATCGCACATAAGCTTGCGCGCTGTCCAGACCATTCGAGCGACCTGAGAAATCCAGACCTATTGCGAGCCATTGGCATCTTTCCCTTGACATCTTGCGCTGGACATCTTGCCCTTGACTGCTCATTTCCTGGACGGAGTTGGAATCGCTTCACTAAGCACAGTGCGGACTCAGGGGTAAGCGGCTGCTGCACTGGGCTTACTGCAGTGCAGCGGACGGACCAGCACCACCCACAACCAATCAGTCGAGGAAGCTCTGGGGGCTTGGACTGATGATACTATCTACGTCTATGCGAAGGGGTCGTGAGGGGGCGCCCGTTTCAGTTGGGCTGGCGGCCACATACATCGGCCTCGCCGGTGACAGTAACGCGGTTGATGAGAAGCCTCACAACTCTTCATCAACTCAACCATGTATTCTTTTCTCCCCCGGACAGCTTTATTCCTTATTTTCCACGGATTCGAACGAGTCCAAACACGCTTGGGTGGTTGTGTCGTTTTGGATCCTGGGGAAGTCCTTTTTTTGAGGGCGCGATATGCGCGACCCCCTGGCGACCCAAGATGGACCGTACATGGCCCCTTTCCCAACCGAGTCTTATCGCGGCATGAATTTCAACGGATACTATGACGAAAGAAGTCTCGGTCAGCGTAGGCACCACACCGTGTCGGGGACTAATCCCTGAAGCTGCTGGCTGCCTCCAAAGCTTCGTAACCTTCCGCTGCTTTCTACGCTTCTCTATGTTCCCGCTTGCTGTCCCTCTTTTCTCGCATTTCTCGCACCTTACTTCCCTTTGGACTCAATCTCGTTTCTTCTGCTTAATTTCGCTCCATCAAAACCAGCTTGCTGTAGGACTCTCAGACTCCCAAGTTGCCCCTTTATCTGAGTATATACCCCAGCTTGCTCTTCCTACCTCTGCCCAGCGACAAACGCGAATTATTCCCCAAAGTCAGTGCCTTGTGGTCATCTCACAGTTTCATCGCAGCCTGAGGGCATACCCGCGCCTTCATACCTGATCATCTCCATCTTCCTCGACAGCGGTCTCTCATCCTATGGCATCTTCATCATCGTCCCCCATTTCCTCGGCCCTGATTCCAACAATCACCTCCCTTCGTACCACCCTTGACTATGGCAACCCAAAGCTCGCCCGGTGTGTTGCGTTCATTGACGACACCCGCATCTTCCGAAAGAAGTACAGTACCGGCCGCGGTGTTCCTGGTGTTGACCTTTACGACTGGAAATCGTCCGAGGGACAGTCTGACCTGACCGAGATGACGGTCAATTTCCTAGACACAGCCGGCAATGGATCCGTGTACTGGCCAGACGATCCGACATCTCAATTCTTCAACAAGCACCGGTACTCGAAGCCAAAAGATCGTCAAATGTCAGTGGACACATCCTTTCTTTCTAGTCTATTCCAACATCATTTCATTATCTACGCCTTTATCCCACATTCTCTTGCTGTCCTTTGCTCTTTTTATCTGTAACCCTTTACTGATTGATGTCTTGTTATAGGATCCACAACATCATGAAACAACTCTTCTTCAAGCTCAACATCCAACAATATCGCAACAGCAAATACAAACAAAGGCAAAACGCGAACAACAGGAAAATTGAAGAGAGGGGAACCAGTGTTGAGACGGCAATTGAGGTCGATGAAGATGATGACTCGATTGTGTTCAGGCCTAGTCCGACCCCATGTGCCGAGTCTAGCGTCCCCGCGAAGCAACCATCGCCGACCATGCCAAGGAACGACAGACGAGCACAGACGGCAGACATGTCCCTTGTCGACGACCTCGACATCAACTTTGACCAGTTCCTTCATGACGCTGATGCCAATCCAGCACAAGCCGCCCCAGATACCTTGGACATCTACAGCGGACCCAGGAGCAAGTCGCCACCCCCATCGGTAGGCACTCTCTACATGAACTCCCACAATCTAAATCAGCTAATGAGAGGACAGTGTATGCGCCAGTTCGAGTCGGTCCAGCCACCCAGGAATAAACGCGGCCCTCCTTTAGTCGGCACGCTCGAAGAACCGCCAACCAAGCGTCGACAGCGACAGCAGAAAGGATCGCTCACCGAAAAGGCCCAACAAGCAGAAGCAAGCAGCTCAACCACGCCGACCTGGAAATCGACCCGCATCAGAAAAAAGACACAGCGCGAGAACTACTACGGTCTCGACAAGCTCGACGAAGCCCTCAGCCCGACCCCAAGCCCAGCCCGCACCCCAAGCCCAGCCCGCACCCCAACCCCTGAAGGCAACCAAGAGGTCCTTGAAAGCGTCGAGCGGGCTTCAACCGTAGGCACGATCCAAGACGTTGAAACCAAGGACAACGCAGCTCCAGCAAAGAACCAAAACCAGCGGGCACCCTCAGGCTCAGGCCTCAGCACCCCTCAACAAACACCCGAGCCACCCGCCCCTACCGAGGACCCTGCTGCTTCCCAATCCATGCAACCCATGCCGAGTTCCGACCCCCTACCACAACAAGAACAACAAGAACAACAAGACAAGCAACCCACGCCAGCGCCACCAAAACAACCAACACCCCGTGTATCGAGCACCCCCAAACCCGTCATCAACTTCATCTACCGCGTCGTCCACACCCGCTACCCCAAGCCTGTCTCGGAGCGGTGGATACCAAAGGGCAGATTCCAAGATAAAACACTCGCTGAACTCATTGAAGAACTCCCCTTTGGGCAAACCGAGACATCACAGGGTCTAATCTTTACCGTGGAGAGTGAGTGCATGAGGGTTGTGGAGCGGATCGGGTATGATGATGAGATGGGATTTGAGTCCATGAAGGGTTATATCAGAATGGGGATTCGGGAATGGATTGGGGGGAGGATGAAGGATGGGACGGGGGGAGGGGTGAGGTTGAATGTTGATGTGGCTATTGAGAAGATTGCAACAAGTGAGGAGGACAAGAGTGAAAGGGAGGGAGAGGGGTTGGAATTGGATTTGGATCTGGGGTGGTAAGTTCGGCTTTAGCATGAATGTGAATGGAACCGGGCTTTGACTTGATCAATGTTTTCTGCTTTCTCTTCTTTTTCTCCTTCTCCTTCTCCTTCTTCTTCTTCTTCTTCTTCTTCTTCTTTAGTTGTGAGTTATGGTTTTGACCTGTGAGACATAGAAGTTGCTTTTGTCAGCTTGGCTTTTTGTTGAACGTCAAATTATTGCTATAATGCTTGGATTGAGCTTTTCTGAGGATTGTCCCTTTTGGCAACCACTTTCTTTCTGACAGGAAGATGGATTGGTTGTTTGCGTGCGACATGTCGCTGAACGCTGAACGATATTGGTACGCCAAGACAGCTGAAACGTGACTGGGCCGAGCGGGGAACTCTTCAGGAAACCACAGGCTGGAGCCGATAACCCCGCAACCCAGCCGACTCGTTGCCAGCTAACCCACCGTAGGGACCGTTGGACAACAACTCGATCTCCTTCCGTCTGTCCGCGCTCCACCGCCCCAGTCATCAACTGCCCGGTCCACGTTCCCCACCCCCTGTTCTCCTCGTCACCATGAGACTGATTCACTCCAAAACTCTTGAATTCCATGACTTCTACACGAGAACACCTCCCTACGCAATTTTATCCCACACCTGGGAAATCGAGGAGGTGACTTACCAGGAAATGATATCGCCGACTCTTCGGTCCGCCGCAACCACTAAGACGGGCTATCGGAAGATAGTACAAGCATGCCGCCTAGCGCTTGAGCAAAATCTTGACTACGTCTGGGTCGACACCTGCTGTATCGACAAAACCAGTAGCGCAGAGCTCACCGAGAGCATCAACTCCATGTTCCAGTGGTATCAACAAGCTGCCGTCTGCTTTGCCCACCTTTCGGATCTTACCCCTGAGTCGCCAGTATCGGAGACTGGTGGTTATCGGTGGTTTACTAGAGGTTGGACACTTCAGGAACTGATCGCGCCCCCTCTCGTGCAGTTTTTCGACCAAACTTGGGCGCCGCGCGGCTCTAAGACGGAGTTATGGACGACTTTACACACGATCACTCGCATTCCAGGAGACGTTCTACGGATGAAACGCACTATTACCTACTATTCAGTTGCGCAAAGGATGTCATGGGCATCAGGCAGGCTGACCACTCGGACCGAGGACATCGCTTATTGCCTTCTTGGGATTTTCGACGTTAATATGCCGCTACTTTACGGAGAAGGGAGGAAAGCGTTTCGTCGGCTACAAGAGGAGATCGTCAAGCACAACAATGACACTACCATTTTCGCCTGGAATCCGGATGGCTCCCTGCAGAACTACGAGCTATGCAGCTTATTCGCCCCGTCACCAGCAATGTTCTCTGAGAGCAGTCGCATTATGTCTTGGGACCAGGATGTTTACAATCCCGAGTTTCTCGTTACGAACAAAGGCCTACGCCTGGAAGATTACATATCGATAATCCCGGGTCCACATTATGTTCAGTTTGTCGGAATGTCCACCGTGGCTGATAAGTGGATGGCAGTCGGGATTCGGATCTCCAAGGTCGGGCCAAACGTGTACTTCCGCCAATCACGGCCGCTAGAGCTGGTCCCAAACGAACAACGCGTACGACTCCCGAGGACGACATCTGACATCCTGCACATTGGGACACATCACCGCCCCTCGCGAATGAACCTTTGGTACCATGCCTCTCGTGCCTTCAGCATCTTCATCGACGTTGGCGACTGTGTGACGTCAGTGGTGCCAGAAGCCTTGTGGGATCATGCTGAAGACTGCTTCTTCTTTGAGCCACCACGGCCGGTCAGAGCTTTACACTGTGCACGGATACTTAACGGAGAGAAGGTATCATTTGTGATACTGTGCCAGCCGGTAGCTTTGTCGCGCTGGAAATACTCCATTTTGGATTCTTCGCAAGGGCTAGGTGAGGAAATGCGAGCTCAAATATTTCAGCACAGGAGCTTCAGCCAGGCTCTGACGTGGGAGGACCTGATACATCGTTTCCCAGGGCTATGTGAGTCAATTACGAACAAATTCACAATCACTGTGCGTGACACTGCGTTCGTGTTGTCAGTCATTGCTGTTGAGCGGGTAGTTATAACTGACAACGTTCCATTTACCACGTATCGCTTACGTTTAGAAGCCCAAGAGCGGCGAGATGAGCCATGCCGTGTTTCGGATACATAGTAGAGAGAGATATGATTAGCGGGGAGACGAAAAACAGAGACAGGGAGACAGCAGGAAGAGTCTCGGAGATAGCAAGAGTAGAATCGAGCGAGTATCTTTGGTTTGTCAGAGATACACACTACAAATTGAGGGTCTCAATACCCGATCACAGCACCCACCACCCTCTGCAACGCCATGGATTCCAGCAGCACAAGCTACACCGACCTGCAACGGATCCTCCCCGCCTGCCCAGCATCCATCTCAGCGTCGTTTGCCCGCTTCGAGCGTCTCCAAACCGAATACGCAGACGCGGAATCCAACTCGAGAAACTCAAACGGTACACCAACCGAAGTTTCGCGCGACTGACGGAGAATCCAATCCTGGTATTGGCGAGCCAGGTTATCGACCGAGGCCGCGCTGGCTTGGATCTATACAACCAGGTGGAAAGGACCTTGCGGCAGCAGATGGAGCCGTTGAAGATACCAAAGCGCGGGTTAATAAGACGCTGAGGGGAGATGAGAATGATGAGATGGGGTGAGACAGTTTGTCTTTGTTGCGTTGGGCGGCATGGCAGGGTGCTGGATTGCGCAGTGGGTGTTTTGGGGTGGTTTTGTGAAGGGTTATCATCCTGATCAGTCAGTACTTCCCACCTTCATTGCGAGCAAGCCTAGGCGAGAACTAATGGGGATAGGCACTGCCCGCCTAAACTAACGACGTTGGTGATTAACTGGATTGTGTTTTCCGTCATTGATGAGTTTAACTTCAATCAGTGCGGGTTTATGCTGACAGGTATAGGGGCGCCTTCGGGCGCGAGTATTTGAGTTCAAGCTGAGACCAGGCTGGAGAACGGGGAAAAATTCAGGGGTAACTCCACCGAAAGTAAACAAAGCCTAAAGATCTCTCATCTCCTCCTCCTCGTCAACAACAAACCAGTCTCTAACCTCAACCTCCCCTTTCACCACCCTCTCCCAGATATCCTTCTTACAGGTACTCGTTTTCAAAACGTAACATTTGCTCCCCGGCCACTCCGGCACCTCGCTCCTCGTCCACGCGTCCCTCCTACCTCCCGTAACCACCCCCTTCGCATCCCTCTGCCCCGTAGCAACGTCCCGTCCCTTCATGGCCCGCATAAAAACCTCATACGCAGCCTCTGGCTGATAAGCAGGCACCTCATGACCAGCTTGAAACACCCTACTAAAACTAAACTTCCCCACCTGTCTCGTCAGTCCTTTGACCTCCCCATCCACAACCAACCCTTCATACCCCGCCTCTTTAAACTCATCCTGTCGTGCCCACGGCACAGCAAGACTCGCCGCCTCCCCACCAAGCCAATTACACGCGAAGTCCCTATCTCCATACATCAAATGCACACCCACGCCATTCTCCAACAAGTGTGCAATCGATTCCAGGAATCCGCCAACGATATAATCAAATGATGAATCGAACGCTTGACCGACAGAAAGCGAAACCATCGAAAAGTTCACCGGTACTCCCAGCGCAGAGAGCACATGCTCATGCGTCAAATACCCCATGAAATGCGGCGGAGGGAAGGGATCAGCCGTTGGATGCGCGATATCGTAGTATGAACGGCCCGATTCATGGAGGATGTAGCCCAGTAACGGCTCTGAACACTGCGGCTCGAGAAGTGCGCACGAGGTCGTGTTCGGAGTCGGCGAACGGAGGGCAGAGCGGCAATTCTCAATCAGGGAGCGACATCCGCCTGGGCGAGTCCATTCATCCAATAAAGAATGGTAGTATGACTCGTTAAAGAGTTGGATTCCGTAGGTGTTGTTATAGCCGAAATGTATATCGTATTCGCCTTGGACGAGAACATCGATGAGGCCGTTGACGATACCCAACGTGTCGAGATGGAGTTTGTGAGCGCCTTTTTCGGTGGATGTCCCGTTGGTTATTTTCTCGTTTTGGGTCTGGAAGAAACCAAAGAAGCCGGGACTGTAGTGTCCGCCGTAACTCTCGGACCAGAGGGAGATGCGGTTGTCGGATGGCTTGTAGTGTGGGAACTCAAAGAACCATGTCTGCACAAAATGCCACAGGGCGTGGGCGGCAAAGGCGGTCGTGTTGGCGGTTTGGGAGAGCTTCTGGCTGCTGACGGTCCCGACAAGTTGCGTGTAGTTGGGTGTTGGGATGCCGTTGGAGAAGTCGGCCGGGATGGGTTCCCATCCGAGACCAAAATCGGTTGGTCTCAGGGTGACGTTGGTGGGAATGTCGTACGAGAAACCGACTTGGTTCGGCTGGTCGATGTACAGCATGTTGACTTCATTGTTCCAGCTCCACGGGTTGGGCATGGTTGTTTTGGAGTCGGACGCGATGAAGCATGGCCCGTTTTCTTCGAGGAGACCCATCAAGGACGAGCCGCCGGGTCCGCCGTTGAGCCAGATGGCCAGGGGAGCGGTCGATGGGTTCTTGCGGGCCTCAAAGAACCAGAAGAAGCTGGGGTTGTAAGTCTCACATTCATGTCGTTTGGAGTGGGACAGTACGTATTGATTGGGTAGTCCTGGCTTTCACCATCCCCATCCTCAAGAAAGTGAGGCGGAAGATGGACATATCCAGCAAATGACTTGACGTCCGGTGTTGTTTCGCAGATTTTTGGCTGTAACGCGTGAGCGACGGGACGCAAACCATGGCACAAGACCTACTTCTTTGTATGAGATGGTGACGTTTTCATGGAACTTGGACTTGAGCACCGTGACGCCCTCTGGCTTAGGTGGGAGCTGCGCGATGCACACCCCCACCAGCCAAGTCAGCACGACATATTGACCGAACATTTTGGTGTTGAACTGGTTGAGATCAAGCTGGACGATTGGACTGACCCCTGAAACCTGCTAGGCGGGGTCGTCTCCCTAACCACCTGCCAATTCGGGTCAGCCTTTTCCCGGCTGCGCCGTCAGCGCACGCCCGCATTACAACAAGGCAAAAAGTCTTCGGGAAGAAATGCATAGCAGAAACTGGCGGCGCAAAACGTAATAATAGCAAACAAAACATATCCAATTGAGTAGCCTGTCTGATGCAAAATTGTGCTGTGATCCAAAATCCGTATCCAAACTCCAACCAATACCGTGACTGACCAGAACCCCTAAACACATCTAAACCATAACCGACATGGCCCTGCTTCCCTCCTTCTCCTTGTGCTCCTTTTCCTTCTTCTTGAACAACTGCTTCAGCATGTTGCCCTTCTTCTTCTTGACTTCCTCCTCCTCCTTCTCCTCTTCAATCGGCTTGACCTCGGTCCTCGACGATCTCTTGGACGCCTTGCTCACGCTACTCCGATCGCTCCTCTCAGGCCTCTCGGTCCTCTCGGTCCGCTCACTCCTATGACTGCGATGGCTCCGATGACTCCTTACACTCTCGGCAACCTCGCTAGCCGTCGCACCCTCCTCGTGATACTTCCGGCTGCTCTTCCTCTCCGGCACATCAACATCCTCGCGATGTCTTCGACTGCGATGACTCCGATGACTGCGTCGACTCCTGACACTCCGTCCCGCATTCGACACCGAGTCAAACGGATCCAGCTCATCCAGCTCCCTCAACGCCCTGTCTGCCTCGGGACTGATCAGCTCCACATCCGCACTCTCCTCATCCTCATCCAGTCCCACCCCCGACGGCGGGATCCCCCTTCTCCAGCTCTCAATCGTGCTCAGCTCCTCCTCGATCACCAACGCCTCATCATACGACGCCCCATCCCCCTGGGGCGCAACAGTCGGAGCGCCCTCAGCAGCCGGCATGCTCTTCATCTCAAACGCAGCCTCCTTCTCCTTCTGCCCCAGCTTCTTGACAATCTTCCACCCCCCGAACATCACCACCGTGACGCCAACCGCAATTCCCGTCCCAATCAGAAACTGCGGACTGGCCAACAAGGCAAAAATCGCCGGTGAACTCCCCTTAAGCACCCCCAGAAACGCCGGACTCATCTTGCCAATCAACGCGCTCAGCTCCGCAAGCGTGAGCGCCACGGCCGCGGCAGCCTCCGGTTTCTGCTGCAGATGCGCAATCATCGAACTCGCCGTATGCTGCACGCAGTGCGCCTCGTCCAACAACCCCTCAATCCGGTTGATAATATTCATGGCCTCCTTCTCCTGGTCTTCTTCAGCCCCGGCGAACTCGCCGCTTCGCGTGGCGGGATGCGAATGGGAATGGCCTGTATCCAGATCGACGCGCGACGCGAGATCCGGCGGGACGTTGCCGTACGCTAGGTGCATATCGATCTCTTTTCGTTTCGGCTGTTGTTGAAGCGCGGGGTCCGATCGGGGACGGTGCACCAGCATGCTCTGTCGGGGTGTGGAGACGACGGTTGATGGGCCTGCCACGGCGGCGGGCATGGTGGCTGCGTGGTTCAGCGCGGGCCGGGTCGCGAGCTGCATATCTGCTCCGCCGGCTCCGCGTTCGCGGACGACGGTCGGTGCGCGTGATGGTGGTACGGCCGAGACTTCGGTGTGGGTTTTCAGGTTTGCGAGCGTCAACGCTGGACGGGCTTCCCCTCGGTCGCGGGAAGATGATCGCGCACGAGTGCGGGCTGTGCGGTGCGAGCGGTGCGACGAGGCGCGCGAGCGCATGTCGTCGGGGATGGCGCGGGAGCGGGCATCGTGGGGGACGTCGCGGATGGCGCGCGGGCGTTCGTAAAAGATGTCGGATTCTTGCTCGTCGTACTCTTCGACGTAGGCGCGCGGCGGGACGTCAAAGGTCTTGGCGCGCTGGATGCCGGGGACGGGACCGCCGCGCTCGGCTTTGATGGACTCGCGCTTGTCGCGGTAGGCGGCTTTGGCTTCTTTGAAGATGGATACGAGTTGTTTGCCCTGTTGGTGGTTGTTAGACGTTTGTGATGACGCGAGGGAGTGGCGGTGGGGAAGCTGGGGGCTTGGGGATGGGATGGGACCCACTTTGGGTTCTCCCCTTGGGACGAACACCACAATGAAGGAAGGAAGGAAGGAAATGTCTTACCGTGCTGATCACCTTGCCCGAGTTGTTGATGATGGTTATTATCTCGGTTGCCGGCATCTTGTCTGTCTTTCGGTGTGTGTGTGTGTGTGTCTCGTGGGTGGTTGGCGGTGGCGGGGTAAAAGGTTACAGAGGGCAGAGGGGAACTCTCATGCTCAACATCGAGTCTCTTGAAGAACTCCCAAAATATCGAGACCTGACGAAGCACAATGTGACAATATGCAAGATCGAGATCGCAAACCCCTCGTGTCCAACGATGCGGGCGGGCGTCCTCCTCAAATGTAGCCGGGCGGTCGTGGAACCACACATGCACCCGCCTGTTTGTCTCAGCAGGGCATGGCCCGAAATGTTTCATCCCAGCCCGCCAGCAAACTCCCCCAGAACCGCGGCCACGACGATTGGACAGCGCGCATCGGGTTCCCTTGCAGAGACGCCCGCATTGCCCTCCCGTTTCTTACGCAGTGCGGAAGCATCCGATCCCCAGCAACCCCTCCCTCACCGCTTCTACCTCCAATCCCTTTCGCGGTGGCTGTGGTGGGGCAAACTGAGGGCGCCCATTCCCAAAATGCCCTCACCGCACCATTTGACTCCCCTCTCTGGCATCCAACCCCCAGAAAAACGTTGAAGATAAACCCACCACAAAAAAGGGGTTGCATAGCCATCTGCGCACTTGAGCAACGGATCGCCGGCAAATATGGGCTCTGCAGTGAGCAGTCCCAGCGTTTGAACGACAATGACTTGGCCGACTCGGCGGAATCCTGGGTCGGCGGGGCGGGGCCATGATGAATTGGCAGTCAGGCGTAAATGATCAAGTGCAGTGGGGCAACTCGACAGCCAGCTCACACAGTCAGGTCCCAATTGGGTTGATTGGGCTGGCTGGTGCATGACAGCGCAAAAAGCTGCAGGACACGACAGCAGTGGCGACGCACGAGACTGGGCGCTGCGCTGCTGCTTCTGCCGGAGGGAAGGGTGGGTGCCGGGCCGTGTGCTTCCGGTCGTTGTGTGCATCGCCATCCCATGTTTCCTGGAACCTTTGGTGAGAACGACAAAGACAAAAAAAGACACAAAAAACATGCAAGACCGAAAATGCACTGATCATTGTTCACGTAATTGAAGAATGGAAAAAAAAAAAACGACAAAAATCTAGCGCCGAGCACCAACTCCCATGTCGTGGGTCTCCCTCGAGGGTAATGTGAGAGGATGGTCGACGGACGGTTACATAAACCCAAGTGAATGGGTTTAAATTCGATGGGTCAGGACTCCAACAGGAATCGAACCCGACGCCTACTCCGCCACGGATCTGTCATAACCTTTCGCCATCCGGCCAGAGCTGTCTACTTTGTCTTTTCGTTGCAGAGGGTTACTTTACTGGAAATTATAAACCCCCAGTGGGTGCTCTTTTGCACGTGCTTCTGTGACGGTGATGACTTGAGATGTGGATGTGCTCACCAAAGGAAGTGCAGAGGCAATGAGACTCTGATAAACCAAACCAGTCGCTATGCAATTTTACCAAATCCGCTGCCCATGTTGTCTTGATACGCGAAACCAAGGGTATCCAACCAATAAAAACTGCCGTGATTAAATCCACCAACCAAGACTATCCTTTCATGTGTCCAACCGCCAACTCACACCCCACCCACCGCCCAAGGCCCTGTGCCACCTAGGAAATGTAAACCGGCAACCGACTCCCAAGCAACTCGCTCTTGGGAATTTGCACGTCCATCTTGTCAAAGTCGTGCAGCGTCAACCAGCACAGCATACGGAAGATCAGCACACACCAAATCGCCGCAGCCTTGGGTTCGTCCTTCTTGGCGTCCTTCTGGGACCCATCCGCATCCGACTCGGCATCCGACGGGTCGCCCGACATGACGTCGGCCGGCATCAGGAACGGTGTCCTCGGCGAAGTCGGCGTTGCAATCGTATCCTGCGTGCCCTGTCGTGACGGCCGGCGGTAAAACGTCATCTTGTTGCGCGATGAAGCCGCTAGCTTCTTGACCTCGTGCATGACCTGGTCAAAGTAAATGTCCATAAACTTCTTTTGTCGGTCTTCGGGGCCAGCTTGGTCCACCTCGTCAAAGTTTCGGAACTTGCGGGGCTTGTTGGGATCGTCCTTCTTGCCGCGGTGGGTGCGGCTGTGACGGCTCCGGCTCCGGCTGTGGTGTACCTCGGGGTGGTCGTCGTCTTCATCATCACCGTTTAAGAGCTTGAGGACCTCCTGGAAATGCTCACGGAGCACAGTGCGAACCAAACCGGGGTCCTGGGTGAGCAGGTAGTTATCGCATTCCTTGAGCGCATCGTCTAGGGCGTCGAGCAGATCCATCGTATAGCCGGGCCTGGACTTCATCCCCTTGGCGGCCATTGGCTTTGATGCTTCTCCAGTAAGGATCTGGGGAGTTGGTGTCGGAGTCCGGGTTACCGTCTGCGATTGCGGTTCGGTAGCCGGGGCCTGTTTCTCGACGTCTCTCCCTGATGACTTGGAATTCCTGAGCTTCAACGGCACCTTCTTCCACCATGGAGCTGCTGCCCCATTGACATCAACACCGCTCGATGCAGCATCTGTGCCTTCCCTTTGCAAATTCGCAGTTCGTTGCTGGATCTTCTCCCTCTCGATCAGCTCCTTCTTCTGCTCCAACAAGTCGCGCTCAGCAGTCCGACGACGCCTCTCCTCATTTTTGTTCCTCTGTAGCTCTCTCACCACCCTATCCGCAAGCCCCTCAAATTTGTTGAAGCCCGAAACGTTCTTGGTCGCCAAGTCAAGTTTCTGTATCCTCTTGTGATACTCGGTGACAAGTTTTCGCAGGTTGAAGAACTTTGTATCCCAGTGGTACGGTGTCGGGTTGGGGACCATTCGGAAGGGAGTGCCACGAACGTGGAGGTTCTTGCAAAGCATACCGAGAAGCTCGAACGGTACTGCGAAAAGAAAAGTTAGCCGGTGTCAATGCGAAAAGCTACAGAACACTGACCAGGGAAGAGATGTCGATGTTTGGTGTCCTGCCGCCGGAAATAGCTGGCCGTCACCGTGTTGCAGTCGATCAACACCATGGACTCGGAGATCTCGTTCATACTCCCAAGCTGCAGAATGCCAAGGTCCCTAGGGTCTTCGTTGAGCACGCCCAGCCTGCGACTGTCCTTGTCCGCGCGGAAGATGGTCGACACGGTCCCGAAGCAGAGCTCCTTGACCTCGTCCACAGGAGTCACCCTGTTGGCGTGGAACTGGCTGCCGCCGCTGATCTGGAAAGTGAACATCAGGCCGAGATCGGTAATCTGGGCTCCCGTCAGGATGTAGCCGTTTCCTTCAGCCCGGTAGCGGTCCTTGGACCTATCGAACTCCTTCCAGTATATCCCCATGATGGCGGCAATCTCTAGCATGTGGCAAATCGTGGTCGTGGCGTACGGCTTCTTGACATCGGTTGGCATGTTGTCCCAGCTTCGCTTCTTGGCCTGAAGGGCGACGGCAAGCGTGTGTCCCTCCAGCTCGGGGTTCCGCAGCTTGGGCTTCGGACCAAAATCCAGCGTGTCAGACTGCGTGGGCTTGGGGTAATGGAGCTCCTGCCACTCCCGGCTCTCTTTCTCCATTGTGTGCAGCTGCGACAGCAGCGTAACCCAGGTTGCCCGCTCGTTGTCGGCCGTGTGTACCTTGCTCTCTCGGGATGTCTGCGCTTCCTTCTCGGCGGAGAGACTCCGTGTTGCTGTCAAGCTCTCGGTCGTGCCGGAGACGAATTGGATGGGCTCCCCCTTGACAGGGCCCCGTGTGTTATCCGGGGGGCATACAAAGATGACGGGTGCTTCGAACTGCACCTCGAAACGCAGCTCTGTCGGTCGGAATATTCGTCGGGCGGTTTTGAACCACTCGCCCATGACATTCTCGCCGCAATTGGCAAAGCCGGCAGCTGAGGCATAGTACTGCTGGAGCACCTGGGCGACGGTCCCTAGAAGGGCAACCAGGGCCACAGCGAGCGCTATGAAGTTGACCGTGTCCTCATTGTTACCGCCCCCGCCTCCACTGAGAGTGGCATTGAGTGTGCCGTTGGAGACGATGATTGTGGTAATGTTCTCCAAGCTCACATCGGCCGGATCGGACATGTTTGTCTCGGGAAGGGCCGTCGGCCACTGTCACTGTGGACGACTCGATCGCGGAGGAGCTTCGTGGAATCGACGCAATCGGGGATTGGAGGGGAGCTCGTCGAGCTGAGAACAAAAGCGGAGTTGTCTTTGCAAAAACTCTCTACGTCTAAATCATGATGGATAGCGAAAATGACCGGACACGGAAAGGAGGAAAACAGGGGATGTCCAAGTTTTCAGGCCCGGTCGAGTCGACGAGGCTCTGGCAGGCCGCGCGCTTTGGGCACAGCGGCTGCGAAATTCGGGGAACCTCATGGCCGCAGGGGTTGCAGAAGAGGCTGGACTGGACCAACCGCGATGGCCACCCTTTAGCGGCATGGGTGCATCAGCTCCAATCCCACGGGGCGCTGTCCGCCAATACTTGCTGCCGGCTGACCCGCTGCGTTTCGCCAAGTCAACCCCCTCTCCGTGTGTGTTTGACGTGCTCCTGGCTGCTGTCGCCGGCTTCGGTCGTAATGATTGAAGGGAGCTGCTGGCGTTGCACGACTGCAATCGGCAGTGGTCGCGGTCGAAATGGGCCTCCGGGGCGATTCCGCTGGTGTTAGGTTGTTTTGGCTGCGGTGCTGAGCCACGAAACTCCCCTGCTGCCCAGGCGGCGAGGCATCTTTCGACTGGCGGGGGCAACTGCAAGCGACGTTGCTGGTGCTCGCGGTCGCACCACGACAGTTTTACCCGGCCCATTGTGAGGACGACCCGGGGAATCGAACAAGCTCAATTCCTGGGCTTAGCGATCGTCGGGTGTTCATGCGTCGGATGCTAGGGCTGAACTGTCGTGGGTGCCAGTCACCCAGTTTGGATGGCAGGCGACAAACAACCAAAATCTGTGCTGGCTCGGCCGAGCTTTCTGCGCGACCGAACGGTCACCGTGACGTCACCGAGAGCTCACCGTGCAACCATCAACGGGACTTTGCAGATGGGTCAATTTGCGCATTCCGCAGCCTTCATCACATCATATCGATGCATTCGATACTTTTATCTACCAATTGAATGAGACGCGATTTATCATCCAAAATGGACGCTGCCTTGCACACCAAAGACCACTGCGCGCAACCCAACGTCGCAGGCGAACCACGCTCCCTCAAAAGCACGGTCCTCGAAACCGGCGCGTCCATGACACAGGTAAGCTCCCAACCTCCAAAGTCGCACGCTACAACATCCCCATGACAGCTGAACGGTAGTCTGACTAACCATCACAAGACTTTACCCCCACCAAATCCATCTGCGCTCACCTCAACGTCTTCCACGTCTACGCCTCAGGCCCAGCCCACGTCGTCGAAACAAACCACTACTGCGGACACCTGACCGAACAAGTCCGCCAATGTCTCCTCTACGACGGCCCTGACCCGGGCGCCCGCCTCGTCAGCACCGAATACATGATCACGCCCTCTCTCCACCAAACCCTCGACCAAGCCGAGCGTCGCCTCTGGCACAGCCACGTCTTTGAAGTCAAATCGGGTATGCTCGTGATGCCCCAACCCTCGGCACTCGCCCCACAAACAGCGTGGGAAAAGGCCGAAACGGCAGAAATGGAAGAGGTGACCCAGCTGCATGGAAAAGTCTATCACCTGTGGCAGTTCAACAAGGGACATCCCATTCCGCTTGGGGAGCCGCAGCTTATGACGAGTATTACGGCTATGGATCAGATACCGGGGCTGGAGGAGAAGATGGATGAGCGAGATAAGAGGTTTGGGACGGATTGGAGGAGGAAGAGGGAGACTAGGCAAGGGATTCCGGAGCCAGCGGTCCATCCTGACGCGGATTGGGCTTGGAAGGGGGAGTCGTCTGCGTCAAAGTGAGGATTGTCGAACGTGTTCGGTGATAGTCATTACGCACGTCTCATGCACTGCAGTTGGCTGGTCAAAACAACACCTCTTCGCCTTGTTTCTCTTGTTTTTCGGTCATCAACTCGCTGACACCCGCCGTATGCCGGTGCGACTTAGACCCTTCCTCCAGGAGCCAGTATCATCAAGGCGTGGTGGCAGAGTGGTCTAATGCGCAAGACTCGAAATCTTGTTCCTTCGGGAGCGTCTGTTCGAATCAGGCCCACGTCGAGATGTTTCTTTTTAGTGTTGATGTGGGGATGTTCTTTTTTGCCGATTACCAAGTGGAGATGGTGGAACATCGCTTTGGTGGAGACGAAAAGGGGCACCAACATGGTCAGATGAGAGAGCAGGCAGTTGACGTGGCTTTCGCTTCATTGCTACCGGCCCGCGTCTCGTTTGCGCTACTTTACGAAAACTAAGCTAGAAGTGACTTTTCGATAGAGATACCATCCAAACGACCATGAAATGCTCGCCTTGTCTGCCAAACCAGTCTGAAATATACCGCACAATATCAGCTGTAGTAAGACCTCAAGTAGCGATGAGAAAGCGACGTGGGCATTTGTATCAAGCATTGCATTTATAAACGGCTGAGAATTCAAGTTCTTCAGGTGCACCGCAAAATCCAGTGTCACATGCATAAAGCAGAGCCAATGTTGCAATAAAATCCGAAAACTCCACATCGAAAAAACAACCGGTAAATATAGAGCGGCAAACAATACAGTGAGCCCAGCAAAAAAATAAAAAAAAATAAAAAAAAATAAAAAGGCTAAAAAGCAAAGCCGGAAAACAAAAAACAAGGGCCCAAGCACAACAATCTCCCTTGGCGAGCAGCCTCTATCAGTATTTTCCCTTCATACCAGCTTGTTCCAAACCCCCTAAGGCCCCAATAATCCCCCGAATCACGGTTTCAGCTCCCATGCTCAACTTCTCCCCAGGTCCAAACACGCCAATAACCATCTGGTCTCCATCAATCTTGACTTCAATATCAACCGAGTCCTGTTCTGGTTAGCACGCTTCCGAACGCAGCAAACTTGAAACCTCCCCCCCAAAAAAAACGAGATAAACTCACCACATAAGCCCCCTCGACCACAACTCTCCCAAGCTCATCAGGCTTGGCACACCCATCAAATCCAAACTCATAATCACCAGACGCGAGTCCATCAATCTTCTCCAGCTTGATCCCGGCCTCTGTGGGACCCCCTTCAGAAGCCGAAAAGCTCTCCGAAGTCAAAAAGTTGACAAACGAGTTAACCACTAAACCAGTCCACTCCTTGACCTCCCAGAGTCCAACAGCGGCGTTGATCGGATCTGAAATCTCCAACAGGCCGCACTTTATCGCCCGCGCCGTATCAACGATCGTTTCGGCAGCCTTGACGCGCAACGGGACCAAGCAGAGCGTTGGGTACGGTAACTGGCCATGCGGATCCGTCTCGGCGCGATTGGCGAGGTAGACACCAAAGACCACCTCGTTTGATGGCGTGGGGAATTTGGTGAGAAGCCAGTGCGCGTATGCGGCGAAGAAGAGGGTTTGCATGCTCAGACCCTGCTGGGCGCCGATGGACTTGATGTGCGCCATGCCGGATATAGCGTCAGACACATGGGCGATGCGGCCTGGAGAGACGGGATAGGTGTCGTCAGACTGTGCAGGCCAAGTGGTAGCTGGTTTGACGCCGTCCAAGTACTCTGTCCAGAACTTCTCCCTTGCTTTCCTATTGGTCGCCTCCAGAGGAGCCGAGGCGAAAGAGCTCCAAGCCGGCATCGTGTGCGGCAGCTTCTCAATTTTGCCATTGCACAGGTCTCTGAATCTTCGAAGAATGATGGCCAAACTGACAGCGTCGTAGAGAGCATGATGGATCCTGAGCTGGACATGGCAGTCTTCTCCTACCGGGTTCACTTGGAGTGAAGCATATGACGAGTCGAATGAACCGCGCCGCTTGATGAGCTGCAAAATCGGAACGAGCGGCATCTCTGTTGCCACAAACGTCGTCCTCAGTAGCGGCATCTCAGCAACGAGCTTATCCCATGCCGCGAATACGGCGCTGATGCTGATACTAGCCAGCCGATACTTGAACCTGTGGTAGAATGTCTCCCCGTCCGTCAGCTTCCAGACCGAAAGCATGTGGACTTGCATGGCCGTTGCCAACAAAGTCTCCTCAATTTCCGACATGTCCATTGCTCCAAGCTGTGTCGTGACAGAATCACGCTCGGAAGATGGTAGGAGGGACAGGTGGCTGAGAGTCGAAGGTTGCTCTGTCAACGTTCCTAGAATACCGTTCGGTTTTGTAGTCAGTGTGGAAAGCGAAGGCCCTTGAATGTCGCTGTTGTGGTCTGGTGCCTGGTCCCAAGCCGTAGAAGAGCCTGAACCTTGGTGCAGAGGCCGGCGAGAAGCTCCTGGAACACGTCCGTTTGTTGCCTGATCCGAGACTGGAAAAGAGTCTGAAACCTGACCGTCGTGCATTGCCTGGCTCTCAACCTGATGGCTTTGTCGGACACTCGCCAGCATGGCCATCTCGACAATCGACCTAGCCTTCAGGACATCCCTAAACGCAACCACCACTCCCTTGGCCCGCAGCACCGATATGACCCTGATGGCGCTGATTGAGTCAAGGCCCATATGGTAAATGGTGTGCGTCTTGGAAATCGACTGGATCGGAACGCCCGAGACCTGACTGAGGGCTTGCCGAATGCTCTCCTGGACAGGCGACCACTCGGAACCCCACTCGTCGTCCTCCTTGGCTTGGGGAGCGACGTCATCCGCTCCGTTGGTTGACTCAGGTTGATGAGCTGCCTTGCTCGCTCTAGAAATGGCCAACCCGCAAACCGCTGTCTTGCCCTGCTCGAACCGCAAAACGTCTCCCTCGGGGTCCGCCAAAATCCGGGCCAAGACCTCATCCAACGCCGCCAACAGCTCATCCACCTCCTCTCTCGCCACATAGCCATCGTCGCACCCGACCGTCCAGATCAGTTTCTCATTTCTCACCTCCATCTCCACACAAACAGGGTACTCGACCGACGACTCTCCTCTCATAGATCTCATCACCTCTCCACCCGCACTATCGCCGCCGCCCATCACCCTCTGCTGGATGAAAAGCGTGTTAAACAGCATCCCCTTGCCCCTAACAAACTTCTGCGCCTTTCTCAGTGGGAAATGCTGAAATTCGGTGACCCCGTTGGTATTCTCCTGCATGTACCGCAACCAAGACTTGACATTACCATGCAAGATGCTCCGGACTGCCACTGTGTTCATCGTCGGGAACACGAGCCGTTCCGCTGTTTCCGAGTCTCGGCCCGAGAGGACAACGCCAAAGGTGACGTCCAGTGAACCGATTTTGCTCGCGAGGACAGCTGCCCAACATGCCTCACCCAAAGTTTGCAGCGTGATGGCTTGTTGCTTTCGGAACGCCGTCACATCAGTGACCGATGTCGAAGATGGTTTGCTTGCTCTGTGGAAGATGCGATCGCCTGATGACTTCTCCGGGTACAGTGTCGAGGACGCCTCTTCGAGATAGCTGGACCAAAAAGTCGATGCATCCTCGGATCGGAACAAAGCCTTCTCCAGGTAATCGTCATAAGACGGGCGTGAGGGGGCAGCTCCTTGTCGGTACGCTGCTTGAACATCCTGATGGATGAGACCAAGAGACCAACCATCATACAGCGCGTGCGCGATGGACAGAACAACGAATCTCGTCTCTGCGACTGTGACAAGAGCGAGTTGCAAGAGATTGGACTGTCCGTCCTCCTTACGGGCTCTTTGGACAGCTCGATCAATGACCTTGTTCATGTCATCCATGCTGTCCAAATCGGTCTGCAGAATCTCCCCGGCCCACTTCTTGTGAACAACTTGGCAGTACGCAAAGTCGAACTGGCCATCATCCACGGCAAGAAAAGATGTCCGGAGAATAGGGGAAGCAGTGATGACCGACCGCCATGCCGACATCAGCCGCTCTAAGTTGACGTCCGCAGGAACTTCCAAGACGTCGTGGTTGAAGTAAAGCTGGAAGTCTGAGTGGATCATCTCTCTGACCATTGAGTCCTGGAGAGGCGTCGTGGGGAGAACTGCCTCAACATCCTGGAGACCCTGATGCGTGAATAAATGATCCTCGAGAGCCTTTGCTGTCGACTGAATCTGGGGGTGGCCATTCACAAGGTCTCCGTTTGTCTGGGGGGCTTCTAGGGCACGGACGATGTTCGAGATCGTCTGCGCTTTAAGAAGTTGGCCAACCGTCACAACGATGCCATGGCGCTTGAGTCTGGCGGACAACTGAATAGAGTCGATACTGTCAAGCCCGAGTTCAAGGATTGATGTCGTTTCCGTCACCACATCAGCCGAAACATCCGCTAGAGTTGCCATTTCCAAACGAATTGTGAGAGCATCGTCCGTCCAGTGAAACGGAACCCCGTTGCCTTGGTCTGAGTACCCGTTCGGCCCATGACCATTGACGATTGGCTTGACGACAGCTCCAGTTTGCCCCATTTGAGAGGCCAAGCAAAGGCTGCCTCCATCTGGCAACATCGAGAACAGTGCTATCTCGAGGTCATCCATCAAAGACTGCAAGTTTTTGGCGTAGCTCGGACCACCCTGAGAGACCAACAGGAGTCGAAGCTTTCCTTCTGCTGCCAAGGTTGCCTCCAACGCCAAGGGGTAATCTGCGCTGCTTTCCGCGGGCACCTCAGTCCACAGACTGTTTTCGGTGGTAAACGCGTTCGTCAGTTGGAACGAAAAGAGTGTGTCAAACAATGGCTTGCCCCTGGCGCACCACTTCTGGACATCACGAAGCGGCACATGTTGAAAACTAGCCACGACAACGTTGAAATCATGGCACTGTCGGACGAGCGATGCCCAGTCGCCTGCGCCCTGACCGTAGACACGGGCGTGGAAAGGAAGGGTGTTGAAGAGCGGCCCAACCACTTCATCAGCCCGGTCCATCTCAAGGGTGCGTCCAGAGGTGATGATTCCGATCGTCGGGTTGTCCGCGTGGAGCTTTGCGAGCGCGTAGACCCATGCAGCCTGAACGATAGCCTGGTGCGTGACCCCTAGTCTCGACCTGAGGTTCTCAAGACCGCTCAAAGTGACCTCGCGTTCGAACTTGGAGGGAGTCAGGTCCACGTCATTCAGGGAATGGCTGCTCATAGCGGGAACGCCTTCGAAGTGACTGATCCAGAACTGTTTGCAACTGCCAAAGTTCTGGAGGGGCCCGTGGCACAAGGCGTCGAGGAATGAGGGAGCTAAGCCAACCCTGGCACTGTTGGCAGTGAACCCGAGAGCTAACCCGTTTGCTGTGTCGACGCCGTAGACTGTCTCGGTCGCTCCGTTGACCAACCCTGGATCGTTGTAGTATGCCCCGATTCCATCCATCATCAGAGAGAAGCTGTTGGCGTCGTACAGGCCATGGAAGATGTGAAGAACAAGATTTCGCACTCCATTACCCCCCCCCAGGACGACAACTTGCCAGGGGCGAGTGAAATTCTCCACGTTCTTGCTCACCCACGTGTTCTTTCCGTCGTCCAGGGTCGCCTGTTCTTTACTCTTGGCAAGAAGCTCTTCGCCCCAAGGCAGGGCGATATCCCTCAGCGCGACTTGGATATACCCATCAACTGTTCTAACAAATTGAGTTCGCAGAATTGGGAATTGCTCAGCAGCCTTTTTCCAAGCAACACGTAACCGGTCGGTCGACGTGTCCTGAGAAAGCTCGAAGGTAAACGTGTTGAAGTAAACGCCGTCCCTGGTAGCCCTAGAGATCATACCTTGCTGGAGGGGCGAACAGGGGGCGATGTACTCGATCTGGTCCGAGGTTACACCAAGCTCGCCGCAAACGTGCGACTTGTACCGATGAGAGCATGCCTCAATCAACTGCCGAGCAGCCATGACTGCAGGTCCTACTGTTGACGACTTCGAGTTTTCCAAGACGTGAGCGAGGTCCCCGACCAAGGGGTTTTGCAAAATGATGGCTGGGCTCGCCTGCGACAGCCCCTCTCGCTTCAGCGCACGAGAGAGACGCAGAACAGAGATGGAGTCGATACCCAGTTCGAAAATGCTTGAAGAACCACTGATGATGGATGGGTCGACGCCTTGCATGTTTGCGATGACCGAGATGACCTGCTTGCATGTCTCACTGAGTTGAGTTGGAGACCCTTCTGCCGAGGATGACAGCGAGACAATCTCATCCTGCGACAGCGAGTTGAACAGCGACCTTAGTTCCTTGACTTCGGCCTTGTTATTGGATGACAATGGGATGAATGGCAACTGGAAGACATATGTCGGAACCATGTAGCCAGGGAGTTTCGACCGGCATGCATTCCGGGCAAGACGGCAAAGCTCAGAAGCCTCTGGTAATCTGACCACTTCGAGCGCCCCTCGCGTCCTTCGGTTGTTGTCTCCAACAACAACAACGAAAGATACCAGGAGGTCCTTTTGCTGTTTCTCGTTTCGGACTACGAGTGTTGCGACATCGCTGATGGAGTCAACTCCTGACTTGATGGCTTGGTTGATCTCTCCAATCTCCAGCCGCTGGCCACGAAGCTTGACCTGGTCGTCGGCTCTGCCCAAAAAGTCAAAGCAGTTGTCGTGAAGGACGCGCACCAGGTCACCCGTTCGGTAGACTCGTTCGCCGAAATGCTTCAAGGTCGGGAATCGTTCCGCGGTGAGATCATCTCGCTTCAAGTAGCCCTTCCCCACAAGCTTGCCCGAGACGCACAGTTCGCCAACAGCCCCCCGCAGTACGGGCTTCTGAGTCCCGGGCTTTAGAACGTACGACCCAACGTTGATGAACTGTCTGCCAATGTTGGAAGCCCGCCCGTTTCGTGGTACGCGCGGATAGACCGTAACGCCAATGGTTGCTTCGGTTGGGCCATAAAAGTTGTAAATCACAGCCTTGTCGCCCCAAACGTCGAGGATTTCCTGCTTCAGGGACTCACCACCCGTGATGAACACACCCCGACAGAGACTAGGCACATCGTCAGGGTGCACAAGACGGGCTAGGCTAGGCGTGAGATCAATATGGGTAATGTCGAGGTTGGATATAGTTCCAGCCAAGTCGCTGAGAATGAGGTCTTTTGGAGCAGCGACCACCGTGATGCCCACCGACCAGCTCCAGTATTGCTCCAGGACCGAAACGTCAAAGTGAAGCGAAGCAAACTGCAACCACCTCGAAGTCTCGTCCCAATGTCCCTCAAATATCTCCTGGAAAGCTAGCATGCACTGCACCGCGTTTTCGTGCGTGATTTCGCAGCCTTTGGGGGTGCCGGTGGTGCCTGATGTGTAGAGGCAGTAACACACGTCACTCGGCTCAAGCTGACGGCTCAGCACAGCAGCTTCCGATGGCTGGGCTTCCAGCATCTTTTGATCAACAACGAGCGTCGGGACTGGAGGAGCAAACCCCAGATCTGTCAACCCTTGGCTGGTCGTTAGAAGCGCTGAAGCGCCAGAATCGCGAATGATGAACTCCTTTCGGGCAGCAGGTGCCTCCGGATCCAGAGCGACAAACGAACAGCCCGACTTGAGAACGCCAAGAATGCCGAAATACGCTTCGGGACACTTGTTGAAGTTGACAGCAACAATATCGCCAACCTTAACGTGGGGCAGGAGGGCATTGGCGATGCGGTTACCGTTGAAGTTGAGTTCTTGGTACGTCCAACTTCGCTGTCTCCCAAGCAACTTGTCATCAAGCCTGTTGACAAACGTCAAGGCCACTTTGTCAGGGATAGAAGCAGCCTGTACCTCGACAAACTCGTGAAGGAAGCGAACAGGAGCTGGGAGCTGTGGCCTTTCAGGTGGTAGCATCGAAAACAGTTCTGGCGAGTGCTTGCTGAGGTCAAAGTCGTTCTCGTCTGGATGAAGGGCCAGGTGACAAACAATGGCGTCAAACTGTTTCAACAGCAGCACTGCCTGAGATGTGGGCAGAATGTCGCTGAAGAAAGTGACCTGATACTTGAGTAGGCCGTTATTTTGTGGCTCAACCTCAACAGAAACTGGGTAATCGACGGTGGCCTGGTCATCAACGATCGCCAAAGACGGGGTGTCCTGGGAGTCGAGATCGAACCTCTGGTACACTAGCAAGGTGTCAAACAGCCGAGAGTCGCTGCGTCCGAGCCACCGTTGAATCCGAGTTAGGGACTGGTGTTGTTGCCTGTGAAGCTCAGAATTGTAAGCCATCGTCTGGTCCATCAGCCCCCGGTTGGACTCCACATTTCTCGATATCACCGGAAGCGTGGTGATGCAAGGAAATACGGCTCTTTGAGTGACGTCTGTGGTCCTTCCGGAGAGAACAACCCCGTATGTGACTGATTGTTCACCAAGGTATGCTGAGAGGATTCGGGTCCAGGCGGCTTGCAAGGTTGCCTGCATGGTGTAGCCGGACACGGACACGGCCTTCTCGAGCTCACTGAATTTGAGACTGCCGAGATGCGACTGGATCAAGATCTCCCGTGATGTGTCTCGCAATGGGGTCATGATAGGGAATGCGTTAATGACCACATTCTGCGCCTGTGACTTCCAGAACTCGTTCGAGGTGTTAACCGCCCGCGAAGTTGTCCCTAGGATTTCTCCTACGACGGCTTGCAGTGGTGGTGGCTGACAGATTGGGCCACCACTCAAGATGTCCCCAAAGTCTCGGAGAATCACCTGGAGCGACAGAGCATCGTAAAGCGCGTGATGCAGGGCAAAGTGGACGATGCATCCACCTTCTGTTTGCTGAATAGCTGCACCCCAAGGCCGCTCGTGTAGCTTTTCCATTGCCGAACGGAAGGCCTCGGCCCGCCACTGGGCAACTTCCTTGTCGTGCTGTTCGTGGGGGACGACCCAGAACGGCTTTGCAATGACCCCTTGTCGGTACTGGATCATGGCAAATGATGAGGTGTCATGTTCGACTGCAGTGAATCCTGTGCGGAGGATGGGGTGCAAAGTGGTGAGCTTGTCACCCGCCCTGGCAATCTGTGAGGAATCAAACTCCCGGCTGACGCGAACGTTGATGAAGTTGAAGTAGTCCTTGCCACCAGACTTGACGAACTGTGAGATCATGCCCTCCTGGGCCGGAGTGCAGGGGAGGACAACTTCGATCTTCTCTGGCGAAATCCCCAGTCCGTCGATTTGTGATTGGATATCCGAACCAAAACCCTGGACGTCAAAGGACGGCTCGAGGATACCTGTCATCACACTGTGCTGATCCAGGATGGCTGCAAGGGCCTGACAGGTAGGGTTGGCGATAACATCGCTGGCAGAGACGGTAAATCCTTGCTTTCTCAGGAGTGAGGCCACCTGAACGGCGTTGATACTGTCCAAACCCAGCTGGTAGATTGTCGTCGAAGGGTTGATTCGTTCGGAATCACGGGATGATAGCGTGGAGAGAACATCTCGGATTGCCTGGCCAGTTGGCGACCACAAATGTCCGTTGGTCGTAGTGGCTGCTTTGGGGTGCGAGCTCAACGCTGTTTCGATGGAAACTGAGTCGATTGCAGACTTCCAATCCTCCGGCAATGACGTTGATATATCTGGACTCGATGCCGGGAATTTGACACATGACTCGAACGCCTGGAGGAACAACTTGATGACTACTTCAGCCGCTTGCTGTGAAATAGCATGGCTACAAAAACATTAGTGTGAGCTCAAGGAGAAGGGTGCCGGAAAACCTACGAGTTGACGTGAAGCTTCACCCCTATCCAATCCCTCTCATTGTCAGGGATAACTTCGCAAACGACCGGGATCTTGATTCTGTTAGCATGCATCATGAAAATTAGGGCAAACTTACATCCATGTCGCCGTCATCCCTCTCCAGGTCCCAGATCTCAGAGTCCAGCTTCCGGACAGGTTGCTGCAGAAGCAAAAGGGTATCAAACAAGCGTCGACTGCCGTTGTGAGAAAGTAAGGCCTGGATGCGTCGAAGGGCTGTAAACTGGTGTGCAATAAAATCCGGGTTGGCGTGCTGAAATGCTTTCATCAAGTCGAAATTTCGACGCTTATCCAAGATATTCATGCGGACAGGAATCGTGTTGAAACAAGGGGCCACGAGCTCTTCGAGGCGCTCAAGGGACAGAGACCGGCCGCTCATGACGTTGCCGAAGCAAACATCTTCATCTCGAAACAGGCATCTAACTGTAACCGCCCAGGCTGCTTGAGTGAGGGACAGAAGGGATACGCCAAGTTCCTTGGTGCGGCCGGTAACGAATGACAGAGACAGTGCCAGCTCCATCTGAAGTACGGTCGTGCTGACTCTGGAACTTGGGGATTTCACACCGGCCAGTAATTTCGGCTTGTAACCGCTCAAATGCTCGGACCAGAACTTGTCGTCTGATGGAGGCATCATCAAAGCCTCTCGTAGAAAAGCTCTGTAAGATGGAGGCGGAGGTAGTGATATGCCACGGGCGAGTTGTTCGACCTCGGCAAGAAGATGTTGAATGGCGACGCCATCGTAGAGCGCATGGTGACAGATGAAAGAAATATGGATTTCATCCTCGACCCGGATTGTGGCAAGCGAAACTGGTGGTTCCCATGAGTCGATTGCCGGGGCCATCGCCTCAAGGTGTGCCATTAACCCATCCTCGACCTTTGAGACCTCGAATCTGTGCCAAGTGTGTTTCCACTCTTTGAACACAACTTGGAGGAGGGAAATCTGCGAAAATTGGCCACTCGAGTTGGAAACGAAACAAGTTCGCAGGATCCCATGTCGCCGACTGGCAGCCGAGAAAGAATCTTGCAGTTGGCCGGTGACATTGCGGTCCTTGACTTTGAAAAGCATGCGATTCCAATATGACCCTCGGTCGACTGAAGTGGCGAGCATTGCTTCTTGTAGCGGAGTGCAGGGCAAGACGTCGGCGACAACCCTCCCGCTCAGGGCTGCGCGCTGCCCGACGGTGTCTTTGAGGACACTTGGGACGAGCTCCGTTTCATGGCTTGCTGTTGTTTCTGAATGCTCGGATAGCACTAGAGCAAGCTTTGCAACCGTAGGGTTTTGGAGCATGGTTGAGATTGCGAGTCGCCTTCCAGTCGTCTTCTGGACCTCTTTCGACAGCTGAATTGCAGATATTGAGTCCAATCCCAACGTTACCAAGGGTGTCCAGCGTTGGATCTCTTGCAGCTCGGTCCCAAACACCGCGAAGACAGCATCAGCAATCTTTCTCTCAACATCAGACAATGGCTCAGCGTTGCCATCTGAGTAAGTCACTGCTGTGAGGCGTGCCAGGGAGTCATTCCCGAGACTCTCGACTTCCTTGACGAGTCGGGCCCGATCGAGCTTGCCGGAGGCGGTGGTTGGCAAGACTGAAATTGGTATTATGAACGATGGGATCATGTAGCCCGGAAGTCTGGAGAGGAGCTGTTGAAATAGGTCTTGCACGGTGTGTTCGATCTCGTCACTGCCTGCCAAATTTGTGAAGTGCGCCGCCTGGCCCGAGCGGAGGACGATGAATGAGACAATTCTCTCTGTACTTGAGCCAACTGAATTTTTGACCAAGATTGTTGCACAATCAACAACACTTGGAAGTGATTGTTTGATGGTGGATGTGATCTCGTCGAGTTCAACTCGCTGGCCTCGGATTTTGATCTGGTCGTCAACCCGCCCAACAATAAGTAACGAACCATCGGGCAGCATCCTCCCCAAGTCACCAGATCGGTAAAGCCGGCCGTAAATAGGATGCGTGATAAACTTGGATGCCGTGAGATCGGGTTGGGCAAGATACCCCTGAGCGACCTGGTCTCCGCCAAAGCACAGTTCGCCAAGACACGCGCGCGGCACCGGGTTCAAACTGTCCCTGAACAGCACGACGGTCGACGTGTTGTCAAAGCAGTAACCAAGATGCCGGATATTCGAGTTGGACTCCATCTTGCGAACGGTACAAATGTTTGTCGTTTCCGACGGTCCGTATCCCTGGTACAACTTGCCAAGCCATTTCTTCGCAACGATATCCGTCATTGCTTCGCCAGCTGTGACTAAGAACCGAACCCCTGGTGTATTCTCCGGGTCAACAAGCGAGGCGACAGTTGGCGTCATGCTCAGATGCGTGACCCTAAGCAGCCGGATCGACCGCTCTAGATCCTCGAACAGAGTGTCGTTGGTTGCCGAGCAGAGGCACATGCCACGGGTCCACGAGAAGAATATCTCAAAGACAGACACGTCAAACGCTTGTGAGCACGACTGCAGAAGCCTTGGGTTCTCTCCCACTGGATAAAGTGCCGCAAGATGATGTAGGTGACTGACAATATTCCGCTGTGTGAGGCAAACTCCCTTGGGGATGCCAGTACTCCCAGAGGTGAACATAATGTACGCCATCCGGTCGAGGTCTCCTGGAGTTGCTGGGTCGTTGCTGCTGAAGCCTGATAGGAGGGCAGTTTGCAAATCCACGAAGTCACACTCAGGCAGTCCCGAGAACGTGGCCTTGGCAGCCGTATCGGTGAGACATATCTTTACCCCAGCCTGCTGGAAGATGGTTGCAACGCGAGCTAGCGGTGTCGTTGGCAAATGGGGCACATAAGCACACCCAGCCTTGAGAACGGCCAAGATTCCCGCATAGAGGAGCACCGACTTCTCCATGACGATGGCGACTGGCTGGCCTGGCTGAACGCCCTTGGATAGTAACAGGTGGGCAATCTGGTTGGCCAACTTGTTCAATCCGCCGAAAGTAAGAGTTGTGGCTTGCAAGCGGCCATCTTCCATGTAGTCCGCGAAGCAGAGAGCCTCGAGGTCCGAATCTTGACGGGCAACCCTCTCGACGGCGGACGCCAGGTTGGTGTCATCACGGGCGACAGCGTGGCCACTTACCGCCAGCAAGTCCTGGCTCCTCCGTAATCCATCATTATCGATTGACAGCAAGCTCTGGTCAAAGGCGGTTTGAAGTCTGCTCAGGTCGGACTCTAGGTGCCCCACCATGAAGGAGACGAGACTTGTCAGACATCTGCCCAGGGCTGCCGTTTGCGCTTTGAGGAGGGCATCGGAGTGGAAAGTCAGACGACATTTGAACGAATCCGACGTCGGCTCAACCTCAAAGAGGACCTTGGTCTCGAGATAGTCGTGCTGGGCAACCGGCTGGATTATACGGGCCAGCCTCTCTCTGCTTGGCAGCGAGTCTTGGTACACAAACAAGACGTCGTAGAGGGATTGACCAGGATGAACTCCGGCAAGTCGCTTGATGTCTGCAAGGGGGAGAATGCCGTATGGGAGAGCTGTGCGGTTGGATGCATGTATGCTCGTAACTAACTCCTTGATTGTCCGCACTTGGGACAGATTAGTCCGGATGGGAATTGAGGCAATACAAGGCCCCATTATATCCTCAATCCCAGTGATTGGCAGTGTTCTCCCAGAGGATATTGTCCCCAGGAGAACGTCCTCGGTGCCCAGAAGAGAACCGAGGAGCCACGACAAAGCCGCCTGAAAAAGTGTCTGAGCTCCGCATCCAGACGGCCTGAGTCCTTCTTCAACCGTTTTGGGTGCAATATCCAATGACATTGAGACTGAAGTTGAGCTGACATCCTGGTCCTGATGTACAGGGAGAAGGTTGGGCAGACTCATTGGTTGAAACCCGACGAATTGCTCCGCCCAGAACCCTCGAGCAGCATCGCAATCCTCCAAGAATCTGGGAGCTTGAGTGAACTGAGAAACTTGCCGAAAATGGGGTCTAGGTCGCAGCGGTTTCCCCTCCATCAGCCTTTCCAGATCGGAGAGCATCAAGTCCATCGACCAACCATCGTACACAGCGTGGTGCAACTGCACGAGGACGGGCCGCCCGTTGTCTCCAGCTGGCTGAGAGGCAATCTGGACACGGAAGGGTCGGGCAAGATCTTGCATCTCGAGCATGTGAAATTCCTTTGCTGGCGGCTCCGTCACGATTGAGATGTCGGCCTCGCTGGGTGAAGAGAAGATCACCTGAAGGAACTCGCCTTGGTGATGGACAAACCCCGTCCTAAACGCCTCGTTCGCCTGCGAAAGCTGAGAAAACCAAGACCGAACATCCGTTGCCACATAAACTGGCGGTATTGTGAGCTCGACCCAATTGCAGTAAGCCTGAGGGTTTCGCACGGTTTCCGCGAGCATCGACATCTGGAGTGGCGTGCATGGGAGAACAGCCTCGATGTCTCTGCCGTTCGTGAGAATCGCAGCGTCTGTAAGAGCATCAGACGGCCAGGACAATCCTTGGTCCATCCCATCGGCTGCAAGTTGGAGCCTTGGCTCAGTTTCCTGTTGCTTCAAACGAGGCCGTAGAGAGGAAATTATTGGCGACCGAAGGATGTCTGTTGCACCGAGCTCAAAGCCAGCGCCTCGCAGCGCTGAGGCAACCCTGATGGCAACCAGAGAGTCTAACCCATATCGTGAGAGGTTCACTGATGGCTGAACCTTTTTACCCAGAACTTGTCCGACGATTGCACAGAGTTGACGGTCAACTTCGTCCATCGCAGGTTCTTCTGGCACTGGGTTGTCCTTTTGTTTTGTCGCATAGGTCGCAGCAAGCAGTTTTCGATCAACTTTGCCGGATGCGAGACGAGGAAAATCCTTCGCGGCCACGATATCCCCAGGGATCATGAAGCTGGGGAGCCAGGCCTTGCAAGACTCCAACACCGCCGCCTGTATACCGTCAATCTCATCAACAGCGCAGAACAGCACGAGGATGTTGCTGATAATGACCGCAAACGCCCCGTGGCAACCCGGAGTTTTGAGAGCAGCATGCTCGATTTCACCGAGCTCAACCCGCTGCCCCCGGAGCTTCACCTGGCCAAAGCCGATGCGTCCAAGACACTCCAATGTCCCGTCGGGGTTTATCTTTGCTTTGTCGCCAGTCCTGTATAGCCGACCATAAGGGGTATCAATAAAGGCCTTGGCCGTCTGCTCTGGTCGGTTGATGTACTCTCGGGCCACTTGATAGCCACCAACGACCAACTCCCCGATCTCACCGCGGGGAAGAACTCGAAAGTCGGCAGCATGCTGGGGCTCATCGCTTTCAAGGGCCGGAAGAATGAACGCGGAAACCGTGTCAAACGGAACGCCGATGTCACTAACCGGGGCGTCGGTCCTCAAACCAGGATGCACTGTGCAGTGGATTGCTGCCTCGGTCGGTCCATACATTGCCCATAGCATGCTCGCTTGGTCGTAACCCCCACCGAACTCGTCCACCACCGGTCTGGTGAGCATCTCGCCGATGGTGAGCAAAACACGCAGCCCTGGCGCGTTGGAGCGCTTTCGAAGCAGACTCCCGGCTACCGATGGTGTCAACTCGCACGCATCAACGTTCATCTTGGTGAGGACTGCTGGTAAATCGTCGAGCATGGCCGACCGTGAGCAGCTCACAAGAGTCTTCCCCATCATGAGAGGAAAGAAAATCTCAAAGACCGAGACGTCAAAAGTTGGCGCAGCGAACTGGAGGAACCTTGAGAAACTGGGAATGTGGCGAACGTGGGCGAGAAGACTCTGCACAGCTGCTTCATGAGAGACTCCGACGCCCTTTGGTGTCCCAGTCGAACCAGATGTGTACATCACATAAGCCAAGTCGGTGGGCCGCGGCTTCCTGTAGTCCGGATTGGCTGAAGGTGTTGATCTGCAGGACGCATCGTGGGCGCCATCCACAACCAATACAACTCTTGAAACGTCATCCGGAATCTTTGATGACAACTCTCGAGTAGTGAGGACAATTTTCGACGAGACATCGTCCAGAATGAGTTTGGCCCTTTCAGGGGGAATATCGAGATTGAGCGGACAGAATGCCGCGCCGGCCTTGAGGATGGCCACCATTGCGATGTAAAGATCGAGGCCCTGCGGAATGAGAACCGGTATGACGAAGGATTCCGCCTCTGCTTGAGTCCCAACATGTTGCACGATCCTGGCAGCCAGGGCGTCTGCGCAGCGATGAAAGTCGGGGTAAGAGAGTGAGGATCGGGAGCCGGTGACGGACAAGAAGTCGATAGCTGGCGCCTCCTCCTCCGCAGGACTGCGCTGCAATAGCTCGTGGAGCAGTTCCGGGCCCGTAAGCCGTTTGGGAGGATTGTTGAGTATGGACAGAACGCGGTCCTTGTTGTTTTTTGATGATGGTGACCCCATGGCGAGCGTGTCACTTGGTTCAATGGTGACCTACACGACGGTCAACATTCGCGGTCCTAACGGCCTGGACGCTGGGTTTTACGCGAACTGACCGAGGAAATGCTATCGAGTATCGGAACGGATGTGGACATGGCCAGCTGGCGGCGACCTCGCCGTGGTATCCTTTGCTTCGTTTCACCGAGTAGGATATCTGGAGGTACTGGTACAAGCCCGCAAACGTTGGCCATGCGCCTATCGCAAAAAAGGCTCGGCGCTCGGCTGACTTACAACGCAGAGTCTAAGAGACGTCGTCCGACGACACAATAGGGCGACGCTGATTGGCCGGGATGCCACGGGGTGCACGAGTCGCCGACGCGTGATTTGAATCTGGAGCAGGGTCATTGGTCAGAGAGCCAGTAGAATGTGGATCGTGGGCGGCGTGGAGGCTCAAGGGTTGCAGTAGTGGTGGGTGGGGAGAGGTTATCATCGTCAGCCGGGCGAGTGTTGGCGCGCTGGATGCAAACCACATGGCTCCTGCGGGCCGTCACGGTGATGCCGGGGCGGATCGCGCTCAAGGCGCTCACCAAAGGCGGGAGTGTGAATAAGCAAGAGGGGACAGTGGGGGTGTCGGCCGTGTGACCCGGTTTTGGACACTGCCACCCCCGAGGCGCAACTTGGCGCAGGAAAAGGAGATCTGTTGACGAACAAACAGACTGCATAACACACCTTCCCAACTTGGCTCTTGGGGCGTTTTTTTTTTCTTCAACGGTCGGCAAGGCACGATGTCTTGCATTCGATTGGCGCCTCGCGATTTTGGACAAATCGCCGCAGAAAGGGGCCGTCGAGACGGTGGTTTATCTCGGACTGTGGCTGGTCTGGTGGCGTCTTGGACGTTTGACCCGTGGTGGGTTAGGTGAGATACTCGAGGAAAGAGCAAGTGCCAACGTTCAGCCGTAGGGCGCGGCAATGGGAAGGAGCCAGTTCCGCCTTTGAAGCAGGACGACGTTGTATCCAATTAGTGGGACGATCGGGAAGCGCCGTCGGAAGCGGTTTCGCTTGCGACTTCCCCTTGCATCGTCTGGGAGGGCGAACGGGAGCCGGGTTCAAGGTTGGTTGAGCGTGGGCCGCGCGGGTGCTCGTCTGATGGCTCCTGCCAGTGTTGCGAGAACAAGGTCCACGCTGCCCCTCTTGCGGATGCGTTTAGTCATGGGCAATGTTCGCATTGCGTCATCAAGGCTCTGAGGTGGGCAGGAGCGCCCCATCCTGCCGCAACTTCCAGCTCGGCCCAGACACGGAAACCGCGTTCGACCCCGGGCCACTCGCTCGCTCCTGGCTGCAGAGATCCGATGCTCGGCGCCGACTGCTGCACGCCGCCCTGGGAGGCTGGCAGCCCTTACCTAACGGCCGCTGCCTAGGGCCACACTGGAGGGTCTCCGCGGGCTTCTGAGGGCTGTGGTCCCCGACGCATCCTGGCTTGGTGCTCGACACATCTGCAGGGGACTCGCATGCACGAGTCTGGATCTGTCACGTCTGAGGTGTGCTCCCGCTCCACGCTATCGACGCCTTTGCGGTGACGTGCAGCTGGGAGCAGCATGGACAGAGTTCGCGTGACAAACGCCTCATTTTCCTCAAGCCACGTTGAAACGACATGTGTAAGCCTAGACTGGTGTCTGTCACAACACCGCGATCGGATGCTCAAAACAGGATATCCGCCCCCTTATTTTTCCCACCAATGCCTGACTAGCGTACTCTGTGAAACCCAAGACAGCCATGCCCGTGTCTAATGCAAAAAAATCACTCCTGTCCGCCAAAATGCCTGGCGAAGGGACAAGTCATCCAACCAAACCGTTGTCTGGAGCACGCCACCTAGCCAAAAATAGACTTGACCATCTCGCCAGACCGCGTAGAAAGCACAGAAAGAAGGGTATCACTCAACTAGGACCGAGTTAGCAGTGCCCGCAGCAGGAAGACGTGAGGGGGCGCCACTTACACCGTGGGTTGCCTCGCAGCAGCCTTGCAGCCATATGCCCGATCCGGGGGTCACGGCCTCGGGCGAAAATCGAACGCCGTAATTACGGCCAACTTCCAAGACGCGCGTGGAGGGGAATGCGCCCTTGCCAGAGCCAGGGGTCTCCACGGTCCAGCGGCCCTTGGTTGACGGGAGCCCCGACTCGACCTCGGGGAGGAGAGACCAGCTGTCCTTGAGCATGTCGATGTGGGCGGTCCTCTGGTAACCAGTGGCGCAGATGACAACGTCTACGTCCAAAACCTCCTCCCTGCTGGGTCCATCCTGGAACTCCTCCTCAGCCGCCACGGGGGCCACCGTGAGACGGAGCCCGTCCGCCTTCTCCTCGACACTGACCAGTTTAGTTCCAGGCATGATGCGGTGGGGCCATTTCCTCTCATCGAAACCAAGGGTGCGCTTCTGGTGGTACATCTTCTGGTACAGGTGCTCAATCAACTCAAGGCGAACAACACCATAGTTGGTGGCGCGGGCGTCCTCGAGGAGGTTGGCCCGATAGGACGTTGACCTGGGCCAGATGGTGTCAATGAACTCAGGGTTGAAAATGGAGTTCACGCTGTCTGATAGTTAGCGCTATTCCTCACAAAAACCACCGCACTCAGATGAGCTTACAAGGGAGAGTCGTCACTGGGCTTAAGCCACTCGGAGCGCATGATCATGTATGTTTCGCTGTTGGGGTAAAGCTCTTGCACATTGTTGAAAATCTCGGCCGAGCTCTGGCCAGCACCCACCACCGCAACACGGACTGGCGCAGACTGGTCGCTCAGGAGGCTGGGCACCCGCTGGGCATACTGAGAGGAGTGAATGACCCGGGCATTGTTGGCCGGGAATGGCTTGGGGATCGCCGCCTGACCGCCGACTGCGAGGACAACGTTCTTGGTCTGGTACAAGGTGGTAGCTCCACTCTTGGTGTTGCGGGCCGTGACCTCAAAGTTCTTGGTCGGGCCGGCCTCTTGCACGGGCGAAACCGAGAGGACCTCGTTGCCATACTGGACAAGGTCGTCAAAATGGCTGGCGCACCAGCGGAGATAGTCCTCAAACTCGGCACGCGCCGGCGTGAAGGTGTCGAGGTTGATGAAGTCGATGAGGCGGTCATTGCAGTGCAGGTAGTTGAGGAATGTGAAGTGCGAGCGGGGATCCCGGAGCGACGCGAGGTCCTTGATGAACGAGATTTGCATCTTGGCTCCCGGCAGCAGCATGCCAGCGTGCCAAGCAAAGGCAGTCTGCTTCTCCAGGAACAACACCTTGGGCGCCTCAGTCATGCGTCCAGACTCGAGGGCATCGTGCAGCGCAATGGCGATGGCACAGCTAGCGGGGCCAAAGCCAACGCAGACGAGATCGTAGACTGTGTTCGGGTCGGCTGGCCGAAGGTACTTGCTCTTGGTAGCACGGGGATGGCCTGTGGCGGGAGTCTCCTGCGACGTTTGAGGGGCAATGGGCCCGTCTACCAACTCCGGGACTGCGCTGTCGTGGAATCCGTTGACGACACCATTGGGCGCCTGGACGGCAGGGGCCGAGCCATTGGTGCTGCCATTTGCGCTGGAAATGTCCTCCATGGAGTCTGTGCGGTGCGGGGACATTGTGTTGTTGTTTGTCCGCGAGGTGGTCAACTTCGTTCAGCGCCCAGGTATTTATGGGGATGAGGGGCCACAGGCTCTGGTGCGCTTGCGCGACGAATCGATGTCTAGCCTGACGGATTCGGTGGCGCAACGCAAAAGCGAGATGGAGGGTAAGGATGCCGCTGTCTGGAGTGTCGTCCCACGCTACTCAGTGGTGACCTCTTGACGTAAGAGAACGAGTGTCTGATGGGTGTAGGCTGCAAACTGGATGCGGGCCGTAGGAGCCTGTTTAAACTCTGACGAGTGTTGACTTGTTGGATGCAGCTGCGGGGATGGACATGAGAAAAAGAACGGAGAGAAGACTTCGGATTCCCATGCGGCCGAACGTGCCATTTTGATAGAGCCCATGGCGAGCTGCTGGAGCACCAAACTGGAGACTCGAGACGACCCTGGCCATGTCAAGACCCTCACGAGCCGAGGAAGGGCTCGACATCTGACGATGTACCGGTACACAGCGCCCGCGGCCGCCTCCGCTTTATCCCGCAAAGCACGCAGGCCGGCTTGCTGGGGCGGCCCTAGAAGCCCCAGAGAGCGCGCGATTGCCGGGCTGCCAGCTGAGCCGCTGCGGAGCCATTCTGGTTCGAGCAACGGCTGACGCGATGGAAATGTCGTCAGTGGGGGACAATGGCAAAAACGAGATTTTTTTTGTCAGAGACCTGGCTGCGATCGACGCAAAACACGGCCTGGGCGCCGGGTTCTGGCTCGCAGAGGTGGTGAAGATGGGGTGAATGGGCGCAGGAGAATGGCAGAAGCGCTGGGTGATGATGCATTGATGCACGCTGCTGCACGCCCTGGTCGTTCTTCCAGGGATCTTGCAAGAGACCCCAGCGGCATCGGCCTTATCTTCGGATCAGATAAGATGGATCAGTGGGGCTCCGCAACGCCCATCCAGCTGCTTTGAGCAGGAGCCCACCGGCTTCTCCAATCCAGGACACATCGCTCCCTCCACTCATTTCCACCCACGGCTCGCTCCTGCCATGCTCACCATGCTCCGACGAGCGGACGCGGGGCTTGGCGGCAGCAAAAATTGTTTATCAGATCGTATGACAACGGAAGGAAACCCTTCGCTTCTGGCACCACGCAACACGCTCTCGCACCTCACCGCACCCCTGCTTTTGCTGCTCGGGTTGATTTCTGGGAGTCGAGCCTCCAGGGCGAGATGGTGCGATATCCGACGCAACGGTAGGGCGGAGAAGCACACCTCGAGGACCCCGCGGCCATTGGGCAGAGCCCCTCGGGGTACTCTTGCCCCGAGATCTTTCCTGCGCCGCCAGCCTTTGCTATTGATCTGAAAGAACAATGCCATGGTGGCTGAGCTGAGCATGCAGCAGCTCGAGCAGCCGCCAGTTCGGGAGCTCTATCCCCCGCTTGGAGCTGGGAAGAGCTGGCAAAGAACGACACCCGCTATGAGAAAATTTTCCTGCCACAGGAGGAGCAGGTATCCATACCCAAGTCTGGGTACTGGCCACGCAGTGATCCACAACGGAGGTGTAGTACAGGAACAGAGGGTTGCGTCCAGAGCCGGGTTCACGCCCGGGGTGGGGGTGTTGTCCAGAGATGGCGCAATCCCTGTCTATCTGATGATCTGATAAGATTATCCATCACATCTAGAGGCTTGGCAGCGGTAAGTCTCGGACGACCGGGCCCATCATTGCTCCTCCAGACACGGAGCGCTTTCCCCTCTCGGCGGATGAAATTGCCCTCGTTTTGCACTCGCAGCCATGCTGCAACCGATGCCGAACTCGGGCCCGTCCCGGGTCGCAGATTGCTTCCAAACAACTGTTGGAGGCAGCTGCGCCGATTCCATGAAACTGACGGTTGACCCATGAATGTGAGCAACCGGGCATTGAGGTAATCGTCTTGATGGGGATCATGTTTGGCAGACTCAAAAAGGAGGCTTGACTCTGAAACAATCCCAGGCAGCTTTCGTCTGCGACCCGCCAGAATTTGTTAGTGCGGATCCACCATCGCGAAGTGAGGCCATCAGAATTTTGGCTCGACCTCAACCTCCGCAAATCGAGCGCAATTCGGCTTTGGTTTCTTTCGCATGTGAGAATAATCGGCCCCACGTCCGGATCGCCGAGCACCCCCCGGACGCCGGTAAGCTCAGGCGCATCGTCTTGGTCCGACCTTCACCGAGCCCGCTCACCCCCGGCGAACACGGACGAGGCCGGGTCTTGACGGGAGCTGAGGGATGCCCCACACCAACACAAACTGCAAAATCTGGGGGGTTTTGGCCGCGCCGCGGGGTGTGCTCGATCTGATCCTCCAGCGCTCAATCCCGATCCCACCCACCAATCCCCAGAGGCCGGCCAAACGCGTCGCGCCCCAATTGTGCATTCCGCCACAGCCTCACCTGTCGCTCAGCGTCAACTTGATCCAATATCATCGGTCTGCTTTTCTCTCTCTCTCTCTCTCTCTTTCTATCAACACATGGCCCTGACGCCCTCTCAATGCGTGGCAGCACACACCGCGCAACAACCCAGATTGACGTCGGAAATTGAAGCGGGGCTACTACCAAACCGGAAAGCCAGAGTTATTTATGGACACCGATCCGCGTGCCAAGGCAGCCCGGCTTTCGCTATCGACATCGGAGCACAGAGCGTCGACTGGCCGTCGCCATCAATGACGAAACGCGAGAGTCGCACGAAAGATATAGGTACAGCACCTCGACATCTCAGCTCGGGGACGCAGTTGGCAAATCAGCTCTCCATTCGGCGTGTTTATGTTCAAACGTGAGACAGCACATGGGCAACGCTTCTGTGCCCATTCAGCCGCTGCTGTCTTCGCGGGCGGGTCGCTACTACCATGGCAGAACCATTGTCCCGTCTTACGCCAGGGGTCCATTGCTCAGGAGCCGCACTGCGTTTTGCGGGGAGGACAGGACCGAAAGCCCAGCGTCCCCCATATCACTCGATCAGGCCCTGAAACGGCGTTTGTCGACTCTGCCATGTTATGCAGTAGTTCCAGCCCGACGCAGGCCCCGACGCCACACCTTGTTTAAGCCATTCTTCAACGCCAACACGACCGCGAACGAGATCCGATCTCATTCGGGCCCGAGCGAGCTGCTACGATGAGTCGCAACGCAGGCGACGATCTTCCGGAGGTGGTGCCGAACCAAGGGCTGACTCTCGAGTCAATTCCCAACTCGTCTCCCCAGGTCCTGTCAAACCACGAAGCAGCTGGGCGGGCGTGGCACGGGACCGAAAATGACAAGTACCCGGCGTTATACGATAACACACCCAAAGTTGTTGATGATGGGGAATACGCACCGCACAGAACTTGGTCGGCAACCGACCCATCAACAAGTCCCGAGGTAGCTCCAGCCCAACCCGTTCCGTGGGAAAAATTGCCCGCTGGTGATGGGGCGGCGGCCAACGAGCCGTCAGACGAGGCGAGCAAGGAAAAGACAATATTCGGGATTAAACGACGCATCTTCATCATCATTGTCATCGTCATTGTGGTAGTAGTCATCGCCGCAGCCGTGGGAGGTGGTGTTGGCGGGACACGGGCACGATCATCCCAAGGAACCCCATCGGCGATCGAATCCGGGACATCATCATCTCAGCCGGTACCATCATCCACGTCTTCTACCACTTCTTCATCCTCATCAACATCGACCTCGACTTCCTCCTCCACAATACCAACTCCCACGATCCCTGCACAGCGATTTCTCAACAATGGGACAGCACCAGAAGGTCTGGCCTTCCAAGGCTTTTCCGAGCAGACGTACCTGGGCAACGCAACCACCATCGTACAAGAAGAGGGCTTCCACGATTTTCCCTTCCCGATCAAGAGCTACGTGTGGCTCCCAGACGGGACGAACTGCTGCGTCACCTTTTGCCAAAACAAGACGACGTCGAGTGGCTGGTGGTGCGACCCGCGGTATCGTCCGACGTTTGATGGCTCGTTTCCGCGGCTGTCGATCTGGTGCGGGGGAAATGATGGAAAAAAGAATGTGACTTGTTCGTGAAAGGGAGTTCTTTGATGTTCGGGACGGGGTTCGGGGTTGGGATTAGGATGAAAATTCAGGTTATGGAAGATGGGATACCACGGATGGAAATAAAATTCCGCTGTATTAGTATGGCTCTAAAAGCAGTTTCACAGTTGCGTAATGTTATGAGATATGAACTTGATCTACTTCCATTGTGACATCAAGTGTTGGTGTTAGCTCAAGAGGTAACAGTTGACAATCTAGTCAACAGGTGCTGATTGTATGTGTTGGCTGGTCCTATAGGCAATACTTACACCAATAAAGAGCACAATGCTCCGATGCGCAAAGCCAATGAATGTTGTTGATCACGCAAGTGGGCCTTGTGACTCGGATGCTCAACAAGCAAGCGCCCACGCACCTAGAAGGGCTTAGGGGTTTGCAAGTGCAAGCATCGTCTCGGGTCGACCGGGCAACGCTAAAAAGTAACATGAAAAGAACCGTACCAGCGACCTTGCCGAGGTCCAGCGGGCGAGGTTTTATGTAGTTTTTTTGCCTGTGTGTTTTATTACTCGCTCTCTTCCGCTTTTCATTCTCTCATAGATTATTTTATCAACATTGCCCAGGAGACTCAGGTATCTACTAGAGACGTGTCTTTGGTCACAACTTCTTCGAATACGGAGCCTCGACAGTCTGGGTGAGCAAGGACAGTCAGGCAAGACCATGTCTTTCCTTCGTTTCCCCGGCGAGATCTGAATCATGGTATATGCTGAACTCGCCGAATTCGGGGATGGCGGATTCGTTCGGCTCATGGTGGAATTCTTCGCAGAACCCTGGTTCTGGAAACTGGTTGAAGGGGTTTGCTCTATCGTTTCCCCGGCAGCAACATGTCGAGGGTGCTAAAAAGGGGAAAAAAAACCCTTCATGGAAACTGTACCTCGAAACTTTCGACATCGGCAGCAAGATACGAAAAATTCGTGGTGCCCAGCGTTTTTGGGCAATTTGGGGCCTTCCTATAAGACATACCGCTGTCTACGATACAACGGCTTGCTGGATAAGGTCAAGGGACCTGGGTGTCGGGATGAGTGTGGAAGAGAAAAGCATTGACGTCCCTCGGCTATCTCGCAGCAGCTAACAAACTCAATCGGTACACCCTGGAACTTTGCGAACGCATCGTGTCTGGTAGGCCCCTTACGTAGGTATTTTCTTGCATGAGCAATTTCAAATGGGTTGGAACGTGCTCGGTACGAACAAAACGCCAAAGTCGTCATGAGTTGTCTCAACCGAAAAAAAACAAAAAAACATCCGGGCTACAAAACCCCACCGCTCCCTTTTCCTTTCCTTTCTTCTTCCCACTTTGGATTTCCTTTATTCAACACTGCCTTGGTGGAATACATCAAGCAGTATCTCGACATGGAGTTTGTCGCCACAGCGAAGCCCATTGGCTTCCTGGACTTCCCCGGCGAAATACAGAACCAGATCCTTGATGATCTCCTCGAAGGCTACGAGTCAGCTTTGTTCGGCATGGCCAGCAAGGGTATTTGCATACCCAAGGTCCCAGACCACCCACGCCACGCGCCGGTGTTCTCTAGCTGGCAGTACATAAACTGGTCTGGCCATAAGACTAGGAGTGCTTTAATCAAGAAAAGGCACAAAGGTCTCGGTGCTGCCCTTGCCTTGTCAACGACGTGCCGAAGTGAGTAATGACTGCCAGAGAGACCAGACGTCTTGGCCAAATCTGTGCTGATGCCACTAGCCCTTCACGAGCTGTGTATCTCACATATCTACGGCCGCATCGCCCTTTTTTCGGCTTTTGGAATGCGGAGCGCGCTTTGGCTCACCAAGCATCCGGTTTCAAGCCGTTGGCTCAGACGAATCTACCTGCAACTCAACTTGGAACGCGAACTGCAATTCAGATTGGATTGCGAAAAGTATTACGACTATGAGGGCTGGCAGAAGTTCTTCAAGCTCCTTCCAACGGCAGCACCATATCTCGAGTCGATCCGCATTGCCACTGGCGAGCACTACAAGTGGATTACCGCAGCACACCAGGCGTCGACGCCCTCCAACTACTACGGATCCAACAAGCTACCCATGTTGAAGCGCAATGTGTGGTCATGGATGGATCCGCCTTGCATCAAGGTGCCGCTCGACGTTCTTTTCCGATTGTCATCATCCCCAACGAAGAATATATGGACAAATATAGGCATCACCACGTCCGGCGAGGTACAGTCCATTGGAGCCCGACGCGTTGGAAGACAACATGGTGGAGGAAGACTTGATAATCTTCTCGCTAATTTTACAACACAGCATGTCGGACTCAGCGCGTCGGAAGATGGCACGTTGGAAGTCGACACGTTGGGAGATAGCTTGTTGAAGAGAATCGAGGTATTCTTTCCGCCGGCTTTTCAACATGAGCACGCGTCCGCTCTACGCCAATTGCTCGACCCCCGGGTGAACCACCCCGACAAACGTTTCGCCGCGATCAAATTTATTACCGAGTGGGAGATAGCGAGGCGCTTGTTCCACGATGACATCCTTCCCGCACTCACATCGCTCAAAGAACTGCACCAAGTTGTCATTTGGGACGTCAGCCGAGACGTGTCGGACCGGAAATACGTGGATGCTCTCAAAAAAGTAGGGATCGAGTCGGTCGAGTTTGGGACCCGTGGCGAGTGCCAATACGAAATCGACGGATATGTCATAGGCTTGAGTAACGAGGAATGCTTGGATTGTCAAAATATGCAGGTCGCTGATGAGCGTTTTGCCAGCTTGTACGAGTATCTGAGGTAGAACATGCTCACTTTTCCTTTCTCTCGCTCCAGTCCTCGGTCAGAAAGTCGGCACACCGCTCCGCCACCATGATGGTCGGCGCCATGGTATGTCCGCTTGGGATGTACGGGAACACGCTGGCGTCGGCAATCCGCAGATTCTCCACGCCGTGCACCTTGAGCCGCTGATCGACGACGCCTTCCTTGTCAGACAACGACATGCGGCAAGTCGAGCTGTAGTGTAGACTCGACAGGGCAATGCGCTTCGCATACTCGTCAATCTCGTCGTCTGTCACGTCCCTCCACGTCTTACCAGTTGGCTTGGCGTCTCCCTTGCCTCCCTCGAGCACCTTGCCAGCCGGTGTTGGTGCGGGCTTGAATGTGCCTTCGTACACCGAGTCGAGAGCCTTCATGTCCATTCCTGGGGCAAACGTCAACGGTGCTGGACCGGGGTAGACCTTGGCAAACTCCTCGGCCAGATGCATCGAGAAGCGTGTGCTTTCCCTCATGGCGATTCGATCCCTCTTATCGTCTAGCAGCGGATATCTTACACGTGGATGGTCCCTGGGGTCAGTGGATGCCAGCTCGACCCGGCCACTGGAAAACGGCTGGACGAGAGTGGTGTACCAGCTGAACAAGTTCAGACCTGGGATGGCCACGCGGTGGCAGTTGATGGGGATGAGCATGACCTCGATGTTGGGCACGTTTCGCGGCTGGGAGGCATCCATGGTGTCTTTTCCATCTTCGTCACGGGGCTGGACCGTCATTGTCTTTTTGTCGAGGGCGCCAGTGCGGTAAAAGATGCTCATGGGCGTTGACGACGCAGCGAGGAGGCCAGTGCCCCAGATAAGCCAGAGGAATAAGCTGGACAGAAAGCCCCAGAGCGTCTCGATGATGTGCAGTGTGTCCTCCTGTTTGATCTCGGACATGACGGGGAACGACGTGTGGTCGTAGAGGTTCCGACCTACGGCATCGAGCTCGCGACGAACCGGGATGCCGTGGGCTTGAAGTTGTTCTTTGGGACCGATACCACTAACTCGTCAGCTCGACCATCAGCAAAAAAAAGGGGAGAGTAAACATACCTCAACATCAACAGTTGCGGCGAACACAGAGCGCCACTGCAAACAATCACCTCCCTCCTCACATTGACCCGATACTCGGCACCCCCATCCACCCTCTTGATCTCCACACCGACCACCTTATTGCCCTTATCATCCAACAACAACTTCGACGCAACGACCCCGGTACAAACCCCCAGCCTTCCCTTTCTCTCCACCGCCACATCCCTCCCCAGCCAAGCCCGATACGCACTCAGTCTCTGTGCCTTGCCATCAATCGTCTGATCCAGCTCGAACGCGCCCTGCGCACTGGCACTTGGGTCGTTCGCATCGCTCTCAACCGGCAGCCCACACCGCTTCGCCGCCTCAACCCAATACCGCACGCTCGCCAACTCCATCAAAGGCACCCGGTTCTCAACCGGCCCATCATAGCCTCGATATTCCTTCCCCGGCCTACCCACACAGTTCTCACTCTTTCTGAAATACGGCTCCACACGATCCCATCCCCATTCCGTCAACCCATAGTCCTCAGCCCACGCATTATATCCACCTGGACACCCGCGCGTGAGTAGCATCCCATTGATCCGCGACGAACCGCCGAGCGCTTCGCCGGTCCAGAGCTCGAGCTTGAGATCACCCCATTCGGAGGATAGTGCTTCGGGACGACGCATGACGGATTGCATAAAAGGGAAGCGAAAGTTTTGGGACAAGAGCGGGATGCGTGTCCAAAAGGCATCGTTGACCTGGCCTTTTTCGAGGACGAGGACGGATAGGGACGGGTCTGCGGACAGGCGGGACGCGAGGACGCAGCCGGCTGTGCCGCCGCCGATGATGACGTAGTCGTAGGTTTTGCCATTGATGGTGTGGGGGGTGAGGGTTGGGTACGAGGCAAAGGGCCACATTTTCAGGTGCTGATGGGATGAGATGAGGGATGAGATGGATGGTGAGAAATCAGGCCAAGACTGGAATGAACTGCAAGTAGATGGGCTCAAATTTGAGTTTTTTTTTTTTTAAAAAAAAAAAAAAAAAAAGAACAAATTTATGCGGGTGATGTTCCGGATGAAGTCGTGGTCTTGAGAAATCGGAGCTGCACGGAGTTGGGATGGAGTTTGGAGTTGCAGGAGTTGAAGCGCAAACCAATTCCGTCCGATCCTGCAAAATCCGAGCAAAACACGTTGCGACCCTGGCTCTGGGACAGCTGGTCATTGGTTGGCGATGGACACGCGCGGCGAAATATTGCGCCGCTGCGTGAGATGAGATAAGACGAGCGCGTCGGTCGACGCGATTCTTTTGATACGACTCGATCATTTTCACATGCTATTTTTCGAGCACTACAGTATCATATCTCACAATTCGGTCTCACCTCACATCAACAGCCTAGTGTTTGTTCCCGTGCCCTTTTCCCAAGAAGAAATTTGTTTCAACTCCGTGCAATGAGATCGCTCTGAAGAAATGAAGAAAATGCATCACAAACACTGCGAGTAGTAGTCGTTTTGGAATCGACACGTCGTTCCCGATGGACACCCCTTGCATCCGTTGAAGTTTTTGCCGTTGCACTGGTCGTACTTTTTCACGCTCGCCGCACACGCCAGCGGCGCTGGTTGCTGCGAGCCTGCCGGCGCTGGAGGACGCTGCGACACAGCGGGTGCAGGCGGTCGTTGCGACGCTGCCGGGGCGGGTTGTTGGCCTGTAATTACTTGTCGTCAGCTCATCTCTCATCACCACGAAACACAGCCCACCATTTCAGGTTCGCAATGGTAAGAGGAAACAGGCACGAGGTAAAAGAATAGATAGGAGAGGAGAAAAAGAAATGAAAAAGGAGGGGGAAAAAAAAACTCACCACTCATCAAAACCGGAATCCCTGTCTTCGTCGTCTCATCAATACTGCAAACATCCCTACACCCGCCCTGCTTCTTTGTCTCGGTACTGTTATACACCAAATCAATCCACTGCACCTGCATCTTGGCGCTCTCGCCCTCCTTCATCGTCCCCGACCAACTCCCGCCATCACTCCACACGTTGAACATGATCTGCATCGGATCCCGCGGCGCCTGGAACTTGATCTCCCCGTTCATGACCCCATTCACAAACCACGTGCTGCTCCCTGGGGTCCAATCCATCCGATAGACCGCCCACTCGCTCCACCTCTTGCGTCCAGGGAGCGTGACATTCCGCGTCGCTTCCGGTATGTCTCCTGTGCTATTCCAGCTCGGCTGGTTGGTATAGCTGACATGGGTCTCGGGATCGGACGTGCGGATTTCGAGATCTGCTTCCTGCACCAACATGAGATTGTGCGGTATCGGAGGAGGTCGGTAGGTGAACATGGCTGTTACTGCGCCCGGTGGACCGCGCGTGCGCGCGAGCATGCGGATCGAGAGGAACTGGTACGTGGTTGCGCGCGACTCGAACTCGGCCGAGGATTGGAAGTCGGCGTGGCGAACGGTCCGCATGGTGAGGTAGGTGCTGTTGGGGTTGTCGTGGTCGGGCTCAAAGTAAATGTTGTTGGCCGAGTTGACCATGGGGAGCGAGGCGTCGGTGACGGTGCTGTTTTTGAGGGCGAGGAGCCCGGTGTTGTTCCAGGACTGGATGGCCCAGGCTGAGGTCCATTCTGGGCTGCTGAAGTAGGATGATGTGGGCGGGGCTTCGGCGTTGGATTCAAAGGTGGAGAGTGGCGTGGGCGTCGAAGATGGCACAGGTTGCGAGCGGAAGTCGAAGAAGTAGTGATGGGTGAAGTAGGAGGGTTTGGTCGCGTTGGTGAGGTAGCATGCGCAGCTGGCGTCGGTGGTGAGGGGGTAGTTGCGTTGGGAGAGGGCGAAAGGCAGGGTGCTGAGCGCCAGGACGAGGAACTTGGGAGTCATGGTGGCTTTGGGCTGGGCCGTGAGGCGCCAACAGATGGTAGAGGTGTAGATTGGCGAGCTTCCCGGGATGCAGGGCGCGGGCTACATATGTCTGGCTGCAGCCACTTCGGCAGTCTTCACGGAACCAAGTCCGAGATGGGCGAGAGAAGGGACGGGACACGCAATTTGAACGCCATCCAGATACCTGGCTTGTGTACAACTGCCGTTTCCATGTCTTAATACGGACCAGACGAGACCGGACACAGACAAGCTTGGACAAGCATCTCCAAGCTTCCATGACAGCCAGGCAATCCAACGTTACCATATTGAGGGGCGGGGCCAGTTGCCCAGGAGCCCTGGCTCGGCAGTCACGGGTGGCGTGGAATGGCGAAATGGCCGCTTCTGGTTGCTCGGAAATGTTGGGCTCAATGAGAATTTTTCATCTACAAGACATCATGGGCTGGTGATATTTATCCGCGGCTTATATCGTGGCCCATATCGGCTGGGGTGCATAAGCGGGGAAGCGAGGAAAGCTTGAAACAAGGGCCATGGCCAAATTGCTTGCGTGACCCGGTCTAGATTGCCTATTGGTTTTGCATGCGGTGGCCTGGCCCGTTTTGGTTGCAGATGACGACTTGCCGTCTCTTCTGCAGAAACAAGGTCGTCTGCATCAAGACAAAAAGAGCCTGTAGGGTGAAAACGCGCTCAAAGTACCTTATATGCCATTCAAGATGATTTTGTCAAAACTACAGGTATTTCACTAGGAGGATTGAGAAACAAGTTGAAATCCAGTGCTGAACACAGTTGAGTTGATTGATACTATCAAGAATTATTTCCCAACGCGTCTAGCTATGTAGGTACTGTTTGCAATTGACCTCATCTTGGCATTATTGGCGACCCATGAAGCTCTTGCACGTATTCATAGCCCTGGTTTCCCTGCACCGGATACGGCTGTGTCACGTAAAGGTCCCCGTCCGACTGCGAAAACTGGGCTGGCGTGGTGAGTGGGGGGCTCGGCGTGTTGTTGTAGGGCAAGAACGGGACATCCGAGCCGGGGGTAGTGCCGGCGCCGTGGTGATAACCGGGGTGAAATGAGGCTCTCTCCGACACAGCCGCCTCGGGTCCGCCCGACTCCCTCCTTCCCCGTCGTTTTCCCCACCAAAACACGACGCCGACGAGAGCGACAATAGCAACAACTCCACCCACCGCCGGCCCGGCAACCCATGCCATGGATTTTGACTCTGACTCTTGGTGTTGTGCCGGCTCCCCCGTTGGGACTGGCGTTTGAGTGGGAGACGATGTCACACCCGAGGGAGAGGCACCCGTTGTTGCGCTGATGGACGCCGTCACGGTCCTAACCGCCGTCGTTGGTGGAGTCGGGACGATCTCGCGGTACACGTCGTGCCTGGTCCAGGTTCCGGCGCAAAAGTACTGGGTCCATTTCGCAACTCCGGGCCCCGAGGGAAACCTCTCGTGGATGGTCATGGTGCCGCACTGGAGATCCGTGTCACTGTCCACACCGGTGTCAATTACGACAAGAAGCTAAAGTCGTGAGTGGGGTTCAACAAAGACTAACCAAGCTGCCGTCACTCCATCTTCCCACGTTCCAACTCCTCCCTGGCAGGCTGTGAGAACATTGCAGTGGTCACCCAAATCACAACATCCGGCAAAATCGCCCTTGGTGAGCCACGACTGGGCTTCTGGACAGGTGACCCTTGTGGCTGTTGGGGGTTCTGGGAAGAATCCCTGGAAATTCAACGGCGTCTCCCCCGGGAACGTGTATGTGCCTGTGATTTGTTGCGACAGCGCGAGGAGCGGAAGCGAGCCGATAGTGAGTAGCCCAAGATGCAAGCGCGATGCCATGGTGTCAGTCGCTTGGTTGCAGTACCTCCGCAACAACTCTAAGAACCGCGTTGTGCGTTGTGGGGGCCGAAACAGAGAGAAACAGAGAGAAAGAGGACAGGAACGACGGCGGCGGCGACGCCCTCCCCACAAGACTTGTTATAGGCCGGCATCTGCGGGCACAGCCATGTCAGTGATCGGGCCCATGGGCTGCATGAGAGGAAGCGAGGCCTCGTTGTGATAGGGCCGTAAAAACGATATCTTTCAGCTTCAAGCAAGGATCCGATCCCCTTGATGACAAGAGCCCACGGATTCGTGATTATATTCTGCTCAAGCATTACCTTGGTCCTGCCAACGTTGAGGTGGGAACATGACGCGAGATGCTCGACGTCCAACTGTGAACAGCCAGACTTCATTTCATTTCTCCAAATTCCACTCGCAAGACCCCCGAGGCATTTAAATCAAATCATCTAGCCATGCGGCCAAGATGCGCCGGACAAGCCACATGCGCTTGCGTTCATCGTTGATTCGACGGTGGCCCCGGTGGTGATACCCCGAGCAGGGGTGACAAGGCTTTGGGATTCGTGCACCCAGCCACCAGCTCGGTCTTTTTTGTTGATGAGGAATGTGGCCAAGGATTTTGATTCCTTTTGGGGCGCTTTAGTGCTGATCTTCTCCTCCAGTCTAATCCATCTCCGTGAGACACAGACAACCTGACAGTTGGCACAAATATATTGCATTGCATTGGACAATCCAGTGCAGAGAAAGCTAATATCGAGAGGGCGGACTTGGTCCTGCTGATGATACGCCCATACGCCTAGTTTATAAACAAGAGTACCGTCCTCCAAACCTCGACGTTCACTTCGTCAAAGGTTGTAAGTTGTGGCTTCCACACCTAGGTAACGAGGCCATCCTCACTACTCCCCGTGGCGCACATATCTGACTGGCTGGCCTCCTCGTGGGTCTGACCGAATGGGTGCCGTGACGGGTGGAATGGGTCTGCTGTCGTGACGAACCCGGGATTGCCTCAAGAACGGGTCGTCCGAGTCGGGGGTGGAACTGGCGTCACGATTGAGACGTGGAGGTAGCGACCACCATGAGACAGCCGGCTCCGGCTTGCCAGGCGCCGTCCTCCTTCGTTTGCGCCGGTAAACAGCACAGACTATGACACCCACAACCACCAGAAAACCCAAAACGGACCCGGCTATAACTCCATCCCGTTCAGCCTTCGATAACGGCCTTGAAGACGCAGTCGATAGTCCCCCAGTGGGAGATGGTGTTTCGAAGGAAGGACTGGCGCCTGCTGTTGGGGTGAAGAATGCTGTCACCGTCTTCACGGCTGTTGTTGGCCCCACGGCGATCTCACGGTATCCATCGCGGTCGCTCCAGTCAATAGCACAGAGGTATTGGGTCCATTTGGGAACCCCAGACCCCATTGGGTAGCGCTCGTGAATGGTCATGGTCATGCATTGGCAGTTGGTTGGACTATCCTCTCTCTCGTCAGCCAAAAAACGTATTATTCATCAACGGTTGCCCAGCGCCCTCACCAGCTCGATAGCTCGCCATTATCCCACGTCGCTACGCCCGTCCGGCAGGCCGTGATAACGTTGCAGTCCTTCGAGTTATAGCAGCAGTTTGCATAGTCGCCCTCGGTAATCCACGATAGCGTTCCTGGGCAGAACGTGGTTTCGACTGTGGAGGAACCCGAGAAAAAGGCCAGAAAGGCTGCGGGCGTTACGCCATTGGCATCATCAAGCCTGTACGTTCCCGTGATCTGCTGTGGTAACACCGGAGCGGGCAGTAAGGCGAGAGCAAAAAGAGCAAGCAATTCAGGGTAAGAACATGCCGCCATAACGCTTATCATTTTCCTTCCGTGAGGGAACGGCAAGAACTTGGGGGGCTGCTAAGGGAGTGAGAAAGACCAAGAGAGAAGAGAGCGGCAGCATCCATCCATACAAATGGTATCAGGTGTCTTTCTGTGATAGCTGTAGAGGCATCCCGCAGAAAACACGCCAAGCATACATATCTGCCGGTTCGCCTCAGATATGTGTGCGCGCACACGGATGAGTCCAATTAGACCGCGAGGTGTGCATCCAAACCCGAGTCACAGAAGTTCGCTTCATGTCGATTGGCCTGCCCAGAAGCCACGCCCTTCAGCTATTAAGAAGCGGGGCATCAGTTCGCCGGTTTGGACGAACAAACACATCCATACGTTCATCCAGCCTCAGCTTTTGTGGGCCTCCAGGACCCTGGTGTAGCACGCAACCTGGAATACACGACGAAGCAATGCTTGAGGCATTCAACATGCATACTTTGCCTTCGCCAAGCTGTCAGTCCCCCACCAATAAGCCCTCCGAGGGCAGAGCTCCGTCACTTGGTCTTATCGGCTGGACATGCAACCACCATGCTGTACGACGGCCTCCAAGGCTTCGTGCAGCCCTGCTCCAACTTCTTTCATTCGCAGCGCAGTGATAATTAACGCAGCAAACGCGCCAAGTGGGATTCGCCCCCACGTTGGTCTACACGTTGCCTCAAAGTTGATAAAAAAAAAGAGACATCGAAGTTGCCGAGCCTAAACAGGCATGCAGCGGCATCGTTTGTTAGCCCATTTGCAGGAAACAACAAAAAACCTCGAGAGTAGACGCGGACCGCCCTGAACTAATAGCCGCGATGTTTGAACAACGAACGTGATTAAAAGTACTTCGTACACAAAGCACAGCTGCCTCCCCATCATCCCTGGACAGATGACCCAGGCAACTCCCGTAAATGATATCCATAGCCCTGACCTCCTTGCTTCTGAGTTGAATACCCCTGGTATGACAGATGAAGTCCTGATTGGGTAAAATGAGCCTGCTCAGGCGTCTGTGGACTCGGAGTACCGTCCATGTTATAGAACGCATCCGGATGAGACAAAAACGGTGCGCCGGGCACGGGGTACCAGCTTGAAGATTGTTCCAACACGGTGACCGGGAGTTCATTTCTACCACGGTGTCTTCCCCACCAAAAAGCAAGGAAGCCGACAAGTGCTACACCCACCACAGGTCCGGCGACTGCGCCCGCAATCCATGCCTTGGATGTTGAAGCTTGGGGTCCTGACGGTGTCGGCTCGTTGGTCTGAATGGAGCCCATCGACGATGTCGGGGTCCATGTCTCTTCTGAAACTGTGATGTATGCTGTCGAGGTAATCGGGGCTGTGGTTTTCGGCGTCGTTGTTGGTGATACCTGTGTGGTCGAGATCGCAGCCGTGGCGATTTCACGATATACGTCATGTTTGGTCCACGCTTCGCCGCAAAAGTACTGGGTCCATCTAGGGACATCAGATCCGGATGGATATCTTTCGTTGACCGTCATAGTTCCGCATTGCGCACCCGCATCGCTGTTGTTGCGCCGCCAAATTAGATCTTGGACCACTGACTGACGGAAAAAGATATTGGAGTGTAAAACTCCACTCACCACGTCCATAGTCCGCCGTCTTCATACGTCGCCACGCCTGCACGACAGGCCGTTATAACATTGCAGTGCTTGTATAGCTCACAACACCCCGCAAACGCTCCTCTCGTGTACCATGTCTCTGTGCTAGCACAGTTAACCGCCGTGGCCGTTGGCGGTGAGGGAAAGAAGCCTTGAAAGGACAGTGGTGTTTCGCCGGCCGGATATTTGTATGTGCCTGTTATTTGCTGTGACGATGCCAGACCTGAAAAGCAAAACAGACCAAGAAGGAGGCGGGAACTAGGAGAGAGCTTTGTCATGATGATCTGCGACGGTGTGATTTCCTGATGCTCTGAGGAAGATTTTCGTCGAAACAAAACTGACAAGGAGGACGGCGGTAGCAACGAAGCACCGAGAGCTTGCTGATGAGACCAGACAACCGGAGATGGTCCCGAATATACGAACTGGTCCCTGAGATGCAGGCTTCCGAACGGGTCCGGCTGGACCCCAGCACCATGGCCGCACACTCGAGGCCAGAGGCAGCAAAGTTCATGCCGGACTGATAGGCTGCCTTGTCATTGGAGTTTCCAACAAGATGAAGCTATCGACATCGAGCACTTGGCAAGAACCAACCCAAGGCAACCCAGTTGATCAACTCATTCGACTGTAAATATTCCTGAACAACTTCGGTTTTTCTTTTGCGTGGTTTTGGTGTGATGTTGATGCGACCGCAACTCGGCACATACCGCAACATGCTTCACCATCCGTTGCCTGCAAAGGTTCTGCGGGGCGTCATGGCCCGTAATCGCGGCCACGATTCGGCGGGACTGGGATAAGCCACGAGCGCTTGCGCAGATTGAGTGACTTGCTTAGCTTCCTCGACTTGTGGGGCTGTGGTGTTTCAAGCCGGGGTGACAAAGCTTACCATGAAGTTTACTCGCTCTTTCCAATGAGTGCTCTTCCCTTGATGTTGCCCCAGAAAACTTCGCTTGAGCGAACTGAAGTGGCGTGCTGGCCCAATCTCGAATTCGCTGCTCGCAAAACCTGGAAGCGCTCTCTCTGATTCGAATAAACATCCCATCGTAATTGTGCACCCGGTTTCGCCTTTACCTAGGTATCTTTGCTGCGCAATCATGTCTCGTCGGCCAAGTCACGTGGACTGTGATAAAAACCTCGAGGCAGCAGTGGCCAAGAGTTTGCAGATACCTATCTCCCATTGATCCTACCAGCGCGATATCTTACACGGAAGCACGGTTAAATTTGATCAACACGCAGAAATCATCCTCCAGCTCCGTTTGAGACTTCTCACGGCCTTTGCTGGACTCGACTTGGCCAGGTTCTGTGGTGGACACTGGGCAGTGCCTGCCTAAAATGGACAGCCAGCCAGACCGACCGACGCATTTCTTCCGGGAGCACCTTCCACTCCAACGGATAGATGGCGTGCGCAGTGGCAAGAACACATCTGTCGAGTCTCAGCTCTGCGCAAAATGCGAAAGCATCCGCGATTGGATTCGCGCAAACCTCAACGCGCTTGTCAAACCTGGAACCTCTGCGGTCTCGCCACCGCGCTTCCCGCACCACGTTTCTGGAAAAGCCCTCGAAGATTCCTACAAGTCAGGATGCCATTTGTGCACGCTTCTGTGGGTGCATCTGACCGAAGACCCTACAGGCGAGCGCCAGACGCCCGCCCCGGTTCCCACCGACCCTCAAGATCTTGTCCATGCCCGTGAGCGCGATCAATTGGAGAAATATTCAGGCATAACCAGACGCATGGGTACAGTGACCCTCCAACTACAGCAACCTTCGGCAAAGATAAAGGACGCAGGAACAAATATTTCTGGAGAGCTACTCGCCATCCTTTCTGTTGTTGGCCTTCCGGGAACACAACCTGGCGATGGCCTTCATCTCAATGCCGGACCTTGGGTAGTCGACAAGAGCTGGCCCATCTCCACAGACTCGGCAACGGTTCTCGACTGTGCAAGAGTCTGGGTTGACAATTGTGCGGCATCTCACGATAGGTGCAAGAGAAAATCTGGCTCGAGCCTACCGACTAGGCTTCTGCAAGTCACCCCCAGTCGCGATCACATGGTCCGTCTTGTTGAGACCAACACCATCCCTCCATCCCAAGACAGAGAATACGCCACTTTGAGTTACTGCTGGGGCGGGTCCACGAAGCTGAAACTGACATTGGACTCATATCACTCTTTTACAACCGTCGGGATCACCAAGTCGGAACTACCGGAGACGATTTACGACGCCCTTGTTGTCGCCGTTTCAATGAACATCGCGTGGCTATGGGTCGACTCGCTTTGCATCATTCAAGACTCACCCGAGGACTGGGTGACACAAGCAGCGAGCATGACCGAAGTCTACCAGAACTGCCGCCTTTGCATCGCGGCCCGAGGCGGCCAGAAAAGCAGCGACGGCATGTTTTGTCACCGCGACCCTCTCCGGTTTGTCCCATGCCAGATGTACGAGACAGACGAAGGGATGCCGGTGAGCATATTGTCGCCATACCTTAGCTCAGCGCTGCGGTACGGCATCGACTGGCCCTTGGACACTAGAGGCTGGGTCGTGCAAGAGCGCATCCTGCCGCCTAGGACCATCAGATTTGGCGCATACATGTCTTTCGAGTGCCGCGAGCAAAATGTGGACGAATTCCTCCTTGAGCAGGAATACGAACTGACCGATCGGTGGACGCAAAAGCTTTTCGATATGATTGACGGTAGCCCAAAACCGACTCCCGACTCCATCGCCCATTTGACACTCGCACCTGAGCCATCTTTCGACTACCGTTTAAGAGACATCTACGAGACATGGAGAGAAATTGTCGGGGTTTACTCGGTCACGGGCCTGACAAGCAGATCGGACCGACTGGCAGCTATTTCAGGTGTCATCGGGTTGATAAGCCGAGCCACTTCTCTGCGCAACCAAGCGGGCCTTTGGGAACAATTTCTCGTCGAAGAACTGCTATGGCGAACATCCGATGAAGACCCTTCCCCCACAGGCCTCGGGCCTACTTGGTCCTGGGTAGCCCTAGAATGCGAGGTTTGGTATTGTCCCCACCTATCCAACTACTGGGATCCTTATGGCCCTTACCAGACTCTATGCCGGGGCCTTGGGTTTTGTCCCAACGAAGAGTTGCGCCAGCACAACACCGAAACTGCATGTGACAATCCCATAAGACTGGCATACTTTAGTCTCCCGGCTCAGCTCATGTCCTCGGGCACCCAAGGCCCAGGAACAGAATTCCGGCTTGGGACACCCGTGGAGCTTCCCAACGCCCTGATCGAATGCACCTTGGACCGGCCGACAACGGAAAGTGATTGGGCACAACTCCTTCTCGTCCCCTTGGTTCTTCTGTCAACTCTAGGTGTCTACCGAATGTATGGACTGGTCGTCAGGCCGTCGGCGCAGCATCGGGGGACTTTTGAGCGAGCTGGTATCTTTGAGTGGCAGTTTAACGATGGCGAGTCCCGTTGGCTAGTGGACAAGTATATCTCGCGAGCAGAGTATACTCCCATGATTTTGACATGAAAATACCGGTGGTACATCCCGTGCACAATGATTCAAGCGTGGGTAGCCTTTCCAGAAATACAGTGGTTCAGGTATTCTTTAGTCATTATCTCCAATAACCTCGACATATTGCCAGCAGTTCCAAATTGCCCTTCGAGTCAACTCAACGTCATCAAAAACCGGTCAATCCTTCCCAACGCAAAATCACAGCGAAAAATGACAGGGGCCGCGCTCCATTGGAACCATCGCAACCACACCCGACATAGCCGAATTAAACTCACACCACCACCGCCCGGTTGTTATATATGACAACCTGCAGGCGCTATAGTACCTGCCTCCAACGATGCGGAGACCAGCATCCTGCCGAGTTCGATACGACCACGTGGATTTCGTGCCTGCGGTCCTAGATCAGGTACCGATCCGACACCACTCAGATTGCCAGTCGCCAATCAGAACGAACGAGACTGGTTTTTTGATCCAGACTGCTTTCCTGACCTGTATTGTCGAGCACATGTGTTAGCATGATGGCAAAAGTCATCACAGAGAACGGTTCAACACGAGTGGGGAAAACATGTGCAACAAGAGATGTATTACGAAATGGTATCATCGCAACCTACCTAGCTATGCAACCTCTGAAATATCAAGTATCTACAAACATGCAACACCTAAAACAAGTACTCATCCCACCGATCTTCATGGAAGGCATAAAACAGCTCATCCATGGCGTGTCCATGGTCCTCGGGCAATCTTCCCAAAAACTCATCAAACGTCTTTGGACGGATCGCTTCTCTCCCCGGATCAGCATCCTCGTCACCCGAGAAGTAGTACTCGGACGCCTCATCCTCCTCTTCGAGCTCCTCTGTATCCTCGTCATCGCCGTCCTCATCCGAGTTCGGCTGTTCGACCTCGCCTGCGCCGGTGACGACCTCGGGGTCTTCCACATCTTCATTCTCGTCATCTTCCGGATTGACGACCTCATCCTCGTCCTGGTAGCACGGCTGGATCTCAAAGCTTCTGAACTTGACCCCATCTGCGACGCATCGTGTCTTGGCTTTGTGAAACTGTCGTCTAAAGCGCTTGCCGAAGCGGCCTCTGGCGGGCCAGGTGTGGATACCCAGGGAAATGGTCTCAAGCAGGGGAAAATCGCCTCCACAAAGACAGTCGACGCCGTAGAGTGTCATGTCGAGGTTGGCGAGGTAGCTCTGCTTCCAGTCCTTTTCGGTTCCCCATTCGCAGATCAGAGTAAAGTGGCGGAGGGAGGGCGGCAGGATCTGACATAACCTCTCGCCGTCATCCTCTTCCAGAACGCCCAAGGTACCCCAGAGACCGCGGTAGTCGAGCGTCAGAGATTCCAGGTGGGTGAGTGCCGACAGACATGAAAGCCGGTGGTTCTCTGGTTTCCGTGGCCGCTCCATCCCTCGTGTGAGATAGTGGCCTTCGTCCAGGTTGATGAGCTCCAGACTGCGTAGGGTGCCGGCTCGTTCACGAAGAGCATCATTTAGTGTTTTGCCGCCAGGGAGACGGTCTCGTTCTGCGTCGTCGGTGGACAGCTCAAAGTGGACGAGTAGGGTTTCGAGGTTGACGCATGCCAAACACACGGCAACCAGTCGAGGTTCCAGCGTGTAGCTTCCGTACAGGCGCAGGTGTTTGATCTGTGGTAATATGGGAAAGACCGGATCCAGTCTAAAGTCGATAAAGTTGGAACAGCAAAACTCAAGCGTCTCCAAGCGCGAGAAGGAGGCGAGGTGCTCGATGGCGTAGTCGTTCATGATGCGGGATAGTGAGATTTCGCGGTTGAGTTCCTCGCGGTGGCAGTACATGCGGAGTGATCGGAGCTTGTTGGTGCGAAGAAACGAGAGATATGGTACGAAGGGGAGCGCGTTTATGCTGCCGGGGTAGTATGCCATAATATGACGCGAGACGGCGTCCCTTAGCGGAGAATCGAGCAGATCAAGGGTTGGGGGCACCCCACCAACAACGGGAACCTCATGGTCCGGGAAGGCGATAAGGAGATCCTGCAGATTGGGCGCGTTGAGAACGATATCCTCGAGAAGGGCGAGGCCGATGCAGCTGTCCCTGGCTCGGCGAGACGACTTCCACTTGACTGGGCCCTGATCAATAAGAGCCGACCGAGGCGGGGGTTGATCGGTTTGTCTCGTACCTCCAGTCTGCCTCTCCCACTCACGATGGAGCTGGTCGATGGTGAGGGTGCCGCCGACGTTGGCAAGGCATGCTAACTCCCTGATCCACGGCCTGATTTCGGGCCGGCGGTGCATCCGACGGGAGAGCCGGACCAGGTCGGCAGCGTCGTGGATGACCAGGGTGTGGTATAGGAACTGCTGCGAGACGGTGAACATGCGCTTGGAGGTCTGGGCGAAGGCAAGCAGGGCATTGTGACCGGCCAGCCATGCGGCCCAGTGATGGTTTGCAGTCTGGAACTCCCACGTCCCAGAGGGCCGCAGGGCAAACCGCGTCGTCGGCGGAGACACCGGGACGAGTGCCGTGGCTATGCGCAGGAGGAGCTCGTTGGGAAGCTGCTCCATGAACGAGCTGCCAGCCGCCGCCGACGACGACGACAACGACAACGACGACGCCGCCGCTGCCAAGGGCACGGGCGTCGAGTCTCTGGTCGCCGACTGCCGGCCCGGAGACGGCGGGCCGTGGCCAGTGCTCGGCGAGGCCATCTAGGTGCAACGGCAAGGGGGTCCAGCCAAGGGAAGAGACGCCGAGGGCGGGCGGGGTGTGTGTCGTGCCGCCACGGGCGCCGATGCTGACGGACGTGGTGCGTGCTTCATGGGCTGAGAGCTGCGACAGATTTAAGACGTCCAAACACAGCACGACAGACGTCGAGCTATCCTTGGCTGCGCGACGCTGGGCATCCGGAGCCGCATGGGCTAGGGCCAAGCTGAGACTGGGGAACGGGGAACGGGGCGCAAATGGTGGAACGGTGGGAGTCGAGTTGCAGCGCCGCCGCTGGCGGGATGGGAGTCTGAGGAGGGGGAGGGGCATTCACGAGCCAGAGCCAGCGCAGCGGAGAAGCACGCAAGCACCCTGGAAGTAGACTGGAGCGAGGCAAGCGGCGCCAGGCAGAAGGGCGTGGGTGGCTGGAGGGGTAATCGACAACCTAAAGGGCGCGTTGCACGCAAGGGCCAATTGAAGTGCCAGACATGGCACGAGCACGAGCACGAGGGAAAGAGCACCGCGCAGCGCAGCGCTGTTTGGTCGGCATCTTCCGATCTCGGCAGCTGCGATTCCCCAGGCGCTCCTTCTTCTTCATACACCATTCACCACAAGTTGCGCCAGTGGAAGTTTTCCTTTTTGTCAATTCAGGAAGCTAGCGCCGCAGAAATTGCTAGAGCGGAAGTTGCTCCGCAAACAGAAGGTCAGCAAGGACACGTTACGCAAGCCGGGACGGGCCAGGAACAGCAGCTGGAGCACGGTAGATTGGTGGCCGACTTTCCCATGTTCTGTGATCCAATCCTTCCCGGGTTTGCACCCGCCGCCCCCGTCCCCGCCGCCATCAAAAAGGTCCGACTGGCGATGCAACGACGCTGCCGACATCGCTAAAAATCTTGCAAGCCAGGCTCGCGGTCCAGCAGCGCCAGCGCCGGGTTACGTGCGTGCATCCTACCACTTTTGCCGACACGCAATATGGGTCAAGGCCGGGTCAATGCAGACAAGTGCTTGTCTCCAGTCTGCTCTCCATTTTTAGGCCATTTTTAGGCCAGGCCGAGTGGGGATGTGACGCCGAACCACGCGAGCGCTCCGCCAGCGGACCCTCCAAGTGGAGTCGGCTCAGGTAACAGGAACCCGGGTTACATATTTCGGACTCTCGGCCACCGGTCGCAATTGCAATCCGCCCAGTCTGGAGCGACAGAGCAGCTCAATGACCAGAAAGCTTCGCGCCGCTAGGAAGGAGGAACAACAGGTACACGGCCTACTCGCCCGTCCACACGGCCTCGATGAACGACATAGCGCTCTTCTCTGGCTTCCACGTGCGCTTGACCAGATACCTCGGGTCTGCCCTGACAAAGATGTCCTTCCAATCATCGGCCTCACGCTCCCGCGCGTTCACCGTCACTTGCATAAACAGGTCAAGTGTCCGCACCGCCCGCTCCTCCAGGTAGCCCATGGTGCCGGGTTCCGGGAGGCCACCGTCGTTCAGGACGATGAGGCTTCCCTTGCGCAACGCCGGCACCAGTGCCTGGAGGATCTTGACGCAGTATTTGTCTGAAAACCCGTGGAAAATCATGCGGTAGAAGTAGCACTCGGCAACGACCGTCTGCGGGGTGAAGAAGTCGTGTGTTGTCAGGCTGACTCGATCGGCGAGGTGGCCGGGGACGGTGCCGATCGTCTCGGGGGTCCGCATTCCAGCCTGGTCTTGGACGATGAACGTGAGGTCCGGAAACGCTTCAGCAATGGCGAATGAGATGTACCCCTGGTTGCCGCCCATCTGTCCGCAGTCAACATGTTGCGCGCTGAGAAAAAAGGGAGGGCTTGACATATCACTTACGTCAACAACAGTCGCCTTTCCTAGGTTCCCCCACGAGTAGCCCTTGACCACATGTTGGACCGCGTAACCCGCAGAGCCCCCGTGCGCCTGCATGGCCAGATTGTAGCGGTTCGCAAGACCCTTGTCCTGCTGAATGAAGTCAAACCATGGCAGGTTCTGATTGTATGCAAGGTTCACACTCGTCTCCGTGGGCTCGTCGCTCGCCGGCCACTTTCTCATGGCATTCACAACGTTCCCAAGCGGCAACCACATGTCGTGGCCCATGAAGCCAACCCAGTTCATCAGCGGCTCATCTTCCAGCAGCAGACGACTGGTCCGAGTATGTGCTACCTGGCCCTTTGAGGGCTCGCGGAAGACGCGGAACGTCATGGCATGCCGGAGTAGACGACGGAGGTTGAGCACGCCAATCGGGGGGTTGTCATTGAGGGCCTCAACTTTGGCCGTGAGCTCCTCGAATGAGATAGTCCCTTCGAGTGGCACCGCCTTTGCGACATCGAACTCCCAGATGGCCTGGAGCGAGAGGAGGTTTGCGCACTGTGCGAGCGGCATGAGATGCCGCGATCGACGAGTCAGAAGAGGATGCTTACATCCCAGGCCAAGTCACGCAGGCCTTGCTTGGGGCCGACCGAGATGTCGTGGAGCTCCTTGGTCGCTGCAGCAAGCTCCAAACGGGCCTTAAACGCCACCTCATCCTCCGGTGGGATCGGGAACTCGGCGAGACCATTGACATCGAACGACGCCGCCTCGAGACCCTTGGACGACAGGTAGTCAGTGATGACGGCAGTCTTATCCGCGATCTCCTTGGCAAGCACCGTCATTCGCTCGACGGACGCCATCGTGGGTAGCACAGGATGGGGTAGCGTGGAGGGTAGCACTGCGGAGGCACAGGTTGAGAGTCAGCGCTGCCTGAGCATAAGCACACCGCTGGTCCAGTCTGTCGGAACTCTCGCACTGGTCAAGACGTGTGAGACAAACATGGCACTGTCCTGTCTACATATGGCCGCCCGTGCCTATCTCAACGGCACGGCTTAGCATGTCCGGCCTCTTACGGGACTTCCCCTTTCGACCCCGTGCATCGACTATTGGCCCATGGGCGTCGCCAGTTGTCCATACGGAGTCTCTCGGTTTCGCACGAGACCAAGAATCACTTCGCCGGGCGAGGGGTGTCTCACTATGGTGCCCAGCATGCAGTGGGGAGGGGCACAGCTGCGAAACCCCGCGCAGCGTGATGGCGAGACAACTGTCCACTGAGCGTCCGGTATGCTGCATGCAGCTTGGCACCTGCAGCAAGGCGTCGACGAATTGCACTCTAGCAGCTCAGCCTCTGCCACGAGCCATGTCCGTGAACATACGCCAAGCAGAAAGTGCATGATGTATGGTGGTCGAGATTCGTTGGTGGCGAGAAGAGAGAGTGGTGAGTGGGACGGAGAATCTCAATTTGCTGACTCCGTACACCGACAGCTCATGAGATTGGCATCTGCCCGAAGACGGTGTGGAACGGAACGTAAGAATGGACCCTTGCGTTCAGCAAGTCCCTCCTAACGCCAACAAGGTATTCCTCGACCTCGGTGGGGGTCCAGCCAAGGCCCCGGGCGTAAGGCCGAATGGTGATCCCATACAGGCCATCGTTGAAAACAGCGCGGTTGTAGAATCCGATCATCTTCATTTTGGGATCACGCGGCTAGGCTCCCGGAGGAACCTTCCAGATCTTGGTCTCGGTGTTGACAAAGCCAGCTGCCCGGACGTTCTCGGGTGCTTCTCCATTGCCAGCAAGTCCACGCCCATGGCCTCGAGTCCTTGTCTAATCTTGAGGAGGAAGTCACCCACCGGGTCGTCGGGCTCGAGAGTTCCGTCATCGCATTTGAGCACGAAACGCAGGTCTTGGATTTCCACCCAACCACCGGGTTTCAGAGCTCTAGACAACAACAGCATCAGCAACCATGTTTGTTTCACGATGTTGGGCCCACCCACTTGTATGCCTGTGACAACAATCTCGGCCAGTCCTTGATGGAGCTCGTCATGTGCCGGATGTGGATGTAGTTGAATGTGTTGGGGCGGTGAAACCACTTCGATTCGGCGTCGTTGACCATGAAGCGGAGATTGTGCGGGATCTTGTTCGGCTGGATGGGACTCAGATCGATGCCCAGGACATCGGCTTCGGGGTATTCGTCCGCTACTAGCGCTGTCAGTCAGAGACGTGGTCGGCGGTGTAGCTGGCCAGCAGCATACCGTCAATTGCCCAAATCCCCGTGCCTGTGCCAATGTCAAGGATCTTCTTTGGCCTTTCTAAGGGCGCAAAGTGAAGTCTTCCGTCGCAGAGATTGACGATCATGGCGTGCTTCATATCTTCACGCGCTTGCTCGGGTTTATCGTCGGGAAAGTGGTAGCTTCCCTCGCGAAACTTGTGGTAGCGGCGATTGTTCTCGAAGTTGTAGTCGCGGACGCTTTCCGACAGACTAGAAGAGGCGCAAGAGGCGCCGTCCCAGTCTTCGGCATATCCAGCAGCAAGGTCAGCTTCGATAAGCGCCTGGGGGTCAATGGCCAAGTTCGGGGGGTTCGGAGCTTAGGTCATCGGGTGTCGTCTGGTCGTGGAAAAACGGAGGGACAACCCAGGCGGGACCAAGCAGCAGTCCAGCGGGGAGAGTCATGATGAGGACAAACAGAGCGGTGTCCAGGAGACGATCGTAAAGCGCGTGGTGGTGTGTCAGATCGCGAGCTGCTTTGTCAGGGGACGCGCACAGCCAGCGAGCAGAGCTCCATCATGGTACTCTACTTGGTCTCAATGGCCAGGCGCGTGGTGGGTGCCACAAGGAAGAGGTGAGGTTGAGGCGCTAAGCTTTCTCCCGGCAGCGATTGGCGACAGGGGTCAAATGGCGGGGTTAGTGGGCGGCCCGATCCTGGGCCCCGAGAACCAGGGCAAGCTTCATGCTTCACAGACCGCATGCAACGCCGGCGAGTCAAGCAGACAATGCGGCAGCCAAATGGACGCGTTTTTTAAGCACAATTTTCGGAGCCATCCCGTTGTAAAAGCGGCCAAACTTCTCATTCTAACGACCCTAACCCTCATTCTTCAACGCCCCTCCTCGCGGCAAAGATGACCTCAAATCTTTCGCACAACACCATGCTCTCATCATTGAACTCGTGGCCGTTCTTCTGCTTGCCGTAGAACTCAAAATGGCCTTCCCGATACGCCCGGTAGTCTCCTTCGGCCTCTGCTAGCGCAAAATCCTCGGCAACGTCCTTGAACTTGCACCTGATAAATGACGTCGTCCGCATCACTGCCCCAGGGTTGCCCTCTCCGTCGAGAATAACTGAAAGATCGCCAACTCCCCAGTACAGGGGGTCTGGTATTGGCCATGAGGTTGTTGCCGACTTTTCGCCCGCGATGGCTTGACGCAGGCGCTTATCGGCCATGGCTGCATCCCCGACTGCACCAAAGTGGAACACATCCTTCGGTGCTGGGAGGGATGTGCCGAGAGCTGCCGATGCCTCGGCCATGAAGGCGACGATATCGGGACGGGCTGGGTCGACTGCGGACATTGCGCCCGTTTCGCTCACTGTCGTTGATCAGAACAGGCTCAGGAAACTGGAAGTAAATCTCGAATTGTTTGAACGCCGATCATTACACATTTAAGTTGGTATCAAAATATCAAGGTCGCTCAAAGGTCCTCGTCCAAACCCGCACGATCTGCCGTGACCGTCCAACGGCGGCGTGAGTCATGACCGAACCAATTGCCGCCGTTTCATGCCTTCGTCAAACCACCTTCCTAATCCGCCAAAACCCCAAAGCGAATCCGCAACGCCGGCAGATCCTTCCTGGCTACTCTTCACCTTAAGCTCCTGGAGGCTTTTGCATCGCTGGCGGTAACTGTTGCGGATATGCTTGCGATGGGACAAGGACTGGCGGGCTAAAGACCTGGATGTTCCCGTCGTCGTCCCTCTTGGCTACAAGCTGTTTGCATTCCGAGCACGAGTACAGCGTCTCCTCGAACCATCCCGCGCAGCAAGGCAAGCAAGCAAGGCAAACGCAGAGCAGGCACAGCAGAATACCAGTTAACCTGTGACGTTACATCAGCATTCTGTCAGACGGTGAAGCACAAGGTGCAGTACATTTGCATCGAGGTCCCTTCCCTTCGCACTGACACGCGTGCCCGTCGATGGCAAAACGGGCAGTCGATGAACTGCGGGTTGTCGGAGCCGCAGTTGAGCATGTGAAGCGGCGTTACCAGGGGTATGGCTTGCGCAGCGTGCTGGTCGTAGGGCGGTGGGATGGCAGACATCTCGATTGGCGGTTGAGCTCCATTGTTTTCTGCGGCAGGCTGGGCTGGTTGCACTGGTGAGCCGACCTCTTGTTGCGCCGGCGCGGGGGCAAGGCCCGACGTCTGGCCGAGCATTGGGAACGCCGGCGTCGCAGTTTCGGTCTTTGGGTCCATTCTAACAATTCTCGTTGTTTCACACGAACTTGATGGGTCCAGCAGAGCAGGGCACGTCGACGCGATGGGAACGAGGTCTCCTTTTATCCCTGACCCGACAAAGGGCGACCCCTAGACGAAAGCATCTCAGCAATCCTGTCAAAACAAAAAATCTGCCTGGCTCTGCCGAGAGCCGTACGACCACCGAGATGCGAGCATTCGAGATTTGGGTGGCATTGAAAGGGGCGTGAACATCTTGGCCTCCCTGCAATCAGGCAAGCGCATCCTTCGCTCGTTCGCTCGGGGAGTCAGTGCCCCTTGCAGCGGATACGAGATGGGTGCCAGCACTCTGGACCCGTCCCGCATCAGCCCTGCGCAGCCTCGGTCTCGCTGCGGAATGAACTGATTGCTGGAGACTTGGCAACGGTTAATTCCTAGGCTGAACGGTTGCGACAGAAGGCTTCGTACCGTATTGGCTAGGAAAACTAGCTGTATATTTCGTTGGTTCAGTTGCTGTGCCAATTTCATCTTTGCCGCAAAGCCTCGAGCCTATTGCGCTTGAGATGATGACTTCTCAGGTCCCTGAACTGGAATGCCTGCCCTTGCCCCTTAGGTCCCGCCGGGCATCTCCGGAAACTCCGTGAGTTGATGCGCCCGGCCACTACCACACTACCCGGGGAGGTTCGTAGGTGATTTAACCTCGTGAGCCGAAAGTGTTCAATGAACCACAAGGCAGGTTGACATCTTTGCATGGCAGCAATCGTCCCATCTCAACATCCCTGGAAGTTTCCAGCCCACAGGCGCTAGAAATGACATCATGCGGGGAGCAGACGCCTGGCGACGCGGGGCACCGATTAGCTGTCTTGGCATCTGCTTCACGACCGCGATGACATCACAGCTGTTTGTTTGCTCTTCCCATTCTCGAGCCTTCAAACACTGCCCAACTTGGTCGATCACACTTTGAATCCGAAGTCATCTGCAAGTAAGATCCCATAAAAACTAAAATCCCACCAAAAATGTCCGATGTCCTCGAGAACCTCAAAGACGCCATCAACCCCCACCGGCGAGAAAACGCAACAGCGCCAACCTACGACGCCTCCAAGCGTGGCGCCTACGCCGATGCGCCAGCCAAAAGTGAGCCCGAGCTTGCTCTCCCAGCTGACAGCAAGACTCAAGATTCCTCAAAGATGATAGCGCCTGATAGCTCAACAAAGGCGGCGACAAACGCAAACTTTAACGCCCCCGAGAGGACGTACGGCCCGCACGACTCCAAGATTGCGAATGCGCTTGATCCACGGGTTGATTCCGATCGCGATGGGAGGCCGAAGCACGGGGGTAGCGCCTTGGGCAGGGCTGCGAAGAGGGAGACCTGATATCCCGGTAGGCGGAGGCAAAAGGGCCGAACGGGAGAGGGGGTTGTGAAGCAGACAAGATCCTTTACCGTACTTGGAGATTCAGCTGAAGGTGAATTTTGCGGGATTCCGGCTATACCACGAATTGACGATGTTTGATACCAATGACTAGATTATTCTAGGTTGCCACCGAACGTACAGCACGTTGAGAACCCAAGTGACAGATGGAGCCTAATGAACTAGAAATTGGCGCGGAATGGATGCCAGGAGAGATGAGCATGCCGTTAGCTGGCCGGCAGCAGGCATCGGCGAGCAGGCCCCACCCCGCAACGGAGGACACCACAGGTCAGGGCACCTCTTACAGGGGAGGTACCCTGCTGTCAACGCTAAGGTAATCTCAACGCCAGCAGCAAATTCGCCGGCATCGCAAAATTACCTTGCGCAACGCAACACCGATCACCGATCTCTGATCCTCAAGCGCCTTCGCCCCCTTGCGGGAGCCGACTCACTAATGCACCTAGTCTCCGTTTTAAAGCGACGAGATTCCCCTGGCACACTTTTTCAGCCTCGAAACGCCCCTGAACCCCCCGAGCGCTGCGATTCCGTGCCCAGGCTGACGCGCCATGGCCATCGAGATGGCTCCCCGACCTTGCGCGACGCGGCGTGACTACGATGTCCTAAATACGTTCAAGAAGCGGGATTGAGAATAGAACACATCACCCCATAGGTAGGCCGCGCCGGGGTTCCTCTGGCTGCAGAGGTTGCGGTGGTCGAGCAGAAATCACGGCAACCGAGACAACCGTGGTGGCGACGACGCGACGGCAAGGCCAACACTTTGCATTAACGCCTACAAACAGCGTCTGCTGCGACTAGATACACGCTCCCTCATACAGCACAGTGTGCTCCGGCGCCTTGTTTCCTTCAAACGGAATCTGCACCAACACTGTGGGCTCGTCGCTGGGAAACTCGGTGAAGTGCCCAGCAATGGTGCTCGCGGCCTTGATGTCGGCGGCAATCAATACCGACGACTTGAGCGTGCCAGGCATGATATACGCGACCCTCGACTCCGGGCGCTTTCGGCCCTCCGCCTCCGCCTCTACGGCTAGTGGATCAGGCAAGGGCACGGAACCGTTGGAGGAGCTGTCCTTACGGGTCAGGGGTGTGGGAGAAGTGATACGGATCAGGCCGTTGAGAATCATGGACAGCCTGCAGTCGTCAGCGTGCTGCCGGCCAATCGAGAGAGGGAAACGCACTGCACCTTGGGAGCCCATGCCTCGCCGACCGTGGTTCGGGGCTCGATGCGAGACCAAGTTGCTGCTGTGGTCTCGCCAATGGCATAGTTCATTGCCTGCATGGCGTCAACGGGAATGGAGGCCAGCTGCCAGCATTCGAGGAGGGAGTAGCCATCGCGCGAGGAAAGAGCGGTGATGTTGAAGGGGATGTGTGACGCTTCCACGCCGAGAACCGAGGTTGCCCAGCCGGCAAGGACGAGGACGGGGAGTTTGGACAGCATGCTGCAGGCCTTTGTTTTCCGTCGTGGTCAACGTTGGACGTGGTCTTGAGGATGAGCGACTTGGAGTTCAGTGTCAGGTGCGAGCCCACGACCGGTTCGGAAGCGGACGCATCAAGGCCCACTCCCTGCCGCCACTCGGATGTCCGTTCCAGCCCATCCGCCCGGCTTCGCTCCATCGAAGTCGCCTGTTCCGTTTGTTGGTGGCACGACAGGCGCAAACTAAACCGCGAGCTTGGTCATTTCACTGGCCGTGGACTGCGAGCAAACAAGAGCAAGCACCATTCACTGTATGCCCCGCCACCGACATGAATGGTGCCACTTTCATCTCTCGTTCGACAAACTGTCACGTGCGGCCGTGCCAACCTCGAGTTTGCTGCCCGAGGCACGCAACAAGCACTTGGGCGTTTGTTCCTTTTTCTTTGTAACGGTCTCTCCCTCGCAGACTCGGTAAACAGTACTAGGGGCCTCTTTTCTTTGACACTAGTCTGCTCTACTATCCCGACACCGACTCCCAGCATTTAGAGTTGGTAAGCTTACAGCTCAACACGGAATCCTTCGTCGGCCGCTTTATGCTTCCATCATGGGCCGGGTTTGCGCCAATTGTCGTCGCGATCTCCCGCGAACCTCGTACACGCCCAATCAGTTCCCCAAGGGTGAGGGCTTATCGCGATGCGCAGGCTGTGTTCATGGCCATGATTTTGACAATGCCAGCTCCGCGCCGTCCGACAGCGGACGCTACAACGACGCGAATCACGCTGAATTCAACGAAAACGATCTCGACAACCCTTTTGCCCAGGGCGCTTTCCGCTGGGTTGCCAAGGGCACATATACGTCTGGCGCACGCCAAGGTCAGGCCTGTGTCACCAAGTGGTTCAAGAGCGGCGCAGTTTTCTCCAACGACTACTTCACTCTCGACATCAAGGCCGTTGACAAGGCTCTAGAACTCGTTAATCGCTTCAACCAGCTGAACATTGTGTCTAAGCGCATCAAGATCAATGTCGCCCAGGTGTGGGCCTATGCTCAAGACAGCCGGGGTGACTGGGCTGGCCAGCGGAGCCTGGTCGAGCCTTTCATCCAGGGCTACCGCAAGTTCAACAGCAACTCAGGATGGACCGACACGACGATCCAGTGGGCTCGGATCATGCAGTCTCTGAGCCACTTCAGCTACCACATTTCTGGCGGCAACTATGTCCTGTGCGACCTCCAGGGCGGCATCTACCAGTCCGAGGTCGTTTTATCTGATCCCGTCATCCTGTCGCGGACCCGGGAGTATGGCGTCACAGATCTTGGACCCCAGGGTATCAGTTCCTTCTTCAGCCATCACACGTGCACGTCCTACTGCCGCCCTAACTGGACGCAACCCGCAAACCCAATCCCCCACTTCCGCGCAGTTCCCGGCACGTCAATGATGAGACATACCGTGAACACGATGGCATCCAAGCCGCGCCAGACCTACTATGCACCGGTTCTCAAAGAGGAGGAGGATGAGTATTGGTGATCTGGTTGGGGGATTATTTTCGTGTGATCTCGCACGTGCATATTCTTGATTTACGGATTGAGAGCAACGACGCCTCAACAAGTACCCGCAACTTAGCAAGATAGTCAGTCAGCCAATGATTACCGCGAATCTCGGGCGCTTGTATCCTCGCGATGTGGTGGCGTGATATGACATGGCTTCGATGTGCGTTATCTACGAATTACCTCGGGTCAAGAGCAACACTGGTACTTCGGCAGGTTGAGCCGATCAACACAAGACGCCAAAGCCAGCTCTTATCATGTATAGGAGACCAGCAAAGAGCGCCGTGGCTGAGCCGACATCACACCTTGAAGCCTACACCTGTTGCGAGAGCCTCGAGGTCCTACCCGGCCCGCAAGCTGTTTGAGTTTGAGATTTGATGCCGAGGTCCCGGTCATTGGCCAACCGCCAGCCACGGTGCCCTAGCTGGCTACCTTTTTGGATGATAAAGAGCGAGATGTTTCCTGTTCCTTCCAAAGGAGGACCCAGTACTTAATTCCGAGACCTCTTGCAATCTTTGCCAGCCACAGTCAGCATGTCGGCAGATGGTCACACTGGAACACGGGTGGACGGCCCGTCGCAGCCACTGCACATCTCCAACCTCCCTATCGATATCGCCCTGATTATACTGGGCTGCATGCGACTGCCTGATATTCTCACGCTGCGTCGGGTTTCACACCCCTGGAACGAGCTGATTACGATGCACGAACAACAGATCGCCCAGATTCATAACGACCAGGGCTGTGTCCCGCAAAATCGCCCTCAAGCTTTATCCACCCAAGAATCCGGATCTCCACTACACCGCCGGCCTCCGGTACCGTTTTGACGTGGTCTCGCAGCTCTCTGTCATGTTTACGGAAGGAGTGGTGCCGCACAAGCACAAGGATTTCTCCTGGGAGATTTTCAAGCCAATCGATCCCGGTCCATTGTCCCAGGACGGAGTTGGCAAGTTTGCTCGCCGCTGCATGGCTGCCCTGTTCCTTGTATTCCACTTGCACGAGGTGCACGAACAATACGGGAAGTCCCTTTGGGATACATGCCATTACAGATCCGAGATACGGTTTGAAGAAGCCTCTTCAGCGTTGAGGGCTTGGTACAGCGAGGCCGAGATCATGGTGCTGCAAACATGGACCCGTCTTCTTACCCGGGGGCACTATTCCACAGGGGGGTACTTCTGCGTCTGCATTGACCGCCTATTCCCGGACGGGGGTCTTCCCGTTCTTCTCATGGCCTTTCAGGACATAGCCGACAATCCTGCCGTATCCTCATTCTGCAGATTCGGGTGTGCCTGGAAGAGCTGTTACGACGGGTACATACCCAAAACCCAGGACAAGCCGCAAAAGGGGCTGCTGACTCGGTCCCGACCCCTGCAAGGTGGGCTGCCATGGACGTGCCCTCAATGGTCGTTTTCAAGCTCGCGCAAGAAGACGGCCTTGGATGTCTTACCCCCGGGTCTAAACCAGAGGGCCGGATAGGCCCCAAAGTATCGAGTTCCAAAGAATGAATACATGTTAGTACCCGACGAGGAGAACGACAGTGAGTGGGAGCTTTCACCGAGCCGCCCTCATGCTGTTGGGGGTGCAGTACCCTGGACGCTTTCCCGCCAGGCCGTATTCCTTGACACCATGTTCCAAGAGTCTTTCTTCGCCGAGGAGAGGACAGCACCTATTTGGACACATGATTCCGCGCGCGAGTTCTGTTTCACCAACGACACGTCTTGTTGGAGGCACGGCAAACAATCCAACCTTATCGAGTGTGTTTCAGAGCGCCCTGTCATGAAAAAGCTGTTGTTCAAATTGAGGCGGGGGCTCATGAGATCGAGCCATTGTATTTGTTGACAGAGGGCCAGCCACATGCAAGGGCAGCAACAACAACAACATTGGAAATTTTCCACTCTATATTGAAGTACCATCTTCATACACTCGAGCATTATTTTATACTTGCTACACTCTGTCAACCGCAAATATGTTTTGTATCATCACTACTCCAACACGTTTTCATTCCCAACAAGTTGTATGTCCCTTGAAATGATCCAGACCATGGTCAACACCATCGCTTATATGCGGACCCGACATGGACACTGGCAATTCCCGGACCCCACAATCTCACACAGATTGCCTGGATATGCCTCAACCCAAAGAGACGTGCGGGTTAAGCATCCCCTCAGCGTGTGCGCGCCAAAGACGACCCAAGACACTCAGGGAAAACCGGCAGAGTTGGCGCCCGTCCAATCCCGTCCCGCGTCTAAAGGAGGCGGATATTACCGCACAGGCCTTGCATCTTACACCTCAGATTGTCCACACTGGGTCAAAAATAGGAAGACGCCAACAGCGCGTCCAAGTGCCGGCCTGGGCATCATGAGCTTAGTATCGAAACCCTGACGGCGTGTAAGTCGACAGCCCCATTGGGCTGATCTGGGGTAATTTTCCGGGTTGGGACATGTCTCCATCGGCTTGACAGACGTTTAATTGCTGACTGAAGGGGCTGACCAGCGCAAATCACGACTTGATTGCTGCCCTGCGGGTAGTGGTGTGGTCATGGTGCTATTCGACTGCTGCACGGCTCTCGGATGTGTCTACTCCCGTCGCACAAACCGAAATTAGAACCCCGACACTACGACTCTACAAAGTATCACAGATCACTATATATTCTCCCATCTCCTCATCATTCATTCATTCTCTTCTCTGTTTCAGAGGTCCACCGCCGGTCCCTCCTGAGCAACTGCCTTTACCACCAAAATGCACCTCCTCCTCATCCTTCTCCTTACCTCCCTCACCTTCGCCCTCCCTCCTCGGCGTATAGGTCCCCGTCTCCTCAAACGTTTCAACCCCGAACCCCGCAGCACCGTAGACTGGAACACCCCACGCGGATCTGGCAACTTCCTCTCTCCCAACCCCAACCTGCACACAGTCGAGTACTTCTCCAACCCACCGGCGCGGTACTCGGCCCTCCAAACCGCCAACACCATCTTCTCCCGCAAGGAGCCTATCACTCCACGTGCCACCTCCGGCCAATGGGAGTCTCTGTCAGGGTACGCCTACCACTACCCTGCCCCCGTCTGCTGGGGCGGTAAACGCCTCGACCTGTTCTACATGTCCAAGGACAAGACGTGCCACTACAAATACCGCGACACGGGGCACAAGGAGCCAAAATACCAACAATGGGGCAACTGGGAAGATCTCGGCGGCGAGATGGATTCCGCACCGTCAGTCTGCTCCCGCAAAAAGGAAAATATGCACGTGTTCTGCAAAGGATCCGACGGCCAGGCGTGGCACCGATCGTATGATAACGGGTGGGGCAAGTGGCAGGCCATGGGCGGGAAGATGAAGCACGAGCCGGCGAGCTGCTCGTGGAAGGGCGGGTACCATGCCGCTGTGTATGTCTCTGCTGAAGACGGCCAGTGCTGGACGAGGAAGTATGATGAGAAGAAGTCGTGGGAGGGGTGGTATAATCTCGGTGGATACCTGGCTGGTCCGCCAAAGGTGGTGACGGGGAAGGAAGGGCACAGTAGTGTGTATTGCAAGGGAGATGACGGGCAGGCGTGGCATCGCAAGGAGGAGGGTGGGAAATGGGGTGATTGGGAGACGATTGGGGGCAGTTTGGAGAGTGTACCGGGCGCGGTAGCGTGGGAGGGGAGTGAGCGGATGGACGTCTATGTGCAGGGCACTGATGGGTGTTGTTGGCACAAGACGTATAAGAATGAGACGGTCAAGGTGTATGATGAGAAGGAGAAGAAGGAAAAGGTTACCACGGTGCCCAAGTGGGGTGCTTGGGAGAATTTGGGCGGCGAGATGAAGGAGGGCATGGCGCCTGATGTGGTGCAGGTTGATGGCGGCATGGAGGTGTATATCACGGGCGAGGACGATGCTGTGTATCGCAAGAAGTGGAAGGATGGGTCGTGGACCGAGAAGTGGGAGCCCATGGGTGGGAGTGTCGAGAGCAAGCCGTCAACGGTCAAGTGGGATGATGGCAAGGTCGATGTTTACTTTACGGGTAAGGATAAGACTTGCAAGAGGTGTTATTAGGAGGCAGGGCGGTAGGTTCAATATTTTGCGGGCTGGGTTTATAGTTTTGGTTCAAAAATAGGGGCGAGGTGAATCTTGGCTTCATTGCTTCGGCTTTGTGGATTTTGTGGATGTTGTGACCAAGACTTCTATTATTGTCGATGAGCCCTGGGTCGAGGATGGCTATGCTTCACGTGTTTGTCTCTGGTAAAATCAGTTGGCACATACCTATATGCCGGTGCTTGTGATGTTGCTGGCAACTTTCGAACCTGGCAATCCCCAGCCACGGCTTGGGCCAATGAACGGGAAAAGATAAACCAGGAGGTCAGCAGGTTAGGAGGGAAAAAGATGCGAGACTTGCTGCGTGTTTCCAGCTTTTTTTTAAAAAATTGTCTTTACGGTCCATACAGTCGAGCGGCTCTTCAACTGCCATGCATTCCCTTGGCCTCCAACTGAAGCCTGAACGTTCGCTGCCAAATGACTTGTCTACTCAAGTATCAACCCTCTTCTCGTAAAGAGGGAATTTCCCTGGGTGCACAACTCTAGTGGAAGCTCATTCCAGTGTCTTGATCCTGCCAGATACGAGCTTGAGCGTGCTGGATCCTTTGAGGACGCCCCAAATAAGATGAATTAGACAACAACGTGGCCATGTGAATGGCTGGCTGGACCTGCACAATACAAGCCATTGCTCAGAATACTACACCAGCTGATCCGACCAGTTTCACTGGGTTCTATCAAGGGTCTTCCTCCACCCCTTTCTAGCCAGGAGAAGTAAACAAAACCGCGCCGTAGCTTCCCCGGAAATCCCGGAGTCGCCATCCAGAACCAGCCTCCTCGGACTTCGCCATTGTTGCCGAAGGAAGTCGGAGAACTGACAGAAAAACCATCCAACACTCCATGGAGCTTCAACCAACCTGAAATTGCCATCCGGCACTGTGCCACCGCTCAGGTGATTGGCGCGCTCATCAGGATGTCATCGCCCGTGAGCTAATACGGACATACGGGCGTGCCTAACGGCGCAACCCAATCGAACCACGTCGTCATAATCAGCCGATATACTTATGCACTCGTCTAATCACACGAGCCTTGTCGGCGTTTGCCCCCTTTTCATCACGCTCCTCCCCCACGGCCTCGTTTGATCAAGGACGCAGTGAAGACCGCCAAGTCACCATGGCCACGTGCGCCAAAGTTCCTGTGTTTCACCAGTCCGATGCTCCTCCCCCCGCAAAGAGCTCATGGCCCAATCTTGTCGTTCATGCACGGTTCTAGATAGGTAGCTCCTGCCTCTGGAGAGGACCCCCACCGTTCCACAAACTCTATCAGGGATGAAACTGGGAAATTACAAGTGAGAAACTCAGCTGTGCCCCGTCCCATGGCCTTGCGCGCTCACACTCCCCGCCATGGTTGCATCGCTCGGCCGGCCAGCCGAAACGCTCTGAAACGCTGCCCACTGGGAAAGAAAAGAGCAAAGCAGATTCGGGTTCTCGGGATTATTTGTGGGGGAAGGGTCGTTCACGGTGGACCAAAGCGGGAAGGCCTGGTCAGCTCCTTCCCTAGGTATGGGCCGCGGGGAAGGCCTTGGCTCGTAGGGCTTAGGTGCTCCTGCCTTCCAAGGCCGCTCACGTAAGGGGCCAGTGGAAATCCATAGGAAAGCGCGAAAAAAGCACGGAAATGTCAGGAATCACGCGTCATCGAATGGCACACGTTTCCTCGGGCCAGACTTGCATGGATGGCTGGACTATCGGTTGCGACGTCTCGGTACCAAGCCAGCGTTGGTCAGCGAGGTCATGATCCCTCCCTCCCCTTTTGAGCCTCGAGCATTCCCATTCCGTCCGAGACTTCGCACTCGACCACTCGCCGTGCGGTCGGCAGGCTCGGCGCACCAGAAAGAGCCTCCCACCATGCCAAATGTCAGCACTACTTTGCATGCAAGTGACACGTCTATACCGGCCGCCTTAAGCTTTCCGGACGTCGGACGCCGGCCCCGGAGGCAACACACTCACCCATTTGCGGTCGCACAGCGATTTACCCGAGCCCATTCAACATTTGACAACGCCGCCGGGCCACAGACGTACAGCTCGTCACAAACAGTCAATACACGGAACTGGCCAAGAACAGCACCAACACCCTTTTTCGCACATGGCCCGACGCTCCCTCTTTGGTAGGCAGCAGATGACAGCAGCAGTAGCAGCAGCGCACCATTATCTTATCGCACACTTCCAGGTCCGGCGCAGCTCCTTCTCCAAGTTTCGGCCCCGATTGCCCGCCACCGAGGACCGTCTTGGGTTGGAGGGGCTCCGGATTCCCCATCCCATCCACCCCGGAATCCAAGCTACCCCAGAGGCTCCATGGCACGTCATGCTGTGCCCCTAACCAGCCGGTATCGCGCCCACATGACCGCTCGATTGCGCGCTTTGGTAAGCCACCACCCTGGCGCTGGTGGTGAGGCTCCCGAGCTCCCAGTCCCACCGTCCCACCTGCCCCAACTTGGGCAAGTCCAACCGTCAGATGGGCAACATGGGCGAGTGGGGTGTTGGCGGTCGGGTCATCAGCGATTGATTGATTGCTGGGTGCGCCTGTGAGGCACGGTGTGCAGTGGCTAATATTCGCCCGCCGTGTTCGACCTTGCACCCATCCCCGACGGTATGACACCTCCCACACCCGGCCTCATCTGTGCCACTCTTTACCACCCTCTAATTATCTCTTCCCCAGAAAAGCTGCGACCAACGACAGTGGCATCGTACTGCGTAGCCGCCAAGTGCATGCCATGTCCGGAAGCACGGGGTCGTTGCCGCGGGTGCTGACAGGCTGCGCAATCCCGGCAGGCCATGCGCTCCGCCCCCAAACCGACCGCGACCCGTTGATCAGCCCAGCAAGCCGCTCCAATGTACGAATTGCAGTCAACCGGCGAAGCGCACACCAGCCGTGGGTGGCGCCTGATGCCGCCGTCGCTCGCGCCAACAACCGCAGGGTCGACGTTGCGCTCTTGCCTCTGCTGTCGACGCTCTACCTGTTCAACGGGCTGGATCGCGGCAATATTGGAAATGTGTAGACACAAAGTGCGGCGTAGTCCATTGCAGGTTGGCTGGTGCCACAGATGAGAAGGGGTCGGCGACGAGATGTGGACGGCGCTGGTGTTCCGTGGGTGACACAGGCTTCACACCTGACATTGGGTGCGTGCCCGACGACTTGAACTCCGCCGTTTCGCTCTTCTACGCCGCATTCGTCCTGCTCCAGCCCTTGTCAGCTGTTGTGGGAGCTTGGCTGGGGCCGAGGCACTGGATCTCGTGCTTGATGGTAGGTGCATCGGCTGCTGTGTCGCCAGCACCCACCCGTCACTGACACGTCTTGGCCGCAGCTGCTGTGGGGAGGTGTAACCATCAGCCGGGCGTTCATCTGGAGTCGCGGTGCGTAGTGATGCAATGGCCAAAATCAAAGAGGCGTGTTTTGAAGATGTTCAAGGGCTCTTCTCATAACGCGGCTGTTGATGGGTACTCTCGAGGCCGGCTTCGACCCTACTGCCGTGCTCTATCTGGCCCGCTTCTACGTCCCCTTTGACCTCGGAACCCGCCTCGCACTGTTCTATGGACAGTATGCTATTGCCAATGCGTTCTCGGGGGTCGTGGGTGTGTGGTGTCTCTTACGTTTTGTCACCTGTCGTGTTTTGCATTTTTCCGCTGACGCACGCCTGTCGCAGCCTATGGCATCTTCCACATCAAGCACCCAACGCTCAAGTCGTGGCAACTCCTGTTTATCATCCAGGGCATCCTGACCTGTATCTTGGCGGCAGTGGCGTGGGTCTGGCTGCCTGATAGTCCGAGGACCGCATGGTTCTTGACCAAGGAGCAGCGAGTGTGGGTTGTGCAACGAAGTAGGTCCAGGGGAGGATCGACATACTCGGCGAAAGGAAGATGGATCCGCGACGGCATCGAGGTTGCTAGGGACTGGAGGCTCTGGTTTGTGCTTGCCTGCAACATTTGCGCCAGCGTGCCCTCGACGACGTTCTCTGTCTTCCTGCTCCTCGTGGTCCAAGGCATGGGGTTCTTGTCTCTTGAGGCAAATCTGGTGAGACGATTCTTTGCATGCTAAACACCCACACCCCACGGCTAACTGATATCAGATGTCAGTTCCGCCGGCCGTTTGTGGCACCGTGGGGCTCTGTCTCTTTGCGCGCAGCTCGGACCGCCAACAGGAGCGCGGCCATCACATAATCGCGGCGCTCGGCATTGCACTGTTCGGACTTGTCGCGGTGGTGACAGCGTCGACCAACCAGACACGGTACGCGGCGCTGTGTGTATTCCTGTTCGGAAGCTATGTATCGGCGCCGCTGACGACGGCGTGGTTGACCGGAAACACTCCGGGGCAGGGGAGGCGGGCATGGGTGCTCGGAATCAACGGGCTGGACAACCTGGCGGGGGTCATCGGGGCGCGGCTCTTCCGCTCCGAAGAGTGGCCCGAGTACAGGCGGCCTCTAGGCGCGACTGTGATGTATCTGGTGGCGGCCATGGCGGGATACGTGGTCTACCGCTTGGCGTTGCAGGCGGTGAACCGGAAAAGGGCGATCCCTGCGCGCAAAATCGGCCGCCGGAATCGAGCGCGAGGACAGTCAGAAGGCCAGATAGACGCTCGCTGGTCGAAAGCGCCCGCATCTACGACCTATGAGACAGATGAGGGGCGCAAGCCATCACATCACACAGTGCGCGCTGAAAAAAAAGGCGTCGGCAACCTTCAGCCTCTGACAGGTCGTTCTTGTGCGTGTCGCCCTGTTTGGCCTAGATGGCTGCTGCGGGCTGAAACGTGCAGGTTGTGTGTGTGGGCGACCAGGCCAAAAAAAAAAAGCAAGAAAAAGAAAGTGTGCTTGCTCCCTCAGCCGGCCGTCATTCTGGTGTCATGTCACGGACGCAGGTGCGTCCACACGGCGTCTGGTTGGCTGGTTGTGCGAACCCGGCGAGCAAGTCTGGCATGCGTGTGCTCACGCGGCACTGCATGGTGCTGATCTGGGCGATCGTGGTCGTGGAAATCATGAAATCGTCGGTTAGCAATGTGGAATGGTGGAAATGGCATCCGCGATGCAGCGGCGTCGGGGACTTTGTGCGCTATTCTGGGGGTTCCTCTGAAATGGAAATGCAATTGCCAGGCGGAAAGGGGGGGGGGGATTGCTGCCCCCCACCCTGCCAGGTTGTTGGGTTGGTCATCGCGCTTCGTTGCCGTCAACCGGCCTCTGCGTTATCAGGGATTTATCAAGGATTTTGCGGATTGGCACTCCTTGCAAGGTGCGGCCTGGGGCAGCTGGCGACGGGGCGCCAGCCTATCACCTGCCCCGGAACGCGAGAGGGGCCGCGCACCGCGCATTGGGCCGTCGCCACCATTGGCTCGCTGGCACCAGCAACCGCCATCCAGCCTCTGTCAATTGGATGCAGGGATCGAGATGAGCAGCGCCCGCAGCGCCGAGTCGCGCCCCATCCAACCCCACCCTGTTCCCGCCAGGGCTCCAATGAGTCTCCAGGATCCCCCGGGCCAAAGCTGTCCGTTGCCCGCTGACCTCAACCCGTTGACCGGTTCCTTTCCTCTTCGACGGGTACTGAGACCGAGAAGCTTGACCTGCGGCGATAGTGCACCCAGGGCCCGTCCACAACCCACATCCTGAAACTTTTTGCATTTGAACTCCCGACATCCCACCCTTTGCCAATTGCTCCTTCCCCTCCCCGTCTCGTGCGTCTCTGCCCTCGGAACCTGCCTGATCCACGGGCGAACTGCGGATAGCGGCAGTCAACACACAGTGTCTCCGTCATCGGGTGATGCGTCAATTGATGAACAACCAGCAACAGCACCCCACACAGTGACGACGCCGCCATCTCCGCCATGGCGAGGACATCGTCCCATTCCTCCTCTGCCACGGCCGCGCCCTCATCGTCGGCAGCGGGCGACGGCCAGCGTCTTCCCGTCAACCCGCGGCGGAAAAAGGTCGCGCCCGATGAGCGGAAGCGTGTCGCGACTGCGTGAGTGAAGCCTCTCTCTGTCTCTCTCTCTGTCTCTGTCTCTCTCTGTCTCTGTCTCTCTCTCCCTCTCCCCGTCCTCCCCCTACCCCGCTCCTTCTAGGTATCCGATCTGAGGCGACTTCGGCTCGTTCACCGTGCCATTTCCCCGCTTCTTTCCGCGAGCGTTGCTAACCTGCCCGCTACCACTACAGCTGCAACAGCTGCAACGTCCGCCGCATCAAATGCAGCGGCGAGAAGCCATGCAACCAGTGTGCCGGCGCCTCGCGTCCTTGTTTGTACCCGCCGCCGGCCCAAAAGGTGACGGTAAACAAGACGTATATGGACGGCATGAAGAAAAGGAACCGCGAGCTCGAGCTCGGCTTGCGCCTCTTTGGGCGGGGCGAGGATCTATTCTCACGTCTCCGCATCGGCGCCCTGTCTGTTGAAGAGCAGTCCGACGGCGAGAGCAGCGAGACCGAAGAGCAGGAGCAGCAGCAGCAACAACAGCAACAGCAGCAGCAACAACAGCCTCAGGTTGACAGCGAGGGTGATATAACCATCCCCGACATCGAGGGCCGGGTGCTCCAGGATGGCACTGGCACGTCCCGCTTCCACGGCGAGACCTCGGGCGCCTCGTTCCTCGACACGATCAAGAGCTTCATCCGCACCAGCGCCAGTCTTCCTGACGGAAACGTCATCACCTTTCTTCAATCCGAGGGCCACTATCAGACGTCGGACTCGGTTCCCCTCCGGTTTCCACCCGATGATCAAGTCGACGTCAGCTGTCTTCCGCCGCCGTCCGAGGCCAGGAGGCTGCTCACCATTGTGCGCAACGCCATCATGGACGGAAACGGGGTGTACCCCGGCGGCGGCATCCACTTCTGGCCCCTGATGGACTACGATGAGATTCTCGCTGAACTCAGCGCCTACGAGGCCGCGGGAGTCCCCGTCCCAGAGGGCTTCTTTCGCCGACTTGCCGTGTATCACGCCGCCTTTGCGTTTGCCATCATCCTGCAGCAGTCCGGGGCCGGATCCCGGAACGAGGGCGAGGGCCAGAACGGCGAGGTGTACATTGCCAGGGCCCGCAAGTTGTTGGGCAATCCCTTCGACATTCACCTCTACTCGTTTCGTGACGTGCCTGCCTTGACGCTGATCGCGCTGTACTTCATCGAGAACAACCGCCGTGACTCGGCGTCGACCTACATTGGCGTCGCCATGAACCTGTGTCGCATGCATGGCGTTGATAGAGGGTCTTCGAATGACGTCGCCGAGCACAGAGTGTTCTGGACGCTGTACATCCTGGACCGGTAAGCCTCATGATGGCGGTCGACGATGCCTGCTAACATGTGAACAGCTGGCTGAGCTGCTTGATGGGGCGGATACCCACGATTCCAGACGATGCGATCAAGCTCAAAATGCCCGCGGGATATAAGGGTCTGCCGGCACCGGCTGGGCTCCAAACCCATATCGAGCTGATGTACGTCTCCAACTTTATCGTTCACAACAGCACCCGCGACAAGGGCTGTAAGGCCAAGAATGGCTTCCCTCGCGGCGTCAGCATCGCTCATCGCATGCTGAGGAAGTGGCTGAGCACGGTCCCACCCGAGCTCATCCTCAAGTCTGGGCCACTCGACCCCGACAGGCCGTTTCACGTCGACACAGCCGAGATCGAGCAAAAAGTGAGGCTCCCCGACGGGAGCATTAACCGATCCATGCTTTCGTTACACATGTCGTACCACCAGTTGTACATCTTAACTGTGCGCCCGGCATTCCTTGCCGCAGTTAGGAGGGCTGTCGCCACGGGCTATCTCGATGACACGACCATCTGGAACCCCGATGAGGATCCCATCATCAAGACTCAGGGTCTTCGCGACTACGCCGATGTCGCCAGGGCGAATATTGAGTTGGCTCGCCAGCTCTGGACGTACGGCAAGAGCGAGGCTGGTGCTGGAGCCGGTGTCCGGATGCTCGTCCAGGACCTGCACCACGTATTCAACGCGGCCATCGTCCTCCTCTTGTACCAGATGCTGTTTATGAATCAGCGGACAAGCGATACCGAGGCCATTGCACTGGCCATCATGATCTTCAGGGAGGAGCAGGAGACCGGGACCCACTTTGGCAAGGACTGTCTGGGCGTGTTGGAGGACCTCCGGATGCTCGTTGGGAAACTACGGCCAACCATTTTCCGTTATGAGGGAGACAAACCGGCCGAGAGGCGGCCCTTTGACTTCAACCTTCCGCTCCGGCCCCGGGAATCCTCGCCGCCGCTCAACGAGATCACGAGGACGCAGCTTCAGTCGTGGAAGACCGGGAGCCAATCCATCTACAACGGTGGCGGGTGCATGGTTGACAACAGCATGTGATTTTTGGGTCGCGATGGGCGGCATATGGTTCCAGCGGGGCGTTTGTGAGGCACTCGTTAGTTTGTGCGCGCGTTTGCGTTTTGCCGCCACTTTGGGCTGGCGATGACTCGAGATACCACGATGCGATGCGATTCGGGATGGGATGGGGGTGTTTTTGTCTTTGTGTGAGAATGACCCGTTTTTAGTCTAATTAACTGGGGGTATATCCAGCGGTGGTGATTTTGGTTATGATCTGGTTTTTTTTCCTCTCGCGCATCATTGGCTTTTCAGGGGTTGTAGCTTGGGGATGAATGACTCGACCGCTCGTTCAAATGTTTGACCACTCATGAGAAAGCATGGAATGATTTGTTTTTCATTGGAGGTAGCTTTGATGCAAAAAATGAAAGGTCTCCTTGTGTCTCATTCTAATGACGTTGTCAGGTGTTGCCCTTGACCAGGTATTGTCACAACTGCCGAATGTGCCGATGAGAAGTGGGGTGGTGGTGAAGCCGGGTAACGAAGCCGTTGGATTAAGCGATGTGGGTAGGGTACCCGTTTCCCCCGAAGTTTTTTTTGGCCTTGATGCCGGCTACTGGAGCCGTGACGGACGACCCATTGAGTCTTGTTTCAGACCACGGGCACCACCACCTACCAAGTGTTTGGGTACTATGAGTTTGCTTTTCCTCGTCGCTCTGCCCCCCTCGCCGACGGCATCGCTAGAGGTGCACTTGGTTCCATTATGGTCGGCTCAAGGACACATGGACTCGTGGAGGTTTGACTTCCCGTAGAGCGGACTCTAGCTGTGCTTCGGCGATCGCGACTCACCCATTGCCATCGAGCGAGACTCATTCATGGCGTCTATCCTCAGAGCCAGCTGTGGCTGCACAGCTGGCGCATACCGAAGGTGCACATCCGCTTGTCTGACCAGACAGAGACGAGGTGCTGCAGGGTTCGAGAGTCTCCGAGAGAAATCTCTCCATGGGTGTAGCGCCTTGATCGTATTTTACCATCTTGGCGACAATGCTTTGAGGAAGCGTGATATTCAGCTGTTCGAGGCCCCGCATAATGTTCTGCGCGGCTTGGTTTCGCTTTTGACAGGGTGTGTAGGAAGCTGAAGTGTTGTTGTTGACACTATCACTTGAAATTTGTGCGTTCGTGGAGGGGGTCGTAGGAGCCTTGCCGCCGTTGTCAGGACGAGGAACGGAAGAATGGAGAGAGCTGGGGGCTGGCACTAGGAGCGGATTAGCACCACAGGTCGGGTGGCGAGAGGGAGGTGTCAGGAAGCATGCCTGGCATCACATCCATGGCGTTGACGTGGAGAGGAGTAAAGGGCCCAAGCGAGTATAGAATAATGTGAGAAGATGGTGACGCGGACTCGGATTGAGGCGAAGGAGGCCGGCAGTATCAGCCCCGTTCAGATAAGGTGCTTGCTCAGACAGAGAACTCTAGGATAGGTACCCAGGTATTTGGCAATGATCCGAGTCATTAAAAAAGATTCTAGAAACCGAGAACACATTGCACGACCTAGTCCAGTGATGTATTTATTCTCGTACGCGAGCTCTTGGGTGACCTTCATGACCATCATCTTCAGCGTCATATCAGAGGCAATCATGAGTTAAACATGAATGAACCGCCCCATCGCGAGACGTGTACCTGCAAAATCTCTGGAGTCCGGCGTATTGGTGAATATTGGCCGACAGTTTCACGGTGAAGGGGCTTATACTTTTTGCCATGAGGTTTCTTCATTTTGCATTTTCGCTGCCCTAAAAGAGCGATCACAACATGCAAATGACCTCCTGCACGGCTGTCTAAGGAGAATCGACATTAAAACAAAATGGCCTGATCTAGATTTTTCGTATGACCATACAAAATCTGCAGATCACAGGAGGGTAAGCGCCAAGAAGAACACGCCGCGGTGTCAAAGCTGCAAAGTGCAGAAAGTGGCGTGGTGTTTGAGGCAGACGGCGCCACCTCTCATGCCACCAAGACCTCATTTCCGACGACCGCCCACGGCCGCCTTTCCAGATAACATAGGGCTGTTGTGGTCCCCCAAGCGACCACACGCCTAGACTCTGGAAGCTTTTGGGCCTCCGACCTGATATGTTTGCTTGTGTTCATGCGTTTGTGGGAACAGAGCACCCCGATTCAGCCATGGCCAAGGATTGGACGCTTGTTCAAGACGAGATCCACCGGTTATATCACAAGGAGAACAAACCTCTCGTCGAGGTCATGCGTCTGGTGAAGGGGAAGTTTGGATTTGTCGCGTCGTAAGCATCATCAATGCACCGCTCTCCTGTCTGTAGCACAGTCAACTGACAACATGTTCTGCTTACCCAGAGAGCGATCATATCGAACGCAACTCGTGAAATGGGGATATACAAAATACAGCACGCAGGCTACACCGAAACCAAACCGACTCATACGTCGGGCCATTCACTCAACCCGTCGTATTCACTCTACTGTGAAGGCGGCTCCAAACAAATCTACCGAGTAAGTCGTTGGTTCCATCAGCACCGGCATGGCATGCTCTGACGATCAAAGCAACTACCCTACCAGTCGACCAAACGTTCCATTCGGGTTTGCGAATGGCAGCGTTTTCATCAATCCGCTCTTGGTCGACCGGCGACACAGCCAAGCACCCCTGGACTGTGAATGGCTCATGGAAGATGTTCAAGGTAGAACGCCACTTCATCAAGCGGTCATTAAAAGAGACATCGAGACCGTCAGAGCCCTGTTGTTTTCTGATGTGCCCATCAACACCAAAGACCACGCAGGGAACACCCCGCTCCACTTTGCCGTCAATGCTAGAGAAGCTGAGATCGCAAACCTCCTTTTGCGATTTGGGGCCCAAGCCAACGACAGTGACCAGGGCGGACAATCTTCGCTTCACTTGGCAGTGTGCACGGCAGACTCAGCCATGGTCGATGCCCTCATTGAGAATGGCGCCGACGTTTCGAGCCAGGACAACAGCGGCAACACTCCACTTCACCTTGCTATCTCGGCCCTGCAATCTGGAGAGGACGCTACTGTCACGGCTCTCCTACATGCTGGTTCCGATACAAACATTCCGAACCATGACAGCGTCACCCCTTTCCTACAGCTGCTGAGCTGCTCTAGCACAAAGTTGAAGGACGTGGTGGCCCCCTGGATTCCCATCTTCATAAGTCACGGCGCAAGCGCAACCACAGCGCTACCAAACGGAAGCACGCCGCTCGGTATTTTCTTATCCCACTCAGGGGGCGACTCGTTCTGGCCCACAAAGCATTTTGGCAAGGAATCACACGCAGCACTGGATGCCCTCCTAGACAGCGGATCTTCGGTCGAAACACCAACATCATCGGAACGTCCGATGGTTATCGAGTTCTTCCGGAACCATTACGGCCGCTGGGGCACCAACAACGAACTCGCTAACAAACTCTGCGAACTCTCAAGACCTGGCCACGTATTTGAGGCCGGCAATACCCTCCTACACGAACTAGTGGCCAGGTGTGTTGGAGCTTCGAGCAAGGAGCATCCAGGGACGCACGGGCTGCTACGAGTCCTTGTCGAAAAGGGCGCAGATCCAAATCACCGGAATGAAGCGGGCCAAACGCCCCTCGCGGTCTTGTTCGGCGGGAAGAACAAACTCGACCTCGTTGAGCAGTCCATGGAAGTTCTGCTAGCATGCGGCGCAAACACGAGCTTAGCAGATGCCGACCATCGTCTTGTTGTATTTGAAGCGGCAAAAAGATATCCAAAGGCATCGTCGGTCTTGCGGCGTCTGTTCCGAGCGAGCTGCGACCTGGTCGCGAAGGGCGTCGACTCGGACCTCCTCGCTGACTTAAACCAAACAGAGGAGCAGAAATGGTGGGCTCAATGGGAGGTTGCTGCACGGAATGTGAGCTGGGAGTCTGTCAAACAGGATGTAGCGAACGCTACAAAGCTCACTGATGTGAATAAGACTGTTATCGCCATGGGATATACCATCCTTGCCGAGCACCATATAGAAGGGCTAAGGGGACAGTTCGACGAGGGCACGTTGAATCGAGATGAAGCTAGAGAACTCGTCGCGGAGATACTTCAGGACTGTCGAGATTGGGATTTCCTGCCCGAGCAGCAGTATTGGGATTTTCTTCTCAGGCTCTGTTGTAGGTAGGTAAGGTAGGCATTGCTGTTCATTGACGATGATGAATTTCATAGAAAAGCTTGATAGTCCCCTGATACCCCAGAACATAAGGGAATGGGCACCAATACAGGCACCGGTCACTCACTCCCTTCAGAGGTCCTCCTGCCCTCAGAACCCGCCGTCGCTATACAGCTGACGCACGTGGGAGGCCTCTCTTCTCTATCACTGGTCCCGGCGATGGCTGCCACAGATAGGCCCAGTGTCTCAGACACGAATCTCTCCATTGGGGCTACACCCATGCAGTTGATGTGACTCTTCATGACATCGGCCAGGATGTGATCAGGAAGATCAAGATTCAGCTGGTTGAGACCCTCAACGAGACTTTGAGCAGCTTCCACCTGCATGCCTTCAGGGGCAGCAGCATGCTTAGAAGTGGTGACATTCGGACCTTCCTTCGAAGAATGCGTGTGAGAAATTGATGCAGTCGGAGCAATGCCGACGGGTTTGTCGAGAGGTGAACTTCCAGGAGGTATGACGGTAGATATGACGGTGGCGTCTCGGGGTGTTGGGGCTGTGTAGGACCTGGTCGGTGAAGTTAGTCATTATGCTGGGATGATTACGTCCCAGGATCGGGGGCATGACTACCAAGGATGGAAGATGGGTCGTCGAAGGCCACAGAATGTTAGGTGAGGTGAGACGTCTGGCTTGTGCGGCCAAGACGCTAACGACCTCATTGGCGTTGCCACCAAGTTTGCCTTCAACCGTCACTTCAAGAACTTGAGGAAAAGAGAAACACACCCACCTGGTGTCACATGGCAGTGGAGCGATGGTTGGGTTGGACTCTAGAGGGGGGGAGGAAGAGAAGGGTGCCGACATGTTGGGGTGGCGAGAGGGCGGTACTACAAAACAGCGAATATTGGAGTACGCCAAGACACAGCACTGTCTGGAATGACGGATCTTGAGCTCGCAATCGAGCATCCCGAGCGGTCTCAACTATCTGGGCGGTCGTCTTGTCTTCCCTCCAGGGACGCCATCCAAGCCAAGACGTTTAATTAGGGTTTCTGAACGAAGCGTACCTAATCAACCATCTTTATTTCCCTTAATTACAGACATGACAGACCATCCCGTGCCCTCATATTGGAACTGATCGCATATTCTTGGGCCAGGGAAAGATCATGCCGAACACAGCTTCGATTATGGGGCTTCACGAGATATACCAAACGGCTCCCCTCAATGTTACCACAGGGTTCACGACAGGCGACGACTCGGCGACTCACTCACCAAGCGAACGCGTTACAAGCCTCACGGAGAGATGTTGCTGGCGCTAGTCTACTTCGACCCTCCCGTGGTCAATCTTTCAGCGGTTCACACGAAGGTCCTGTGACCCCAGACGTGGATTCATCGACGCCAACTTTTGCTGAGGATGTATTGCTCAACGACGCTGTCGAGAAGGGCGATGTCGAGTCGGTAAAAAGCATCCTGCTCGACTGGGCATCCATCAACCACATAGACCTATTCAGCAACACTCCCCTCCACTACGGGGTTTTCATGGCATCCATTGAAGTTGTCAAGCTTCTCTTGGAATCCCGAGCCGACGACAGGATCGGATCCAAGTTTACCCAACAAGTCAGGAATCACGCCCTTCCTGTTGTTTCTGCAGAATCTCCGAAGCGGTCACCTGGACAAACTATCTTGGACTCTGCTCTTTCTTGACCGTGGTATAAAGACTAACACAGTGCGCAAGGGCAACGAGGACGTAGCCTTCAAAACTTTCCTGTCCCCGGTAAAAGGTGACAGACTGCGAGCAGCAATGAAGGCATCTACTGGTTTCTCCAAGGTTGATTCCGACGGCAAGCTCTGCCACACAATCTTACGACGCTTCGTTGAAAATGGGGCATCAGTCGAGACAGAGGTCGAGACAGAGGTATCGAGCGGGTAGCCGCTGGTGGTACTTTTCTTCCGCGACTACTACCTGTTCAACAATGATCTCGCCCAGGCGCTGTGTGAAGCGGCGGACGTCCATCGCATCTTCGAAAATGGGAACACGCTGCTACACGAACTTGTTGCAAACTGTGTTGACCCAGAGAATGATAAACATGGCGGTGCCGCCGGCTGGGTTCTCCTCCAGCGAGGTGCCAATCCCAACCATGCCAACCGAGCCGGCCAGACTCCTCTCATGGTTCTCTTTACGCAACACAACAACACGCGCGACGTGATCGAGGGAGTCATGAAGATACTGATATCCCATGGGGCGAACCCCTGCCTGTCGGACGAACTGAACCGGTTTGTTGTATTCGAGGCTGCGAAGCGATTTCCCCCGTTGGGGCAGGAACGCATCCTTCGCCATCTCTTCCACTCCTGTTGCCTTGAGGTATTGAAGCAGTGGGGCGATCGCCTACACTTCATCGAATCGTCAATCTCAAACGAACAGGCATGGTGGGCGAGGTGGGAGAGTATGGTCCAGGCAGACAGTTGGGACACTCGAGAGCTGCTCGTTGCCAAGTCTCTGGTAACACAGCTTGGGGACACATACAAGTGTGTCACAGCCGTCGGCTGTGCTGTCGCGGCCGAGTTCCATCTTAGAAAGCTAAACTTATGGTCTACCAAGGGCATCATGGTTCGCGACGAAGCGCGGCGGCGCATCGCGGGAATTCTTCACGATTGCAGGAATCACGGACTCCCCGTTGAGATGGAGTTCTATGATCTCCTTCTCCGTTTCTCGTAGGACAGTTCAACTGTCGCTGAGAGGAATATCAGTTGGCATTTGCTTTCCCACCACTGTTGAATGCACTTCTCCACAGTACAAGCAACGTCTGCTCCTGAGACAGCAGGTAGGGGGTCAGGTTCAAACAACAGCTTAGCTCCAACATAATAAACAGGTGATGGTGCAAGCAGACGGATTATAAGCCCTCGAAGACTCTGTTCTCCTCCTCTCCAAGCTCCCTCGATCTCTTTCCAATCTCCTGCCTCTCAATCTCGCCCGTCTCCATGACATACGCATCCATCAGCCCAGCGTCCACCCACTCGAAAAACACATTCCTCACACCAACTCCCTCTAGGCCCCTTCCCCAAACACTGCTCACCTGCCTCCCATCATTCTCCTCCTCAACATCCTCTCCACCCGGTAACGCGATCTTCTCCCCATCACCCACCACCACAACCTTCACCTTCCCTCCCGTAACATGCTTCGCACTCAGCACCATGGGCAACGACCCCATCTTATTACTCGCATCCCCAGTCTCAGCAATCCGATCTGCCCCAAGCAAAACCACACGCACCCCGCGCGAAGCAAGCGCCATCTCAGCATCTGTAAACACCGTTATCTTGTGCTTATGCCTCTCCGATGCCAGAATTGACTCAAGCGCCTGGGCAGCCGCCACGCCCTCAAAAAGCGGCCTCGACTCAAGGATATTCACCTCCAAAGGCCTCGTTGTCGATAAATGCAACAGTGAGCTCGTCAGCGTCGAAGACTGGGAGATGGTCAAAATCCTCAACGGTTTATCCATCTCTAGAAACTGCGCAGCGAGATATTTTGCCAGAGACTCGGAGATGTGCTTCGTCATTTGATCACGGCGGGCAGCGATTGTGTTGAAGACCGATCGGATGGCCTCATACCACGGTTCGTCGGCCTGGACGTTGGCCATCCGGGACTGGATATCCCGTAGGGCTTTGAGCAGTGCGGATAAAATCGGTGCAGACATGCTCGGCCGGCCATTCACGTAGAGATGCCACGCCGCGATGAGGACCTGGTTGTACCACTCCTGCGTTGGAGCCAGGGGTTTCAGGTCGAGAATAACATCCTGAAAGATGGCCAATGCTGTACCGGCCAGCTGTCGGGCCCCGGATTTGTGGTCTGTCGCGAGGGTGCGTAGGCCTTGTGATAGAGTGGCGCTTGCAGCTGGGGATAGGTCCTTTTCGAACCAGACACGGCGGAGGGACTCGGCGAGACGCGGGACGCCGCCGAATTCCGGGGTGTCGACGACCGAGAGGGGGTCGTGGAAAGACCACGAGGTGTGCTCCCAGTCGATTGCGATGCGGGACTCAAAATCGGGCGAGCGCAAGGCGAAACCAAAGGGGTGGATGGTCCAGGAGCGGCCGATGGACGGGTCTGAGAAGGAGTAGGGCTTTCCGCGCCGGAGGAGAACGAGTTCGGTCGCCGTGAGGGTTGTTTCTTCGGATATCTCGCGCCACGCAGCTGACAACGGGGCAGGATCGTCGGACTCGATGCTGCCTGAGATGGGGGCCAGGTGGTGTTGGTATGTGGACACTTTGTCGCTGCGGCGGAAGAGGGCCACCTGCGGTTTACCGTCTGGCGTGTCGGCGAGTTTGAAGATGAAGGATGAGACGACGGAGCGGTGCTTCATTGGCTTGTCGGCGCTTGCTTGTGTTGACATTTTGAGCGCGGTTCCGCCGAGGGCCTTGATGATGCGGGGGTGAGCGACTTTGAGGCGGGACACGAAGCAAGATGAAAGTCGCGGGATGCTATTGAAGTTCATGGATATGGTGATGGTATGCGAGCTGCGGAAAAACGCAGCGTTTGATACATCACAGCCCGATCGTCAACTGTTGAGGTCAATGAAGTGACCTGATCTGATGATGATTGTTGCATGATGTGACGTGGGGTGAGGGTTGAGCCGGCACTTGGGCAGCTGGCGACAGTTGTCATCTTCGTGATGCGCTCTCAGTCAACTTTTCGTCTCTCACACAAACTCGCCTCACACTCGTCATGACCCGACAGCGTCAAAAGCCAATCGCAACGACTAGGGGCAAACAAGAAAACAAGACGGTAAAAACAGACCGTGGATGAAACCGAACTGCAACTTCTGCCTACCTAGGTACGCACTACGCATCCGTAGCAAGTCGTAAATACAAGCCAAGCAGTGGGCAGTGTTCAACGGTCTCATCTCTCATAGGCCAATGATCCGAAATGATGCATCGCAGTTGCGCTTCAACCCAATGCACCCCAATTCAGCTGCAGCAGTCTCACCAGACCGAGAAATCGTCTCAGAACTTACAACTCAGACACGAGGTGTCCAGCTCGAGTGACTCGTAACGCGTAACACACAAAGTCTCACATAGGCGCCATGATCCAAAGACAGCAGCAATGCGATTCCACGACACACAGCGGCCTCAGCGCCTTTTATCGCTGTCCACTGAGAGTTTCAGGGTCCCGTGGGCTGAGTGCTGCTGACGTGAGACTCACCCTCCATGGTGACATTGCATTTCAGCGCTCGCTCGCTTGGGCTCGACAATCGGTCGCGAACAGGGGGGTTGCACGCGGGCCGGGGCGATTTACAGGGAGGCCTGCAGACGCGCTGCTGAGTCAAGGGGTGCACAGATTCATCAGCAGGGCTGTGGAAATGAAGGAGAAGTGCGCAAACAGCAGCTCGTAAGTAATCAAACCCCTTGGGTTGCCATCGCGCTGTGCAACTTAATCCTGCGGCACCCCTTCCGATCGTTTTTTTCCCTTGACTTTTTTGAAGTGACCGTCGACGCCGTGGTTCACCACCAAGAAAAAGCATCACTAACAACAAAATGGATCACCAACAATCCCAAGCCCCACCGGGCTTTTACCAAGTCCCGTTGGAGAAGCCGATCCCGCAATACTCGCCCTACCCACAACAAACGCCGCTCCCCCAACAGGCGTCTCCCGTCCCCGGGTACACAGCGCCACAACCTCCTTCCCGGGGCCCCACCATTCTCAACGTCAAGCGCAGCATCGCCCTTGCCGTACTCGGCTTCACCCTCATCCTCTTCATTCTCGTCATCGGCCTAGGCGCAGGCCTCGGCTCAGCCCAATCCCGTCTGTCCGACGCAACCTCCAAGCTGCACGTCGTCGAGCAGCTCCTCTCCCAGCTGTCCACAAGGTATTGTACCTTGATCATCTCCATCTCATCAGTCCCAAACTGACCAGTAAACTCAAGCAGCGCGCCACCCGCTCCAACGCCAACAACCCCCACCAGCACACCCACACCCACCCCCGTCAAATCCGACGTCCAGTGCCCCAAGGTGAACGGCACTTCATACGAGACGAGATCAAGCGGCACGACCAAGAAGTTCCGCTACCTGTGCGGCTTCGACTACGGCGAGGGCGAAGCAACCGACATCGGCAATACCAAAACCCTCAGCCTCGAGAAATGCGCCGATGCATGTGCGAAAAAGACCGGATGCACCGGTGCCGGTTGGGGTGTTATCTCTGGCGACAAGGGGCCTGAGCACGTGTGCTGGATGAAGAACAACTTGACGACGCCGCATGTCGCGCCTGCTGCCTGGGGTTTTGCGCTGATGATTAGTGGGAACGGGACAGAGGCTGTTGTCGAGGATGATCGTGCCGAGTAGATGGCGGAATGAACGGTGTCAATTGATGGTTTTGATCTCTACGTGTCATTCTTTCGGGTCGGTGGTGAGATGGGATGATGGGTTAGTTATTGGTTGTCCCGCACCATGTACTGCGCGTCGTTGCCGTAACTCGACACGTCTTTACCGTGCGCGGCGACAAACCCGAAACGTCCCCAGAAGGAGCCGGTTGAGTAGACGGATGTCAAGCTTGTTGTTTTGTATCGCTTTCCGACTTCGAGAACGTGGGCGACTCCGGCGGCTGCCAGTCCGCGGCCTCGGCATTCGGGGAGGAGCACAAAGTCGTGGATGTAGTATTGGTCTGCGTCGGACGGGATGGCACCGAGCAAAGTGTTGAGAACCGGGGGTTGGTCTTCGAGGATGGGATGTGAGACGGCGTAGCCGCCGATGGTGCCGTTGTCTTCAAGGACAAAGCAACCTTCTGGAAAGAGGCGGAGACGCTCGATGACGACGGACTCATCTTCGGGGAGGGCCGAGTGCACTTTGTTGTTGATGCGGTTGACGGCTTGGGTATCGCCGGGAGTCATGTGTCGCCAGGCCATGGCGTTCACGCTAATGAGTACAATGAGTTGTTTGAAGTCGAAGGTGTGAAGTTGAAAGCGGAGACGTGACGTGATGTTTTTTTTGCTTGTGGAGAATGATCACGGGATGTTCCGTCAGTTCGTTGAGTCCCATCGAGAAACCTTATGAGCTGGGAGTGAGGATGAGGTGAGCTGTGAGAGCCAAGTGAGTGAGGCACATTGGCATCGAAAGCTCCACCACGTTGAATCCTTCCAGATTGGCCAGTCGCGACGGCTGCAATCCAGGTGACCAGCCCTAGCCCCCAATACAAACATGATTCTCCACTCCAGCTGCCGTCCCAGCCGTAACACCAACAACAACCAACCCCTCACATTGATCTAAAATGGCCACTCCACCGCCCGAGTCATCGACAAACACACGGCCGTTCGAGTACGAGCCGCTTGTTGAAGACGATGAGATCCGCCTCCTCCATCTCCAACCCGGTACCGGTGAAGGCGATGTCCACTTCTCGCTGCACACGGTCAATCTCAATGACTACCCCTCATATGAGGCCCTTTCATATTGTTGGGGTGACATCAACGACACACGCCTCGCCTACTGCGAGGGCATGTCACTGCAAATCACCAACAGCCTCTTCACTGCGCTGAAGCATCTGCGCCAATCGGGCGAAGCGCGCGTCATCTGGGCCGACGCCGTGTGCATCAACCAGTATGACATCCCCGAGAAGAGCGCCCAGGTGCAGTTGATGAGTCGCATCTACTCGCAGCCAACCCGAGTCCTCATTTGGCTGGGAAATGACATGGATGACCTCGACGGACTCGACGAGTGCCTGAAGGGAGCCAGGGAGGTGCTTCCGCCTGAAGACAACATCGACTTTGAGTTTCTCTGTGAAAAGTCGAGGACGTTGTTTCGCGACACTTTTGTGGGCTGCATAGTCTCTGGTTGACGAAAAAAGAAAGTGACTGACCGTTCATCCAGAAACTTCGAGAGGAGGGCAAGCCGACTTTTATCGACCATGACTGGACTCCTTTCAACAACTTGCTCTGTCGGCCTTGGTTCGACAGACGGTGGGTCATCCAGGAGATGGCCCTGAGCGACGAAAGCGTGCCGAGGGTCGGCATGTGTGGTGATTTGGAGTTCTCGTGGGACGAGCTTGGGGGGATTGCGAGCAGACTGGGATCATACTGCATCCTTCCGCTGATCGCTGGCCTTTCGATGCGTGAGTGGTTGATTTTGATTTTCCACAGGAGCTTGTCTAACGTGTCTAGTCGAGTGCGATGCGCCGCACAAGGAGAGCTTCTACGTCCAAGAAGCGCGGCCTCTGTATATGCTCACCGCCGTTTACATGTCGTATCTGCTGAGAAAGCTTCGAGACAAGGCCGATCTGGTCGACGTGGTCATGGCAACGCCCTTGTACAAGTGTTTGGATCCACGAGATCACCTCTTTGCGCTCCTGAGCTTGTCATCTCGCGGGACCAGTCTAACAGCCGACTACAGCCTTTCGGTTGAGGACGCGTACATCAAGTTTGCTACGACGACACTCGTCGAGGAACAGAATCTCAGAATTCTGAGTCTTGCGCCGCACACGACTCAGTGGAGAGTCAACCAGGAACTACCAAGGCTTGATCTGCCGTCCTGGGTGCCGGATCTCACCTGCGCAGGGACCGTCAACCCCATGATCTCGTACAATCTCAGGGCTCAGATGTTTCACGCAGGGGGTAGCGAAAAGCCTCCGGTCGCCGTCTCTGACGATGGTGGCCGTCTTTACCTCCAAGCACGCATCGTCGACAAGGTTGGGGCCATGACGTTGGCCAACGTTGACATGGAGGTCCCCTCAGATGAAGACATCCTCCCCCGAGTCGGCTCTAGCTATCGGATCAAGATGTGGAAGAGAAACTGGTTCAGAGCCTGCAGGGAGGTGGCGGCTGGGGGCAACTGGGGTGGGGCCACGGAAGAGTTTAGGAAGACCTTTTATGAGACTTTGTGCTGTGGAATGATCCTGGCTCGGGATCCGTTGCCCGAGGATGTCGCAGCCGCCGTGCCAACATATGTCGAGTACGTCATGAACTTCTTCACTCCGGGATACGAGCCGACCGAGGAAACCAAAGACACGCTGCTCACATACGGGGCTATGATCGAGTCCTCTCTCCATGGCATGGCAGAGGGTCGGCGGTTCTGCAGAACAGAAGCAGGCAGACTCGGCCAGGTCCCCGCTGCTACGCAGGACGGTGATGTTTTTGCAGTCATCTCAGGGGCCGAGGTGCCCTACATCCTGCGGCCGTGCCCGGAAAGGCCGGGCGTCTACACGCTTGTTGGCGATTGCTACCTCCATGGTCTCATGCAGGGCGAGGCGTTGGCTGACGGCCTGTTTGAGCCGGTTGATATAACGCTTGAGTGAAGTTGGCTAAACTGGGCGACGCCGGAAACTCAAATGGTGCGGCTCATCGGTACCAAACGTCAGAGATCATCTGGCGTCCTGTGTAGAGCAAGGTGAGCCGTCGGTGAGATGTGTCGCGCGAGACATGGACGAATCATCAGGGCCGCGTTTATCTCCCAAACACAAATGTCTAAATTTGCATCGCTGGTTCTCGCTGCGTTCCAGAGGCATGGTCGAACCGCCTCGCTACCTTACCTATGCGCCGCTGTCCATGAGCCGCATGTGTCGCGTTCCGAGACGGCACACTGAGCACTGACGCAGTTCGCAGTCGGGGATTGCCCATCTCAAACGCGAAACGCCTTTTGAGGGCGGGAACCCTGATAAGAAGAGGCACAGCCCAGGTTGGTCAGCGAAACTGAGGACAATATGTGCATCTGACGGAAGTAGTCCATGAAAAGCTTGGGTAGGATCGCTAGTGGTGGCGTGTTTTTCTGCCCTTTTTTTTTTTGGGCTTGCGTCGCAGCAACGTTCTGGGCTCGATGTCGCGCGCAATGGGGCGATGAGGTTGCAATGGTCGTGGCCTTGGGACCAGTGATCCTTGGGAACATCACGCAGGGAACAGGGCCAAGAGAACCAGAAAAAAAGACTGGGAGAGCGGGCCGACTTTCCCACGTGGGGCGATGGGCAAGGGGACATCAATCCATGACGCGCCTTCCCAAGAATTGTAGAGGTCTTCTCCCAATCGACGCTTCTCAAGATCAGAATAGAGGCAGTACTGACCAAAGCGAAAAGAAAAATATCTTGGAAGTATTTACCTTTCTAAGGCAACTCGAGAAGGGCTGGCAGATCCGATATGCTCTCGTTTTGGGTGTTGAAGTTGGTTAGGTGCAGTTGCGGCCGCCTGAATATTTTGTTCAAGGCGACAGGGCCACGGACAAGCCCTCCCAATTTCCCATGCATTGCGCTAGCATCAATCGTCGGCGATTCACAGCGGAGACTTGTCAGTTGTAAAAATGGAACAGGAATCCATTGGCGGCCGGCCGTTGGCTTTGGATTACGTGGGACGTCGCTGTCGCGCTTTGCAACCTCGAGGGCCTGGACCGAGGGAGGTTGAGGAAGGAAGGAACCGTGGGAGACGAAGAGGAAATCAACGCCACGTTTCTCGAAAACCGGGCCGCAAGCCGCCTTTCATCGCTGCGATCGGGAGCCCAGTCGACTTGGCCAGCTGCCATTCTTCCTTTTTCCCTTCTAGGCCGTCCCAACGCCTGGCTCCGGGGACGCCAACCCCGCATCGCGGGAAGAAGCAATTCCGCCTGCAACACTTTTCCGCTCCACAGCGACAAGGCTCCATCTCGACGTCAAACCCAACCACCCTCGTCCCCATCCGAGCGTCAATCGAGCTCCGCAATCCGGCCGCTGCGAGACACAACGACACGCCCGCCGTGTTCCTGGCACCGATGCGACACGGCGACGGGAATGCAGCGACCCGTCATCACAACGCAGCGAACAGACATCAATTGGAAAACTGGAACACCCGTCTTGACACTGAGGTAGGCTGGACTTTTTGCCCGTTAGTGGGCGCCCGGCGCAACGCCGCATTCCCACAGCGCGCAATACCGGCGACCGAACACCCCTCACCAGCTTCGGCCGCCGCTAGGTACTTACCTAGGCTAGCAGCTGGCACACCACCTCGGTCCAACCTGTGACGACCCCTTCATCGCATTTTCCCGTTTTGCCATCCGGGCCTTCTTCCAATGACGGCACCCACCTCCAGCCCACTTGTTTTTCGCAAACCTGCCCCCCGACGATGCTTGCACGAGCAGCAAACAGCACGCACCCTTGTGTGCTGCGGGGAACATGGCGGTTCTTTGCGCTCGTGTTTCGGAGGGGCCACGCTTCCCCACCGTCACACTTCCTCCTGCCTATGTTTGCACCCAGCATTGATGGCCATATCGCAGGGTGGATCAGTTCCCGATCTTCCAGCGCTAGCGTTGCATCGTCTCCATCTTGCTGTCTGGGAACAATGTCTGGGGATATTGGCGTACCACTGTTGGGTCCTCCCCAGGGTTCCAGCGCCCTCGTGCTGGGTGGCCAGACGAATGACTGCTCCGCAAACGTGACCCTTGGGTGCGCGGTAGTGCTCGGCTCTGGGTTGCGGCAGAGCGGGCTCTTACCTGGCTGGTGGTTGTGAGCCACTCTATCCATATTGCTCTCGACCGGGACGGTGCAATCGCAGCGCGGCAATAGCAATCACAGGTCTTCAGTGTGTGGAGAGCCGTGCTGCTTCGGCGTGGCACATCCGCCCTCGCCGTTTGGGCCGCATGGCTAGCGTCCCACTATTCCCAGGTGGAAACGGGCATGCGCAGTCGGTCGACATGGCTCAACGCATTGAGTTTGGGCACTGGCTGACCGTCCTTCCGCCCCCGTCGCTACCACGGTCGGCTCACCCCGTATACCCGCCAAGACCCCACAGGCATTCCCCGTGCCAGACCACTGACAGTTGCAGCCGACCCTCCATCTTTGGATTACCCCCTGGCCGTCTGGGGACGAAGACGTGCAGACTATACCACACGGAGATCATGTTGGCAGGGTATCGTCGCTGGATCCAGGATCGGGAAGATGCCTGGCAACGAGAGCCCAGGCTCCCCAGGACCCCGATTGCTGATCCGCTCCCATCATATATGCAGACCACCCCTACGCCGGGCTCTCTGCTGCTGGCGTCTCGTCAACTCTGTCCACGCCATCCAACGACGCTCGAGATCGGTGAAGTACGGGGTCAGCACTGACCAGGGGTTCGACTCACGACACCATGGCACAACACGTCGAGTCGAGGGACACCTCGGACGAGTACGACCTCGACGAGATCGAGCAGCCACGATTCCAAAGGGTATACTGGACGAGGGAACCGCACCTCAGGAAGCTCTATGGCCTCTGCACCATCCTCATGGTGGCCTCGGCCACGACCGGCTACGATGGCATGCTCGTCAACATCTCGCAGCACATCCGAGCGTGGAACTACTTCTTCTTCCCCGAGTACAGGGACAACCCGGAGCTGGAGGATCCCGTCTTGGATAGCAAACTCGCCATCCTTGTCAACATGTTCAACATCGGCTCCGTCATCTCGTTCTTCATCACGCCGTTTGTGGCTGACACGTATGGGCGACGGACTGCCATCATCATCGGGTGCTCTATCATGATGTCTGGAGGTTTCTTGACGGCGTTTTGCAACGGCTATGCCAGTACGTTACCTGGGCTCGTCACCCGTTCCCTCGACTAACATGAACAACAGTGTACATGGGCGGTCGTTTCCTTCTCGGCTTTGGCAACTCGCTCTCACAGATGGCTTCCCCACTCCTCCTTACCGAGATTTGCCATCCCCAGCATCGAGGCCCCGTCACGGCCATCTACAACTGTCTCTGGAACGCCGGAGCCCTCCTCGTGTCGTGTCTTGCCCTCGGCGCCATCAACATCATGAACGACTACTCATGGCGCTCCATCACCTTCCTTCAAGTCGTTCCTTCGTTCATCCAATTCTGCGGCATCTGGTTTGTCCCCGAATCCCCGCGCTATCTCATCAATAAGGACCGACACGAGGAAGCCCTCCGCACCCTCGCCAAATGGCATGCCGGCGGCGATGTCAACAACGCCACCGTCCAGTTCGAATACCGCGAGATCAAGGAGACAATTCGCATCCAAAAGGCAACTGACAAGGCAACCAAGTACGTCGACTTTCTTCGAACCAAGGGAAACCGCTGGCGCCTTGCCATTGTGATTTCGCTTGGTGTTATCTCGCAGTACAGTGGCAATGCTCTGTTCTCCAACTATATGAATGTCGTCTACAAGGGCGCCGGAATCCGCGACGACCAGGAGCGACAAAAGCTGGCCATGTCGGCGGGCAAGATTGCCCTCGATCTCATCGTTACCATTACCGCGGCCCTCAACGTCGATCGCTTTGGTCGTCGACCTATGTTTCTCGTCTCGACCTGCGGCATGGTGCTATCCATGGCGTGCTGGACTGTCAGCGGAGCCTTGTACGAGTCGAGTCTGGAGTCCAACATGGTGTGGGGATACATCCAGTTCGGCTTCATCTGGCTGTTTGGCATCTTTTACGACATTGGCTTCTCCGGTCTGCTTGTTGCCTACGCCCTTGAAGTCCTTCCATTCCATCTGAGAGCAAAGGGCATGATGATCATGAACATTACCGTCCAAGCTGTTCTTGCCTTGGGAAAGTGAGTCATCGCACCCTGGATGTCTTTGTCACATGATACTAACCTGTTGGCTAGTCAAACAAACAAACTCGCGTGGGAGAACCTTCCGAATCACTGGAACTTTATGCTGTTTTACACCGTCTGGGACACCCTCCAGATGATCTTTGTGTACTTTTTCTACGTCGAGACCAAGGGACCAACACTAGAGGAGGTGGCGCGTATTTTTGATGGGGACGAAGGCGTGGCCAATATCGATATGAAGCAGGTGGAGAAGGAGATTGCTTATAATGCGGAGCACGAGGAGTACCTGCGGAGAAGGAGGAGGGAATCTGCTCCTAGGCCGCTATAGTGACTTTGTTTTCATGGCGTTCGGGCCGGGGCTGGTTGATACCAAGGAGTTAGGTTGCTTTTGGGCTGGAGAACTGGGGGTATACGATGGCAAGGTAGCATAGCTTGGGGGATGATTTTACGATGGATGACATGGTGCATAAAGGAGCATATAGGATGAGGTCTATATTGGTCATCTTGTTTCAACACCCTAAAATCGATCGTTGTGGTCTGCAATCGCATCAAACCTACGTCGTACAGGCTGTCAACTCTTACGAAAGCGCTCGAGCTCGTGAAGGACCTTGGGGACGACAGATATCCATTCAAAGTACACCCAGATATCGTTGACAAGGAACTCATTGTATCTTAGTTCGAGATTTATGTTGCTGATGTTCCAGCCGACAATCCACGCGGAAAACCAGCGCCGCTACCCGTGTCATTCCTGTCTTGCTGGTCCCCCATCGGGATGTCGTCGTCGGCTTGCTAGTGAACCCATCGAGCAGCGGGGAGCAGAGCACGTTCACCGGGTGGGGACGTTTGAGGCGTGGCTCAAGACCAAGGAGTCGTTGCGCAGTGTCTTTCCACTGCCAGCTGTGGTGAAAGACGAGAGCAAGATGGCAGATTGGCAATCAACAGACGTGGAGACGATTTTCTTGATCTAGGCTAGATCAGAAGATTGAGCCATCAAGTACAGTCAATCGCGGGAACAAGGTTATTTCTCTTCTCCATAGTTGACCCCAGCCCCCCAGTTCTGAACACCGTGACAAATAGCCAAAGGGAGCCCTCCACCTGAACACCACCTCACCTCAACCCCCCCTTACTTGTCTGTCCACGGATAACCGTCCCTCGCATCAGCAATCTGCCAACAATCATCAAACCCCTCCTCCAAATCACTATCCTTCTTGGATCCCCTCCAAGCCGGCTCGTGCGCCGGTAACCTCTGCGGCGAGATGCGCGTCTGCTAATTCGGCAGCAACAGCGCCCCGCGGTGGAACAGCCAATCCACACTACCATGCCGCAGACGCTCCACGGGGCGTCCCAGGTGGGCATATCGTGCCTCTATAACCGTCTCGGCCTCGTGCTCTGCAAGCTTCCCCTTTTCTTCATCCCTAGACTTGCGTCGGAAATAGTCCAGCAGACTCCTCGACCCCCACTGCGGGTTGAGGATGTTATGGGAGTTCATCACCTTCATACTCTTGGCGAAGGCGGCGCGCTCTTCCGGGGTGGGTAGGCCGGGCTGCTCGACGTTATCACGCAGAAACGTCCACAGGAGCCTGCGTTTCCAGCCGACGTCCCCGAGCCGGGCGGAAAGGGAGGCAGTGTGGCTGAAGGGGGTGCGCTCTTCGCTGATGTTGATGACGATGAGGGGTAAGAAGGTGCGTTTAGTCTTGCGCGGTCAGAACTTGATGGTCGTAGGCATTGGTGCGTTCTCGCTGTCGGGGCCGCCGTTAGCAGCGATGACGTAGGCCATGAGATCGGGATGGAGCTGCTCAAAGCAGTGAAGGTAGGCCTCGACGGGCGGGTCGTGTCTCCGGCGCATGGGCCAGTTAGAGGAGAAGTAAAAGAGTGTGTACGGGAGGGTTAGGAAGACGTATGGGAGGCCGATGACAATGAAGATGATGAGAGCGAGGAGAATATAAAATGTCCAGTAGACGACATAGCCGATCATGTAGAGACCTTTGAGGACGGGATTCATCTTCGCCAACGGCTGCCAAACCCGCGCACTAATTAACCAAGTAAGTTCCTGACAAAAAGTGAGTGCTTAAAAGTCCGTGAACACCCCGCATTTCACGCCTAAACTCACCTTCTTTTCACCGCTCAAACTCATAGCTATGTCTTTTATTCTACGATCAAACGTATCTATCTCCTTGGGTAAATACCTTGCCAACTTTTCTCTTATATTTCGATAAATATTTTTAGTTGCACTCTTGGGAATGGTTTCACCCAGGACTACCGATGTCTTTTCGTGGGTTGTGCTCCTCGGAAGGCTGAATCCTGATGGGATGGCCGAGGTGCAGGCCCGGACAGGCATTGTTGGCACGCCGAAGAAATATGCCACACTCACGCTTCGGGAAGAAGCTGGGAATTTAACAGGTATGTGGGTTACATTTAGGGGCTGTGACTGCGGAAGAAGGTCGAGTCGGGCCTGTTCAGTAAGGAGCCGACTTCTCTTGACGACAAGTATATGCGCGTCTTAAAGACCAGACAGGCTGGACCTTAGTTTACTGCGCAACTATTTTGAGCGTTATTCTCGACCTTACCGGCGATATAGTCGAGTAGAAGAGGAGACTGCTGCAGAAGCTGGAATTGTAGTGGATAGTTACTAACTGTAACGCTAAGCCTGCCGAGTGGCTCTGTAAGCGGAGCAGGATGGGCTTACCCGTTACGTCAGAATTTCCAGGTGTATAACTGGTACATAGACGTTTATATTGATGATATCTTTAAGTACAGCTCCTGGTTTTATGATAAGACATATAAGGTCTATTACTCGTTTACTCTGATTATAGAAGTAATTACTGCCATAAAGGGAGGTGTTTTAAGAGGGCAGATAGCAGTTTTGGATCCTAGCGGACGTATTATCCTTAGAGATAGGTTATGTTCAGCCTAGGTTAGTAACATTAACAAGCCATTCCACCTAGTTGAGTTTTAGGGCGAGGTAAATAGGTATAGGTCGTACGACTCAAGGTGTCGAAGCGCCAAGAGGGACTGTGTGCTGGATGAGATAGATGCTAAACTATGCAGGGAGCTGTGGCCTAAGGCGAGGGCTTCGGCTACGTTAAACTATATTATATTTATTATATTAAAAAATACTGTTCTTACGGAAAATATATTATATACATTGACTTGGGGTGACGGCTAAGGAGAGCCGGTCTGCGTTGCCTTTCCGTTTTTGTACGTAGTCACGGTGGTGAGCAACAGGCCGTCACGGGCCAAGCACGTGACGCCTGGGCATAAGTGTTGCGCCGGCGCCTCAGATTACGTTGTTGTTTCCTACGTCGTTTTCCTACGTTGTTGTTGTCGTCGTTCCCTATGTCTACCTCCGATCAGAGGAAGTCCTGCCTGTAGGTCGGCCTGGAAGGCCGACCACTGGGTTGTGTGTGTGTGTTGTTCTTTTCCTGATCAATATATTTGTGTGTGTGTGTGTGTGATGAAGATTGGAAGGAATTCCTGTATGGAATAATAGCCATTTTAGTTTCTGGATTAATAGAGTTTTAAATACAGTTTTGTCTGCCGGTATAAATCATCGCTAATAGCTTAATATTATAGCTATGTTTTATTGTTTTCTAGTGCCGTGTATGGCGTTGATATCTGTAGCTTGTTTTGCCTTGGGCTTTGTACGGCTGCGTGCAGCTACGAAATACGTCCAAGACAACTCCCTCGGCTTGGAGACTGTAGTATTTCTTCCGCCAACACCCACAGAATTATCAGTGACGGATCGAAACGTCAGGTGCGCCAAGCCCCGCGGCTGTTGTGGAAATTTGGTGACGACAGTAAACGTCACCACTTGGTCGCACAGGCGCGATGCAACGGGGCTGCAGAGCACCCGCCCTTGTTTTAGCGCTGATCCCGATCGACAAGCTGAACGCCACGAAATGAGCGCTGAGACCACTGCAAGGAGCGCCCCCCGATGCGTCCGGGGCAGGTAGCTGAGACAGTACGGAATAGATACGAAAAACCATCCGGTTTTCTCGCTTCTGAGGACTGCGGAACAACTCCAGAACCCTATCATCCCGGTCGTTCACCATGAGGGCATCTTGTCTCTTGGCCACTGCCTTCTCGGTCGGCTCCCTCGCTGCCCGTGGCCGAGGTGATGTCTGCGTGACGGACTGCACAGTTAAGCGCGTCTTGAAAGCGATCAAATTTCTCCCCGATGGCGCCGAGATTTGCAGCTCGTTGCTTGGGATTCCCAGGACGGTGACGGAGACCGCGGTTGAGACGCCAACTGTGTATGTCCCTCCCAACCTTGGAGCCAAGCCGGACTCGGATACTCAAACGCAGCTAACGATATTTCTTGTCCAGGATCGTCAGCGTCGCTGTCTCGACCTTTACAGTCTCCGATCCGAATTGCGCCCCGACGGTGAAGGCGCGCGGCGTGTGGGCATCAGCGCCGGGGGTCTCATTGCCTCCTATTTTGACGGCTTTTCCGTCTTCGGCTATCTCCTCTGCTTGTTCGTGCCTTGGAGTCTCGCCCAAGGAGACTGTTACTGTTACGGAGACTGCGGATATTCCAGCGGTATGTTGTTCCGGCCGTGCTCATGCTTATCGTCCTGTCCCGTCGTCGTCAGTATTGGTCATGGAAGGAAGTCGCTGACGGCTGGTCACCATAGACTTCAACGGTCGAGGTCGTCGCGACAGTCACGGTCTGCACTAGCTGTACCCCGTCCGGCGGGCAGTGTGACCTTAGTAATCCTGGGGCTTGTTGCGGTCTGACATGCATCGGCGCGGGTCCGTTTCCCACATGTGCTTAGGAGGTTACGAGCAGGTTGGTTGCATGTTTGAAGAAGATTATGTTGATCGTCTATCCTTCCTAGCGGCACGCTGGCGCCAGCGAGCATTTTGAGGTATTGCTCAGCTGCGATTTCCACGTCTCATTCTTGGTGCTAGGGATTCTCGGCCTTGGTTCGTTGGGCTTACTACCCGGGGGATTGAAGGGCATGGATCACGTAGTTAGTACACAATTTTTTTTTTTTAACGTCACCTTTCCTTTCTAAGTCGCCCCTCTTCTTTCGGTGCCGTAGATGGTATTGGGCGAACAATTCATCAGTTTCCTTGTGTTTTTTTCAACACAAGATTTCTTCTAGTATGGTTTCACGATGAATAACATCCAGTGAGCCGCGTTAGACCTACGGAACGTCCCCTCGACTCAAAGTGCATCTCTTGTAAGAAAGTCGATGCCCTCAAACTTCTCTACTCATTCCAAACCATCGCTCACCCCCTCCCCCTAACCGCAACCGCCGGTAACGGCGACAGCGGTTACACCACCCAATTCCTCTGCCTCTCCTCCTTCTCCATCTCCTCCATAACCTCACGCAACGTCCTCCCCTGTCTCCCTTCTTCCCGCGACCTCCTCACCGACTCAGACGACTCCCGCGTATCATCCGGGTCCAAATGCTTCGACTGTTCAGCGTCACGTTCCGCACATTCCTGCTCCACTCGTTCTTTCTCGCATTGCATCCGATGTACCATGACGACGATGAAGATGAGGAGGATTGTGAGGACGATGGCGAGAGGGATGCCGATTGCGCCGGCGGTGCCGAGACCACTGTTGACGGCTTCGCTGACGTTGGAGGCGGTGGAGATGCGGATGCTTGCGCGGGGGAGGAGATGAGGGGTGGTGGCATTTTGATATTTTTTTTCTTCCTTTCTTTTGGTGTCAATGTTTGGCTCTGGAGATGGTGAGGTTGTTGCCAAGTTGACAGAGGGTGGTAGTGGTGGCTCAAGTTGGATTTCTTGGGGGGTCTTCTTGAGAGGTTGGCTCGGGTGGCGATGCAGGGCGAGGTGTGCTTGTGCGGTGTGGGGGAGCGGGTTTTCAATCTGTCGGGTTGTCATTTGTTAAAAGTGAGGACGGGGCGGTGGAGCTTCTTGGAATGGCGCCTTGCCAGCGACTAGCAAGGCATTACAAGCATTTTTCCCAGGCCTCTTTACATCCCTTCAAGGCAAGTGCACATAATAACGCCCTGAATGGATGCAGAAAGCCCTGGAATGGATGCTGTCAGGTGTATCGAAAGCGTTTTTGGGCCTTTCTGCATTGTCGATTGACGACACGGCTAACCACATCTCTCGCAGATCATGATAATTCCCGCTGTCAACACCATCATGGAGGAACTCGGGCTTCATTGAGTTGGGCAAGAACAGACGCCGACTTTTCTGATCTCGATTTACTTCCTCGGCTTCGCCTTCGGGCCCTTCTTCGCTGCGCCCCTCTCGGAGATCTGTGGCCGCGCTGTCGTGTACAGAATCTCCCATACGCTCTGCATGGGTTTGGTTTCATTCCGCTTACTCGCTGATCTTTTGGGCTCTGTTCTTATTTTGCTGGGCGGGAGCTCCATCGGCGACATGATGCCTGCTGACAGCCCCCATTTGAGCAAGGCGATGGCGCTGTGGAATATGAGCTTCTTACTTGGACCAGTATGTCGCATCTTAGGCTCTCCGCTGCTGCTTTGTGGCTGACTGGAAGCAGACGGTTGCGCCTCCGGTAGTGGGTTCATGTGCGAGATGGCGGTCGGTATTCTGGCTCAACGTTGCTCTTGTAAGCTCTCTCCCAGCCCCAGACTTTCCGGCCAGACTCAAGAACTAACCCCTCTAATAGGTTGCCGGCCTCTCGCCCCTCTTCCCCTGCTTCCTCCCCGAGATATACGGCCCTCTTTTTCTTCACGCCAATGCCATGCGACTGCACACACGGACAGGCGACAGGGGGTACTACGTCCCCGGCCAACGAGACAAGTTCGCGCGTATCATGATTAAGAACGCCTTGGCCAGGCCTCTTCACTTCTCCTCTCCTCCTGCTCATTGCTCTCTTCGTGGTCACCGTAACCGGCATCAGTACATGGTCGCAACCACACTTACGTTGATCTACCAATCCCACGATAACATGCGCACCAGTCTATTAGGCCTGGCCTACCTCGGCAACGGGCTCGGAATAGTCCTAGGTTGGTCCCACTGTCAACATTGTTCTACAGCTCTGTACCAACATAACTCTTCCAGGCGCCCTGGCTTGGCTGTATCAGATATGTACGTCGCCCAGAAGCTGAAAGCAACGCAGAACATCAAACCCGAACACTACTTCTAGCCCATGATCCCCGGAGGCTCAATTACAGCACCCTAGCTCTTCTGGTACGGGTAGGCGGCCGAGACTTCCTCGCTCCCATCGGGGGCTTGCTCGTCTTTTCCTTTGGCGTCATGTCCGTTGTGCAGTCGAGCACGACATACCTCGTGTATACTGCCGATCCCCCGTACGTGGATACTGTAAAACCCCCTCTAAACAAGCCTACTCTACCCTGTGGCTCGCTACCTCCTTGGCCGAGCAAATGTGACTCTACCACCACCCCTTCCATGTGCTGAGATGACAAGCCCGTTCGAAGCTCCAGATCGACCGAGTCCATGGGAATTGAAGATAACGGCGAAGTAGCCCGCAGGCCTTCACTTACTCATTTCCCAGGAAACGAGCCTTGGTTTTATATTTGAGATATAGCTGCCACAAAATTTCACTAGATATCCAGTTCCTGTATGTGTGACCAGTCACCAGAACGCTCACTAGATCGCCCAGGTTGGGGGCAGAACTTCTCGACGGACAGATGCATCAGGGAAGGGTGAGTGCTTCGTGAGGTGGAAGTCCCCACAGCGTCTCTCTCCTTGAGGCTGAATAGTCGATGCCCAGAATCGGGTCCAATGGTCCAGGATTAGGACGCAACCTAGAGCTCGGTGCAGCGGCCCGAGTCCCAAACACGTTCCCAGCGTTGGCCTTCGAAACACTCCCAAGGTCCCCATTTCGTACAAGAAAGTGCTTGAGGGCGACATTATCGCGGATATGCTCACAAACTGAACGAAGGTTGCAATGATGATGATGCTCGGTAACTCTTTTGACACTAAGGCATGTACTAGTATATTCTAAGGCATTTTATCATGTATTGTCGGCCAACCTCTGGAGCAATCCGACGTCTGGCCCGCTCCTCTTAGCGCTCCGATCTCCGACCTGCCGAGGGTCCCTGAAGCTATCCGGCCTTTGGTCTGCTCGCGAAGTTTCGGGAGTGACTGGCCCTTAGCCTATTACACGCACTATCTGGTCATTATTGCGCTTGGTGAAAGAAGTGTCTACAATATAAGTTGTTCAGAAAAATGGACAACTCGACCTGGGCGCAACGGGTTTAGAGGCACTGGAACAGGTCGAGAGCAAATACATATGATTTATCAACGTGTTAAGATTACAGATTTTTTCTTCTCCTGTAGTTGGAGTGAAGGAAAGCGCGGCTAGGTGGTGAACTTCCTGCTTCATACTTACTCTGCACAACTAAGACGAGTGGCAACTGCTCCCTCGATTGTAAACATTTTTGCCTTCCCTTCACGGTGAAGACGGCCCTAGAGAATCCTCACTCATCATTCACTCCAGTGAGATGGTCCCCGAAGTGCCTAATTTCTTCTACCACCATCCCATTTCCCCATCCCATCCTCAAGTTCTTTATCCGCCGTATGCTTGTCGCTCAGCTGCACTTCCCCTAGTTTACCTCCGCCTGCAACACTTCCCTGATGTTTTCCGTCTCCACAACAATTTTCTTCCCCATCCTCGGCCTTGGTCTCGCAGCCGACTGGCGCGCTATCTTGCACCCTTGTACTTCGGCCAAGTCTCCTTCTCGATCTCCTCTTTCCAAAGGCGCCTCGCTCGGTAGGCGGCGACTGGGGATAGATCCTCTTGATTGGCGGGGGAAAATCGTCGGTTGAGATACGGGGGGGCCCAAGGTCGAGGTCGGAGATGGATTCGAAGGAGGAGTCGCTGAAGTGGAGGAAGATTGGTGCGTTAAGATTGGAGTTTGAGCGGTTGGGGCTAGGAGTTTTCAGCTTGGAGCTAGAGCTGAGCTGACGGGCGTTGAGCTGGGGGTCGCTGGTTGGCTGACTGTCCAGAGGTGGGTTGCCCGCAGGCGTGCTCGCGGTGTAAGACACAGCTGCGCCGGATGTGAAAGGAGCGCTGACGGCCATGTTAGGATTAGGCTGGTGCTGCGACTTGCTTGGGCGTGTGGAGTGGAGGAGGACTGTTTGGTCTCATGGGCTGGGTACCTGGTGGAGAGGAAGTAAGCTGTTAGGATTTGGGACCTCAGTTATCATAAATGGGCGTGTGGAGTTAGAGAGATATTAGCGCTGCTGTCCGGCTTTGTGTCGCGGCGTGGCCATTGAGGTGCTTTGTAATTCAATCCAAACAAAATCGGAGTGTCGGGGGAATGCCGGTAAGAGTGATTGCTATTGTGCTTTGTGTCTTTTCGCGGCCGTGAATTTCGTTGGGACTCCGTTCTTTTTCAAGAGCGTCTTAATCCAATGTCATTTGCTTTGTCTAGAAGCAACGAAAAGGGTCTGTCTTAGATTGTGGGATTCTACTGCTTCAATGGCGGGTTACTCCAAAAACCACCTCCCAACCTCTTCGTTGTCCAATCCTCCAACCAACTCCCCATCCATAATCCCATGAACATAACACCACCCTACCAGCCTGTGACATTCCACCTCTTCATGTCCTTCCACTTCGTCCCTCCGTCCACGTCGAATGATAAACGGGATTGACGATCCCAGAGGCAGAAACACCTCGTCTGAGACATCAACATCGCCAAGTACAAGGCCCAAGTACCCACTCTCGGTCCGGAAAACGGTCTTGTGATGAATCTCGCTGATTACCAGTGGATCAAGGCTCCAAGTTGGCAAGCCTGCCCCGGTATCATCAGACCTTTGATACCGTGTCCAATCTTGCATGATCCTTGCAATGTCGGTTTCGGAAAGTCGACGGAGGGATGAGCCGCTTGTCCCATCACCAGTAACGTCGAGGTACATTGTTCTCCAGTAGGCTTGTTCCCATGGTTGACCTGTAGGATGGTAATTGTTTGCCGATGATGGGATCACCTCTGACAGATCTGGAAAAGGCCACAGCTCAAAGGGTTTGGATGTTGCCTCGATGGTGCCGATTTTGATGCCGTCTAGAATGAGACATTGCTTTTGCCTGCCCCGGGCAACGGTGAAGTTGCTTTTGTGGTGCTGAGAAGCGTTGAAGAGATGCAGAGCCGGCCGGATCATCTGGAGACACGCGTGGTCATCACTCGATGTTGCTGAAAGGTCTGGTTGCCAGGATGGGAGCTCGCGCATTAGCCGTTGGGAAGTCGGGGCGAAAATGAGGTAGCTGAGGTCTTGGGAGAGAAGCCAAGCCGCGAATTCCGAAAATACCTGGCTGGTGGTTTTGGTGTAGTTTGGCTGAAACGGTGGCTGGCTGTTCCAGTCCTTGACAAGGCCAATGAGGCTGTATACCTTGTCTCGTGGGTCAGTTGCCTTTCGGGAGCAGGTCGACATGACAAGCCGGGGGAGAGTGAGACTGTGTTGAAAACTAGGATCATGCCATTTTTTGCGGATCTGTCGGAGAGGTAGGATTGAGAATGCTGCGTTGACGAGATCCGGAATCACATCCGAGAAGGCGGGCGGCAGTGTTGATGACATCCAGTCTTGACAGCACCCGTTCAGATGAACCCCCAGATTGGCAACTGCTTTTTCCACCAGGGAGAAGGGCATGGTGAATCGGCCGATATAGACCGTGACTTGTCGTGAAACAGCGACTTCTTGTACAATCCACACCCTCGACCAATAGGGCCTCGACAACATCCAACACAGCGCTTTGAGGTAGTGTAGCGTCCAGGACTGGAGAAGTACAGGGTCTCGGAAAAGGGGCATGTCGAAGAGATGAGTGTCTCTCGATGCCCACCACAAGAGACATAAGGCTCCGGCGAGGTTCTCCTCGTCATTGAGTTGACGCCCGAGTATGGAAAGACACGTGTCGATCAGTTCCTCGTCTCTTTCATCTCCCTGCCAATGAACCTGCGGCCCGTTTGTTGAAGACTGACCTGATGGGAATTCGCCAAGCCACACGACACAGTCAACAGACTGCTCGTAAATGTCTCTCATGAGGGCAACTTGACGAGATCTTTCCTCCATGTCCAGTTGGTTGATGCAGAGGGAGTCGATCCATACTCGGCGTGACTCAGATACGTGGCGGATACGGTCAAGGCTGTCTCCAACGCCGCGGGAGACTAACCACAAGTTGTTATTGAGGAAGAGGGTGCGACGTTCACGGGGATCGCCCCACATATACGAAAGAGATGTGTATTCGCCAGCCGTCTCGAGCAGTGTTGTATCCAGTAAACACTCAACGGGTTGACCGCGCAGCCCAGGCAAGACGGTGAGTACTCGAATATCGGAAGGACCGTTCAGTGTGTGGTAAAAGTTCTTGAGAAAGCTGCGGCCGATCTCGAAGTTGGCGATATAGTGTTCACATTTCTTCTCATGAGCTTGCTCAAGCACAGGTGAGATCACCCACGCGATGCCTTCGAGCCATGACCCGCAGGACTGGCATTCAACATCCGAGATCGCTTCATCCCAGCTGGCGTGTACCGTGCCCTCGTCTTCGTAGATGAAGCCAGCGATGGCGAGCCGAGCTGGGAGATGACGGAGGTCCTCCTGGTCCGGAATATGCCCCAGAGCAATGGCATCGGCAAATCTGCTCCCACGCGTCAGCAAAGTCTTGGTGCAGGGGAATGTTCTTGCGTCTTCAGCCTGCTGGCCACAATGGGATGGTCCTTGATCGCCAACTCTGGATCGAGAAGCAAGCCCTGCCTCTGATCCACATTCATGAAGTCGAACAAGCCCGACTCATTTGGCTCATCCAATTCTTTTATTGGTGTTTTGCTCGCCCTCCATGTCCTAGTTGCGGGAGGTGGCGATGAGCTCGCGAGGTTTTGGACATCAGGTAATGTTCTTGGTCCGTCGCTGGTCCACCATGCGTCGTCGGTCCACTTTGCCATGGCTTACTACACACCGATAGACTTAGCAATAAGACCGGAAGTCTGTACTCGGGAAGGAGGGGCAGTCGAATGAGAGTTGAAGGAGTAGCATGGGGATGATGGTCCCTGCTGCTGCCTGGATCATTGGCGGCTGAAATCCAGATCCCGAATCAATACAGAAGGTGCTACCAAAGCACGTTCGCTACGACCCAGCGTCGGAAGGGTCACGTGGGCTGCCCGAAAGCGCAAGCACAGGAAGGAGCGCGACAACCCCGCGCTTAGACTCATCCCATCTTCCTCAGCGGGACGCCGCTTCGCCTTTCTCCCTGTCAACGCCATGAGACTAATCGACATTCGCACTTTCCCGTATGCAATCCTCTCCAACTCATGGGATGAAGAATACGAAGTAAGTCACCAGGACTGGCAAAAATATCTCGCAAAGGAATATGGATGGCAAGAAGTAAGCAGCTGCAGCCAGTGCAAAAAGTTTACAGGACCAATGCGTCGGTATAGCGCACTTTTTTTTTTTTTTTTTTTTTTTTTAACAGATTCGCCTATTTATTACTATGCATTTGAAGGATATTTGGAAGGCGAAGTTTGCGAGGATTTCCAAGGGCTACGGTTTAATTAGTGGTTTTGGGTATCGAGTTGAGTGCGCTTTGTGTTTTAAATGTTATATTCTTATTGCACATTATTGCGTGAGCATTGATGTTTTTGATGGTACCATTCTTTAGCGCTGATAACATCTGAGTTCCCAGGGCACTATTGGCCGGGGCTTGGTTAGTAGACATGCCTGATCTCCGTTGACAGTGCTTGGCTGTGTTTTGATAATCTCCAGCTCTTCAGGGTATTAAGTTCAACGGTTCTCTAGCAAAGGGGATATTTTAGGTATATGGCCAGGAATTTGAGTGTGCTTGCTTTGGATCCATAACTGCATCTGCTGTGAGGAAACGATTAGTAGTTACGCATAAACATGAGGTAGCGAGGGCCGGTGATGTGGGAATCAGTGCGGAGAGGACAAATTTCCACAGCTATCCCGGAGGGTGGCTAGATGGCCGGCGGGCCTGAGGTTCCCCTGAGGCCGAGGCCGTGGCGTAGATGAATACACTGAATAGGTTGCGTATCGCCTTTCCAAACGCATGGAGGCGGGATAAGGCCACGAGCTCCGTTCCCTAGTCCTGCGGCTATTGTGGTCCTATTTTTAGGACCTCTACCTTAGTCCATGAGTTGGCTACCTCATCAATCCGAGTACTATGAGCAGGATAAGAGGTCTACCACAATCACAAGAAGTGTACCCCTGAGCGTGCATTTCGTCTTGCTTTGGATAAGGTGCCAAGGTGAGGGGGCATTGTGGCGCTGCAATCGTAATTCATGCATTCAACTCCCAATCATGAAAGATAACAAGGTGCGCTCGGGAAGGGAAGGGCAGTTATCTCAACTAAACGGACCCGACAGAGTGGTAAGCCTAATTTTCAACCAAGGCCGAAACGTAGAGCCAGCCAACTCAGCAACCCAAGCGCTAAAGATCAACGCTGATTGGCCATGTTGATAGCCGCAAGGGTGAGGCGCAGCGCGAAAATAGGACCCCTACCAAACAGACCTCCCGGCTCGGAGTTTCATATCGTGCACAGTTCGACCAACATGCAGCGGGTAAATTCTCTCGCCGGTGAGCAACCAGGGTTTGGAACTTTGACTTGCACTATCAAAGAGATCGCATATCTGATGGCAACCCCCTCGATGCGGCTGGAATACCCTCGACAGAGAGACCAGCATACCTTGAACTTTATCCAACGTCCACAGCAGAATCCTCCAGTTTATCAAATCTCCTTCTTTCGTTTTCCTTACAATGACGACCACTCCAACCCCGGCCGAGATTACCGCCGCGCGGGATCTGGTTGAAAGTATTGCCTTTGAACATGGCCACTTGACAGACGACGATTATTCCAAGATGGATCCTGCAACCCGCCGGCGGGTAAAGGAGGCTTTTGGGAAGAAGGACTCGCTGATTGGTTCCTCTGTCATGACGTATGTTCACGAGCATGCGCAAGATCCTGTGCACTGACCACCATGTGAATTCCAGCTTGGCCAAGAATTTGTATTCCCAGGACGTTCGGTTCATCTTTGAGCTACTTCAGAATGCCGACGACAACTTTTTTCAGCGGGCCAGAGGTCGCGGGGAGGATCCATACCTCGTCTTTCGAGTCTACCACGACCGCATCGTCGTTGACTGCAACGAGGATGGCTTCCAGGAGGCGAACCTGCGGGCCATCTGCAATGTCGGACAGAGCTCCAAGGTCGGCCGTCAGGGTTACATTGGCGAAAAGGGCATTGGCTTCAAGTCGGTCTTCAAGGTCGCCTGGAAAGTACACATCCAGTCCGGCGCTTTCTCATTCTGCTTCAAGCATCGCCCTGGCGACACTGGCATGGGCATGATCTCTCCCGAATGGCATCCAGCCGAGACCCTACCTGGACCCATGACGAGGATGACTTTTATGCTGCACGACACCGGCGATGGCGACATCCAAACCGCCCAGCGCAAGACCATCAACGACGAGTTCGATCAGCTCCAACCGTCCATGATGCTCTTTCTGAAGAACATCAAGCGGATCGAGGTCCAGTTCTTCGACATGTCCGGGAAAGAAACAAAGAGCTCCGTCATGACCCGCTCCGGGTCTGACTGCCCAAACCGTGCCATGCTCGAAACAGTCCGTACCAAGGACGGGCATGATGGCAAAAAGGAGACCACATTATCCAAGATGAACTACCATTTGACCAAGGGGGAGGCCACCGGCCTTGCAAAGAACGAAAACCGCACATATACTCCTGCCGAGGAGGCATCCCAGGCTTACTCAACCGCCGAAGTCGTCCTCGCATTTCCCCTCGACGAGAACTCGGCGCCCATCGACCGACCCCAACACATCTTTGCCTTTTTGCCCATGCGCCATGTCGGTTTCAATGTGAGTTTCCTTTTGTCCGCTCGGTTGATGGTTGCACCGACTTACACAACTCCCCTATCAAGTTCTTGATCCACAGCGACTTTGTTACCATGGCAAACCGCGAAAACATTGTCACAAGCTCACTCCGCAACCAAGGCATCCGGAACTACATTGCTAGCACCTTCGTGTCGGCCGTGAGACAGATGTGCGAGCACCCCGAGCTACGGTTCCAATGGATGCGTTTTCTCCCCCCACCGGCGGGTTTTCACATCAATGACAGCTTTTGGGGCCGCTTTGTCGAGATCCTGAAGCAGCAGCTCCTTTCCGCCGACCTGATGGTTCCTCGCCTTCCAGGGCCACGACGAACTATCAATCAGGTCAAACAGTTTCCCAGTAGCCCGGTATTTTATGACCAGCACGGACAACCCCTTTTCGATGATTTGGACGGCCAAGCCGCAGTTTACATCTCAAAGCGATACAAGGGCGCCGACCTTCACCTTCTCCGGTCGTACGGCCTTGCGCCCCTATCAATCTGGGACATGATTGGGAGAGTCTCGGCAGATTTGAACAGGACATCCTCCAGGATGAGATCAAGCGAGACGGACGACGACTGGCACTCGCGTGCTGCAAAAGTACTGAAACACGCCCTCGCCTCAGGCCTCCCACTGTGCTTATCCAGTATCCGTGCCATGCCCCTTCTGCCACTCAGTGATGGAAAGTGGGTGAGCCCAAGAGAAAGCGAGCCACCAATGTACTTTCCAACCACGTCTGCTGGCAATACGATCCCCCAGGGGTTGCGAGATTGTGGTGCTCGCAGCCATCCGTCCATTCGGCTCATCTGTTCCAAAGCCGCCATGCATCCGGACCGGAAGGATCTCTTCTTCGACCTCGGTGTGAAACTGGCCACCGACAACGAAGTTCGGTCCATTCTCCTCGAGAATTACCCCAGGTACTGGCCACCGCAACAAATGTCGATCACGTGGTTGAAATGTCTGTACCTGGCTCGGGACAAGAAAACCGAGTTAGTCAAGGACTATGGAGAAGTCACCATCGTCTCATCGACAGGGAAGATCCTCAAGCCGTCGACTAATGATGTGTATCTCACCGACGACGAAAGCGAGTATGGGGCCGCCAAGTTGGGTCTTCGGGTCGACTTTCTACCTCCCGAGTATCTCAACGATCCACCTATGAAACCGGGACAGCAAGTTGCAAGGGCTGACGGATCATGGAGACGATGGCTTCACGATGTGATCGGGATACGGGAGCGACCAAGACTTGTCGCTCCTCACGGGTTGGCCATCTCGGAAGAGGTGCTCCATGTCGCTAAGCACCGACCAGAGCGGTTTCTCGGCCTCCTTCACTATCTCTGGCCATATGACGGAGAAAAGGTGAAGCATAGCGAAGTCCTCCACGCCAAGCTCAAGGAAATCGAAGTTCTCTGTGATGGCAAGGCAAAGTATGCTCTGAGTACAACTATTCTCCCTACCCCTCAGCTCAAAGAACTGTCCTCCCGGTTTCTTAGGACTGGGGAGCACTTGCCGTTCTTGAGCATGCATTACACAGTTTCTGGGTGGGACTTTTTACCACTCCTTGGCGTCGTGAGCGACGATGGCTTAGCATTTCACCTGCGTATGCTGCGATGCATCGCGGTGGGCGCATATGACGCGTGCGATCTGGAAGAACCTTCTCGAATTCTGAGTTTGTACGAAGCGATCCACGGGAAGTGTATTGCTAGTGCCAATCAGGGAGAGGTCAGGGAAGCCGTCAGGTGAGTCTTTGACCCTCCACTTCCCAGTGTACGAACCTCCCCCTGCTAACAATACCTTCTTCTAGAGCTCAGTTCGACGAGATTGAGGGGATCTATGTGCCAGGGGAAGACCCTGAGTGGTCATCACTAGAAGATTGCGTGCTGAACGCGCCAGTCGATCTGCTACACAAATACCCTGTCGATACCCTCTACGAGCAGACGTTTGGAAGGGCCTTGGCAGATCTGGAAACGGTCAAGCACTTCTTCCGGGACACACTCGGCATTCCCAGGCTGGGCTGGAGAGATTATATTGCTGAGCTACAATATTTCCGGGACTGTGAACCTCAAGATTTCGAGTTGATCGAGGCTCAATACAGGCGTCTCAAAGCCGCCCGACTCAATGTTGGCGACACCAAGGAGCTGAGGTAAGCACAACATACTCCCCTTGACTTAGCGATGTGGCTGATTGAATGATCAGAGAACTTTTTATGAACGAACCTCTCGTATGCTTTCCCGACGAGGAAGAACTTTGCTGGCACAAGACGGGAGAATGTCTGTGGTCAGCGGGGACAAGTGTCCAAGGGATGGTCAATCTTGCGGAGGTCTACAACCACGATCTCGAGGCATTTTTCGTCGAGTCATTGCAGGTGACCAGACTTACCGTCCAACTGATCTACGATGAGTTGCTTGGTCTCGGCGACAAGGGAAGTACAGTCGAGACTGTCCAACATGTCAAGAGACAGCTTCTCGCCTTCAGTTCCCTTTTGCAGGGAAAAGCATTGAGCCAAGCACCACCTCCAGGACCTCTCCTCGAGAAGTCTATCTTGCCTATCAGGCATACCGACGGCAGGGTGGTCCTATGTCCGGCTAGCGTTGGATTCACAATCATTGATCGGGCGGGGCCAATGGCTCGTTTCCGTGGCATGGTCAAGACCCTAGACTTCACCATGGAGGAGGTGCATGATTTGGAGCCATTCATCAGGTGGGCTGGTCTCCCACATCGCCATTTGTCTCGCATGGTAGAGGAGCTGCCAGATTTGGGGTCCGGGGAGAAGTTTCGTATTTCAGAACCGCGATTGGACGTGAGGAGGAAAGCACATGGTCTTGTCAGGTGAGTCATGTCGTGCTCCCCCTTGATCCGGGGGGTTCTCACGCAGTACTACTTCAGGGTTGCCAAGTACTTCCGAAGCCCCAGATTCAGTGGCGATGGGCAAGCCTTGTACGATTTGCTTCGAAACTCGGAAACATGGGAGACGGATGACATCTCGGCCAGTTTGACTCTCACCATCGACGGCACGACGCATTCCATAAAACTGCAGCAGGGCGATGTATACATGACGGGTGGCGACACCTCGCCACTCAAAATCTTCATCCCCCACGACGAGATAGCCCAAGACGTGTGCGTCCAGCACACTCTACCGCAAAAGCTCGTTGGGTGGCTCGTGATGAGCCCCCGGGGTGAAACCCGTGCACCTGTCAACGACAGAGCCGTGGGGGTAGTCAAAGGACTGTTGAACGCACGTCTACCCTCGATACCGAAGATCCTAACACAGGAAGGCATCCACGACATTGACCTCGAGGACAGAGATGTCGATGTGCCAGAGACCGTTTTCACCACAGCTGCGCCCTCAGGAACACCACCCGGGTCATCTTCGTCGCCGAGATCAAGCTCTTCATCACCAAGAACCCCAGATCGCGTGTTTACCCCCTTGCCATCAGCCAATCTCGAGACTCCCATGACTGATCCCTTCTCGAGCCCAAGTCCAAGTCTTTTCCAACACGTGCACCCAGCCCCTTCACATCCGCTATTTCCCCCAGAACATCGTCCAAGCCGAGAACCACAAGTCCTGGCAAGCGCAAACTTGTACCGACAATTGCTGAACCATCTGATCCAAGCCGGCAAACAAACTCGCTTCCCCTGCGGAGGTCCCTTTGACCTGTCACAACTCACAGGCGTTTTAAATGGCGGTGCCGGTGGCAGCTCTTCCGCCGCCTTCTCCTCAGCCAACTTTTCAACGTTTCAGCTAGGTGCCGCGGGCGAACTATTCGTAAGAACCCCCCTCAACAAAGCCGCCACCCGCGCCAGGGTCACTGACGTTTTCTAGGTCTTCGAGATGCTCAAATCCCTTGGCTCCGCCTCCCTCCCAGGCTTCAGCTGGCCAAACTGGACAAGCAACATCAAGGGGCAAGTCACCATCCACCCCAACTACGAGGGCATGATATCTTGGGGCGGTGGCGTCGAAGTCTCGGATTTGCAATACGCCGATACGTCTGGCCTTTTCACGACACTTTTGATCGAAAAGGGACATCTCCCATCGGCCAAGTGGACGGGTAAACGGCCGAGCTATTACTTTGAGGTTAAATCGACGCCACGGGGTTGTAATGAGCCGTTTTATATGGGGGGTGCGCAGTATAAGAAAGTAGGTTCTCTCGTGGCTTTTTTGGTTTGCTAGATTGGAGCTGACTATGAGTGATTTAGATGGAGAAGCTGTGTGGGGAAGGAGACAAGAGTGTTTACATCATCTTCCGGGTGTTCAATATGTTTACTGACAGGGTTGGGGTCAAGCTTTATGTTGATCCCGTGGAGCTTCAGAGGAGAGGGGAATTGGACTTTTCGACCGACAAGTATACTGTGAGGGCGAGGGTTTGAGAATATCTGGAGGACAAGTCAACCCTCCAGCTACCATGAATTTCGGCGGTCAACTATACATGGACCCGGCCGGTTTGTATTGTACCAAGCCCGTTCTTGGCCGTGGGCATTGGTTGGCGATGTTGTCTATCAATTGGGGTGAAGGGACATGTACTTGTACGAATACGGCAGTTTTCAGCCAGTACCTAATGATGAAATGCAGCACTAGAAATGAAGAGCAAGAGCCCCTGATTGATAATTTGACATCAAATCTCATATCTCATTATCACAAAGAAAACACAATCTCGCCGCCGCCATCTAAGCCCTCGCAACAAACTTGCTCTCATCAACTAGCCACTCCTCCATGGTCAACAATCCCGGATGCTCCCTCCTTCTCGCCTCAACGTCAGCCTTATACCCTCCTGATGCAAACCACCCAATCATAGCTCTCAGCTCACCCACAACCCCCGTCAGCAGCGTCCCCAATCCCCACCAAGCGCTCGGTGCCTCCTGTCCCGTCGCCCGTCTAAACGCGTCGCCAAGCTGCCCCATCGTCAACTCATCGCCCGCAATACCAAATGCACGTCCCTTCCACTCGTCACTCTTCTCAAACGCCATAGCCGCAAACACACCCACATCCCGCGTCGCAACCCATTGCAGCTTCTTCTCCTCGCCAAGCCAGTTCCGCAACGCAGTCATGAAGACGGCCGTCTTCATCCCCGGCTCGAGGTTATCCATGAAGGCGACGGGGCGGATGATACACCAATCCATCTTATTCCCAGCAGTTTCCTTCAAGTATTTCTCGAGAACGAGCTTGGTCTGGAAATGCGGAATGGGCGTTTCATTATCCCATGATGCCGCGTCACCGCCGCGCTCGACGGAGGTGTAGACGAAGTAGTTGACCCCTGAAGAGACAGCACCGGAGATGAGGGCTTTGCCCTGCGCGATTTCGGATTCGGGCGTGACGCCCGGACCAAGGGAGGTTAGGACTGCGAAGACGCCCCAGATGGGCTGGTTGTTGTTGACTGAGCGGGCGGTGGAGAGAAGGGTTGGCACGTCATTGAGGTTTCCTTCGACGAGTTTAATGAGGGGCGACTTGGACACGAGGGCTTTCGCTGCGGAAGAGGAAGCGTCGCGCGTCACGGCTAGGATGGTAAAGGGAGTGCTGAGCTCGAGGAGGGCGTTGATGGTGGCGTTGCCTTGTTTGCCGGTCGCGCCGGTTACGAGGATGCTGCGGGGCGACATGGTGGCTCGGTTTGTTGGTGACTTGGCCGAAACGGTGAGGTTGGGTGGTGTGTGACTTGGGAGTATGATGGCTGCGGATAAAGGGAGGAGACTTGGATCGTGTCCGATGATGTGAACGGTTCCAGCGGCTATGACGTTTGTGGCGGAAAAACGCTCTGTTTATGATCATCAAGGCCGCCGAGTGAGAGTTTAGACCGACAGGCTGGCTCGTGTGCCTGCGCAGAGTCAAGTCGTCATCCACCATATTTAGCTTGGCACATGCAAGTGGACCTGACAAGAATGACCTCGCTCACAGACAAAGCTTGGCTCAGCCCTCTGATCGCCATGGACCGTTGGAAACACCGTTCTTGGAGGCTAAGGAAACAAGTGGCACGTCAACAGTTCCAAAATGAATATCTACCAGCGCATGAGGTCCATATCCCACCACACTTGTCATTGCATTCGCACCCGATTCAGACAGTCCTGTTCACTCGACTCGGACACCCCCAACCAAGAATCGTCCAAGATGATGGCCGACATGATGATGGCTCACCTTCTCGACTCACGAGCAGACACCGAGTCGATCCGGCTACAACGAGTCGAGACCATCCACGCCCTGCTCGGCGGCTACAGTAGTCTCTCGGTGCCTCAACTGCTTAAGCCACTGTCCCTCGACTTCACGCACCATGTCTTACCGGCTAGTCTGGGGATGCCGGTGCGCGACCGCGAGTCATTCTCGCAGCATGCTCAGACCATCTTTAGCATTTTCAGCGCATTCAAAATGATACCGGACGCTATCTACGACGATGATGCCCAAGGAGTCGTTGTGATCCATTCGAGGATGGAGGGCATCACCAAACAGGGGAGTCAGCGATGGACAAACGAGTGCGTCATGATGGTGCGGCTCTCACAAGATGGACGCGAGGTGGTCAGCATCCAGGAGTTTGTTGATAGTGCCAAGGCGATAGAGATGAAGGCCAAGTTTGCACCGAGGAATTTTACCTCGGAGACGACAACTTCCACGCCCGCCAAGATGGAGAGACGGGTCAGCGGGACATTGGTGTTTACTTAGGCGTTATTGGGAAATGAGTGTATTTTGTATGATAAGCTGTTTCTTTTGTGAATGGATTTGACAATTGAATCGCGGAAGTTCTCCCAGCTATCTGTCTGACATCGAACCCCTTTTTGCTTAGTACGGATACTTAACAGTCTGCCACAGCGCCGTGATTCCGGCAATCATCGGCATCAGAACCCGCACCGTGTTCAGCCTCACCCACTTCCTGGCGTAGTACTCAGCCATAGTCGAGTCAACCCCGGAAGCCTTGGGCTCTCTCAGGGCGTCGATCTTGGCGTTGGTGGGCTGCATGTTGATAGCCGAGTGAAGGACGGTGATGAGATGGCACGCCGCCGCGAGGGCATACATTCGCCAGTCCCGCCGCGTCAGCGACCCAGCCGCGTAGGCGGCGTAGCTAGCATAGCCGTAGCCAAAGATGCCCAGAGTGCTGATGGGCCGGAAAAAGACGTTGCCCATGTTCCAGAAGACGGGCCATTGGCGGCCGAGATGGCGTGCTGCGGCCGCGTGTTCGGGCGACGAGGGGCGGGGAAAGTCGACGAGAAGGGCGGGCACGCCCATGGTCGATTGTGTGATGGCATTTCCTGCGATACGTGTTGGTGGTCTGACAATGGCAGAAACGTGGTCAGGGCATACCGAGCAGGATGAATGACATGGCGACCGTAGTGCCGACCACGGCGTCGGGAGAGATGGGAGCCATGACGATTGCGAGATTGGGGTTGGCCGAGATCAACGCAATGAGGTCTGTGGTAGTGAGGAGCATCGAGGGACAATGCGACGTGGTTTTATTGACTTGTTGTGTCTACTACGTCTCTTGTCATGTTCATCTGTCTGGGTCTCCCTTCATTCATCGCTGCGTCAGGAAGCGCCGCATCAAGCGATGGTCTTATGTTGGAGCATGTCGAGTCTTTTGGGGGTGACGCTGCCACGGCCGGCTCTTACGTGGCTGAACTCTACATGAGAAAACCTGGGCCACACTGATGCAGAATGACAACCGCCTTACGCCCGACGGACAAACGAGCCAGTTAGCGCGTACCTAGTCAAATGCACGGCGGTGTAGTTGCGCCACATCCCGGGACACCAGTCCTGAGACTACTTCGTTATGCCTAAAACTCGGTCTGAAAGACAGAATCACGTACGGAGAGAGACAGGATGATGAGAATAGCAAGTAATAGAGGAAGGAGTATCATTATCATAAGATGGAAAAGAATCAAAGTGCCGTCTACATGAACCGACCCTACCACGCGAGTTCAACCTGGACACCGGTATTAAACCTATAATCACAAAAAAAAAAAAATCCAAACGCCGCTATTTGCCCAGCGTCATGGCCCGCACTGTGAAGACCTCGATGAGCCCGATGAAACCCTGCTGATTTGAATGATCAACTCTTCTTTCTCGTTGTCACCTGTCCCCGAGAGCAAGTCACCTTGCTCCGGCCTCTGGATCTCCATGGTGACCCTAGGGCCTCCCCTTGCAAGGGCGAGAAAGTCCTTTCGTCGCCTTGTATCCTTTTCCTCGGCATCTGCCCATAGCCTGAGAGCCTCTTCTCTTCTCTGGGGACTGCGCGGCTCAAACGCCATCTGGAAGGGATCCGGCTTGATGATGAGCAGCGAGTTGGACTTGTCCAGCGGGACGGAGTAGTCCATGCCGGTGGCCGGGTTGTGTTTGGGCTTGAGGTTGAAGCACCAGGCGAGCGCACCACATGCGACTATCAGCTCGTCCTGTGTCAACGACATGCCCAAACACTGACGCTGGCCCCAGCCAAACGATGTCATGCCCTTGATGGTGGGATACTGAGTCAGGGGCAGTTGGAAGGTTGGCCAACCCGGCTCGAGCCATCGCTCAGGACGGAAGTTGTCTGGGTCGGGGTACTTGTTGGGGTTGCGGAGGAAGGCCCAGTCGAGCGGCAGCAGGCGCGTACCCTTGGGAATGAAGAAGCCATTGTAGACGTCGTCGGCCTCGGTCTCGTGTGCGACGCCCGTCGGAACATTGGGTTTCCATCTCATCGTCTCCTTGATGCATGCTCGGAGAATTGGCAGCCTGGGTGCGTCTTCCAACGTGGGAAGTCGGCCCTCGCACACCTCGTCGATCTCCTTCTGCACGGCAGCTTGCCATTCAGGGTGGTGCACCATTGTGACGAGCCAGTAGGACAGCGGCCCGGCGACGGTGAAGATGCCGACGAGTGCCAGCATGCCAATGACGGAGGATGCCTCGTGGTCGCCTGAGATGGAGCTCTTGAGGGCCGTCCTCTCTAGAAATTGCTGGGTCCAGCATGGCCGCATCTCGTTCCGTGACATCTTGTCGCGCACCGTGTGCAGACGGTCCATCCACCAGGCCTGTTGCTCGTCGTGACGCTTGCGCTCGGCACGTTTCCACGGGTTGAGGATCCATGGGAGATGCCACAGCGGAGTGAGGACATTGGTGATGGGCCCGGCAGGTGACATTTGCGTGAGCAGACCCCACGCGCTCTTGGTGCAGTATTCGGACAGCGTAGGGTCGTCCCAGGTCAGCTGGCACATGACCTTGGACGCCATGTCTTCAAGCGAGGCCTGGAAGTCGTCGGGGTTGGCGATGAGTCTGGCAAGCCAGCGCTTGGCCTCAAAGTACAGGACGCCGTGGTACTTGGCGTTGGTGGCTTCGGTGATGTAGGCATGGGTGAGTTTTCGTTGACGGGCCCAGTATTCTGTAAGGATCTGTCAGTTGTTGTCTTAGATTGAAACAGAGGCAGGACTCACGATTGCGCCCCATCAGTGGCAAATACTCCATGGAGCCATGAGCGCTCTTGGAGTCAAACAGCGACTGAATGACGGGCCTGTCCGAGTTGTACTTGGCCCGCTTGACAAGAAGATCCTCGGCGACCTTTTCATTAGTGATGATGATGAACTTGGCGCCCAGCATCTCGGTGCGATACAGCCCGCACGCCCCGTACTTGTCGGCCCACTCCTTGAACTTGAGCCACATAAAGTCGATGGGCAGGTCGTGGATGCGCCCGAGATATGGAATCAGCGTCGGCCCCGGAGGACCAAGTGGGTCGTTCATCTCGCGGAAGCGTCGGTAGAGGTGGACGACGGCGGCCCCCAGCAGGGCGACCGCCAGCAGCCCGGCGGTGAGGAGTTGCATAGCTGTGAAGAAAGTGATAATGACTGGATAGCCTGGTGTCGGTGGCCAAGACCAGGGAAAACGAAAGTAATCGACAGGGGGGCGGAGCCAAGCAGTCAATACTTTTATTGCTGGCTCTTCCTCGGCCCCGGTGTCTAACACACAACCTGCCTTGGCGACGAATGACTGCAGCTTGTCGGCTAGGCTATCTGCCAGGCCTTTCTGCAAGATAAGGCAGCCTCAAGGCTGCTATAAACAACTGAGGGACGCCTCTGCCGCAGCTAGCGAGGCGATAATGATGCAGCCATGTCTGAGCGCATCTTGCCAGGTCGAGCCCCGTTGCACCCGGCGGGGACGGGGCCGAGCTAGCTGGGAACCGCGTTTCTTCAGGCCGCGCGTGGGATGACTTCGCGTGCCGAGGGTGCGCACACCCTATCAGTCAATGATTGCCAGGTCAATGCGGCTCCCTCCAGATCATCCGCTGGCCTCATGGTTCGATTCCTCCCAGGTAAATGGAGACTCGGTGATCAGTCCCCATAGAGATTTAGTAGTGTTGAGGCATCCTTCATACCTTTATGCCCGCTGGAGACTTGAGGAAGTACAGACCCCGCCACTGCCCAGAAACACACCACGAGGATGAAGCACAGCCAACGTACACTGGAATCCCAAGTATTTTCGTCAGAACCTATTGCTCGCGGCAGAGGGTTTCAAAGGGACTTGGAGAGATGTTTAATAATCCTCGCATTGCAGGGCGGGCCCGATCGGCAGGGGGCTGTTGACTGTCAAAGCGGCATCGGGAAAACACCAGATCACGCAGAGGCACCCTGCGCACCCTGTCCGCAGAAAGAGGCTGTCATTCTTGCCCGATGTCGAGGAGGCCGCTGAGCAAATATTGGCTGGCGGTTCTGGCGGTGACTTCAGATAGCGCCATGTTTCTCCGAGACTAAGATGCCAGCGCCGTTGGCCTGCCTCGGATCTTCTGCGACTTGAGATAGCCTCAACTTTACTTGTCGCGCTCAGATTAACGAAACTGGGCGGCGTCGACCGCGTCATTAATTATGTGTTCTTCTTCCAAGACCCATGTGGCTAAGGCCACACTAGGACAGTGAGGGTTGAAGGAGACAAGCAGCCGCCCCGACCTGTTCATGTCAGTTTGCATGCAATTTGGTTGTGAGGCAGACCGGAAATCTGCCTTTCTAGTCCCTTCCTGATACGTGCGCTTGACTCGCCCGCTGAGGGTGAAAAGAACTTGCTTTGACGGTGTGGTCGCCGCTGCAACGGTATGCCACCGGCGCGCGGCGTTTGAATCGTTTTTAGAGGCTAGGTAAACAAACCCCTGAAGATCCTGTGGGTCCAGCCCGACACCTCGCAAGCTTCGGTCTAACAACACCATCGTCAGCTAGCGGAGGTTTCTGCTCTCCGTCGTCGGTCAGGCTCGAGCAACGACGGCTTGTGTGGCCTGGCGGCCCAGAAGTTGCCAGGTCACGATCTCCTGACACGATGCGACGTCGTGCATCGGCAACGGGCATCATCTCCCTTCACCATTATATACCTTACCCCGACGCCACTATTCCTACGACTCACAAAGGCTGGGCCTTCTTGCATCAAAATCGACAACCACTTGCATCACAACATACACCAACATTCCTTGTATTCGTGTTATCACGACAGTCTCTCCTTCAAACATGCCCTTCATCACCGACGGCGACGCCAAGCCCGTGGGGTCCTACCCCAACACGGGTGTCGACGTCCTCATTGTCGGCACTGGTCTCGCGGGCCTCACGGCCGCCATAGAATGCGTTCGTAAGGGCCACAACGTGCGCGTGCTCGAGCGCAACGCCGATATCAACACGGCCGGCGACATGTACTTTATGGGTCTGTCAGCAACCAAGTTCTTCAAGCATTGGCCCGAGATGTCCAAGGAGTTTGACGAGATCTCGCTCCACAATGCCTGGATCGAGACTTTCAAGCACGATGGTAGCAGCATGATCAAGCCCCTCAAGGTCTCTGATCGGCTCCGGGATGCTGGGCTCGACCCCGACACGCCGCCAGGCACGTTCCAGATGAGGCCTCTCGTGTACAAGATGTATGTGCACCAAGTCAAGCGACTCGGCGTCAAGATCCAGTTTGGAAAGCGCGTGGTAGACTACTGGGAGGACGAGGATCGCGGAAAGGCAGGCGTTGAGACGGACAATGGCGAGCGGTATGAGGCGGATGTTGTCATCGCTGCCGATGGTGTCGGATCCAAGAGCCAGAAGCTGGTCGGTGGACAGGTCCGCGCCATGAAGTCCGGACGGGCAATGTGGCGGGCTGCCTTCCCGATCCACCACCTCGACAAGAATCCTGAGGTGAAGGAGTTCTTCAAGATGCAACAGGGAGATACGGGCGATGAGCCCATCATTCGGACGTGGCTCGGGTGCGTTTCGTTTCCCTGGGTGGCGGTGCTGGTGCTAACATTTGCCGCAGTCCTGGAACCTATGCCATGACTCTGACCCGGCCAGACACCATGATCTGGATCATGAACCACGACGTGAGTCTTTCGCTTCCCCCATCCTCACCTCCGCTGACAAAACCAGGTAACTGGTTCAGAGAAAGAATCCTGGTCCAACACCATCGAGTACACCGAAGTCCTCGAGAACATGGACAACGGCGTCGGTCCACAACCTTGGGCACCCATATTCAAAGAGCTCATCAAGTTGACGCCCTCCAATACCATTGTCAACTTTGAGCTCTTTTGGCGCAATCCTCAGCCCAAATGGGCCTCGCCCGGCGGTCGCGTCGTCAATATTGGTGACGCGGCGCATTCCTTCCTGCCAGCTTCCGGCAACGGCGCCACCCAGGCCATTGAGGATGCTGTCTCGCTGGCTTCATGTCTCCAGATCGGCGGGCGTGACAATATTCCCCAGTCCGTCCGGGCACATGTCAGGATCCGGTTCATCCGGAATGCGTGCGCCCAGAAGCTCGGATTCAGCAATGCCGAACTCTTGCAGGACACAGACTGGACAAAGGTCAAGCTGGATCCCCGACGCGCACAGCCCAAGTTGCCCAGCTGGGTGTGGGGGCACGATCCGGAAAAGTATGCGTATGAGGTCTATGACCGTGTGGTGGAGAGCATGAGGAGGGGAGTGCCTTTTGATGAGGACACAAGTATTCCGCCTAATTACCCGCCGGGGTACAGATATGAGCCGTGGAGTATCGAGAAGGTCATGGAGGATATGAGAGAAGGAAGACCAGTTGAGTTGGGAACTGGGAACTGGGATTAGAGAAGGTGCGGGAGATGGGTTATAGCGGTTGTCTCAGCAGGGACGTTCACTCATTGAAATATTTCCTTTGTCAACACAACTATTCAGTATTCTTGCTGCCTTTGCTTGCGTTTGCTTGCCTTTGCCTGGGGTTGTTCTTGTGAAACGTGATGACCTGTCGGCTCAACTCCGCTTCGTGTTCTCAACATAAAAGGGAGTCATCTCCCCCTTTAGTTGAAAAGCACAAATACCACTCGCAGAGCAGAGGCCTCTCATGTTCTCACCAACCGCGAAACGTGCCGACCCATCAGACGTGACCAAGCCACGTGTCAGCACAAAGTGCAGGACAAAATCCTGCGTCGGTGACGAGTAGACTGATTCCGTCTTGATCATCTCAAACGACCAATGCCCGTCGCCGGCTTCCGAGCAGTTATGTAGCTGCCCATAGGGGACGGACTCAAAATCCCATTTTGTTGAGCAGATGACGGCCCAAGTGGGCGGATAGTCGTTTGGGTCGACAATGGTGAGATTTATGAGATTGTACTGGACAGTTCCTGGTCTATATGATGGTGAAAAGGTGTTGAGGTTCAGAATTTCCCATGGTTTTGTGGAGCGCGTGGTGGATAGGAGCGTTGCTGCGGCAACTTCAAAGAAGAATAATGACACAAGAAGAATGGGTGGCAAGGGGGCGATCATTGTGAGAACCTTGGTCAAGAAAGGGACAGTATTTCTTCCGACAAGCGAAAAAAACGGTTCGCCGAGCCCTTTTATCCTGGTTGGGTCGCCTGTGGTGAGTGCGGGGGCGGGATAAGTCTGTCCGGCTTATTTGCACTGATGGGAACGTTACCCCTGGGTGAAGAGACGTATCTCACACCACCTTGTAAATGGCTGGAGCCAAAGGCTTCGCGTTAACTTGGTGAAGCGAAAAGTCTGCTCCATCAAGGTATGCAAATCCTATCAGGTGTGCGACGAGTAAGGGTCTCCGGATTGATGAGGGCGACGGGGGGGAAACATGTTTCATGCGCGGCTGGCAGCCACTTTTGATGTGACGATGCGCCAAAGTGACATTGGACCGCTAAATAGACGTTAGGTCATACTTTCGCATTCATTTCGGTTTCGCCAATCCAGGAACCGCACGTACCGGGCATTTGGCAACCAGCAGGACTCCATCGCCACCGACACTATCAACCCCACAAACGGCCGGGTCACCTGGCCCGAGGCTGCCAACTGGTACTCATACTACCCCAGGACCTTCCAGTTCAACAAGAAGGGCACCCTGGTAGCTATTGGTGGTTAGATATCGGCTAACGTCGCTATCATTGAGAGTGATCCTGCGACTGGCAAGCTGGGCATAGCTGGTTGCCAACCTGCAAGTTGGACAGAAGGGCCTTGTCGGCGAGAAGGAGGGCTCGAGCGCCGTTGCCTGGATTGAGTAGAAACGGAACATACAACTCGTATATGTCAAGGACTAGGTAGTTGACCCAAACAAGGCAGTCTGAAGCGAGGTATCATCCAACCGTTCAGTCCTTCTTCACAGGTGCCCCAGCGAACGTCTTCTCAACATCCTCCCTCCGTCTCTCCAACCACCCATCCAGACTCCCTAGTTCCACTCCCCAACTCTTGACCCTCTCCACATCAACTAAATCAGCAAACCCCACCGTCATCTTCATATTGCCCAGCGCGAACCTCTCCTCCTCTCTCACCTCACTCTCCCCAATCCACTCCCGCCGAATCTCCCGTCCACTAACCCGCCCAAGTCCCTCAATCACCTCCCCAAACCTAACAATCTGACTGACGACCTCAATCGTCTCCCCGACAAACCGCTCCGGCTGCTCCAAAATAGCCTTGACAAACCTCGCCACGTCAAGCTCGTCGGTAACAGGCAGCTCCACATCCCCGACCCCGTCCAAAAACCGAAACACACCTGTGTCCTTGGCGCGAGGAAACTGAAATTCAATCTTTCCCTCGATGAAATTCGCCAATAAAAACCCAGGGTGGATAATCGTCCATGGGATCCCTGAACTTTTGACAATTTCCTCAATTTGAAGTTTCGCTTCACGGTACGGATGCGATGGGCTACTTGCGTCATATCCCGGTAGTGTGTGTGTCGGGATAACGGAAGAGTAGACGACGTGCTTGATTCCGGCTTTGCGTGCGAGCTGGAGGATTGTGGATGCGGTTTTGGATTCCTGCGAGGGATCGGAAAAGGTTGGGAAGAGGTTGAGGAAGAGGTAGGCTGCGCCGCTGAGGGCGGATTGAAGCTCCGCTGTGGACGACCATGAGGCTTCGAGGACGGTGGCGCCTAGGGAGACGAGATTTCGGGCCGCCGGGGAGGTTGGAGTGCGGGTTGTGGAGATGACATTGTGGGTTTTGGAGAGAAGAGTGGCGACGGCGAGGCCTTGTGTTCCTGTGGCGGAGGTTACGAAAATCGTTGGTTTGGACATTTTTGGTTTTGGTACGAGGTGGGTTGATTTGTGTGAGCTTGACAGACAGGTGGTGATTTTGAAGGGGATTTATACTCGTAATGCATGTTTGTGATGGTGTGCTGTTGGGCGGGGATGGGATCATCGGCGGAAGGAGATTCCTCCGAAAAGTCACCGCGATGTTTCCGGCTGCAAGACAACCTTTACGAAACCTGCTTTTCCATCGAATTTCTCAAGACTGAGTGTTTTTCATCCCGCTCGTTCCGTTCTTGCGGCCCCATTTGGCGACTTTTACATCCATATCCCACCGGATGAAGATCATCACCACAGAGACAATCCAGCCCAACACAGTGTCAACGAGTCCCTTGATCAGTCCGCCCCGGATGCACCCGCCCAAAACAGAAGTCATGACGAGGCGGATGATGGCCGAAGTCGCTACTAACTCTTCGCCCCGCTCCAGACCAGCTATCGCTCGACGTGCACACTCATCTGGAGACAATATCTGATCACCCTCCTCCAACGACTTTGTTAGGTCGGTCTTGACTTTGTTCTCATCATCCAACGATCTTGTCGGCATCGTCGCAGGGAAGACGGTATGCACTCTTACAGCGGGCAAATGTGGGTTTGCAGCGTTGTACAGATTCATCTCCTGGGAGAGTGAGTCGGACAGAGAACGGATGGCTGCTTTGGATGGTGCGTAGGGCGTGAAGCCGGCAAAGCTGAAGAATGACACGAATGAGCCCGTAAAAACAATGTGTCTTGCCGGCGGTCGTGAGCCTGTGGCCGAGGAGGAAGCATCTTCGGACTCGCGGAGCCACTTGTTAAGAATGGCATGTGCCATGTAGACGCACGAAAAGTAGTTGCTGGCCATCATGTTCCGAAACTCATCGACAGGGGTGTCGATGAACAACGTCGGATGGGCGCTGCCGGAGCAGCACCAAACGATGTCGGGCGGTGTGTTGTTGTTCCATGATGTTGCGTTGTTGATGATGATCTTGCAGTCGGCAGACCCTGTCGCGTCGGCCTCAATGGTGGTGAAGCGTTGGGTTGATGGTGAGTGTGCATGAGCCTGGGGGTAAGTCAGGTCGCCGTCAAACGGGATTTTGCAGAAGAAATAACCTGTATTTGATCCACAGCCGCTTTAAGTCTGTTGGGGTCGCGAGCGACGATGATGACGTTTGCGCCTTTCGCTGCGAGCTGGCATGCGGCGCTGAGACCCAACCCGCTAGAACCCCCTGTAATCAACACCGTCTGTACAATCTCGTTAGCTGCGTGGAAGGGCAGTGGATGGGAAGGACATACTCGCCCGCCAACGGGGAATTCGTTCTTGGATGTGAATGATCCCATTCTGATGATCGCGTTGATGCAGGGACGTTGAAGTTAGGAGCTTGAGAAGCTGACACTCGCTGTCAGCAGCCCTTGGACCCCTGTCACTGGGAGGATTCGCGTCGCGCCAAGACGCGTCTTTCCTTCCATTCCTGCTCAGTGCTGAACACTGAACAACAAAGGTAACTCGCCATTCTGCCAACCACCCATCCCAGCCTCTTGGCACGATGCAAGGGAGAACGACCCTTGCCAATGGCCGAGCGCCATGGCAGAGGAGGTCGATCATTCTACTCCGCCTTCCGCTCCGACTCGAAAGTCACCGTCCCCAGTCAATCCCGCGCCGCCCCGGGGCTCGCTCGGCCGGGTCTGCTCCGCAAATTAGTGGGTGATTCAAGTCATCCATGGTCGGTTGCGGAGTGAAAGGCACTACGGGCGGTTGCAATTGGCGCGCTTGGTTCCCGATCTCAGTACGACGTCGCGTCAGGATGGATGCCGGGTTGGAACCCGCTAAGACCTTTCGATCACCAGAACGATGAGAAATCATGTCTGGCGTTGTAAACATGCGACGAAAAGGAAATAATACCGGCACTATACTTTGTGCAAGCCATGGATTTTTGGAATTTGTTGATCTTCTGACCCAGGTCGTAGCCGGGGTTCTCGGGAGCTCAATGTCGCGAAGAAGCCATGTTGAGAAAAGTCCCTGACCACCGACCTCCTGAACGATCTTGTTTATAGCAAACCTCTTTCTTGGGTATTTGTGATTAACAGGGTAAAATTCACACTTTAGTATTTTTTGTTTCTTTTTTTTTTTTCATAACACATTCCAACTTGTTGTGGCCGAGACTTGGTGCTGGAGATGGAATCGATCCAGTCATCTCGACATTTCATCTCTTGCAGGGTGAACGGAACATCTCAACGATATGGGCTCACCGGCTGCTTTGCTCCGTTACATAGGTATATCTCCGCATCCGTCATCTTAGAATCATGGTACCGCCTGGATATTGCATCGGTAGTCTCAAGTGCAACCATAAAGCATGCCCGGCGGGAGACCTCTAGACGGTGGTCGGGCATATCAAGATCGAACACGCACAAAGGGTCAGTGGGCTGCCGCATCAACTGTTGACTCTGTCCCTCAGCATCAACCCTCCAGTCTCCAAGGCATTCCTTCCCTGACGATGCGGTTTCCCACCTTTGCTGCAGGAGCACTTGCTCTTGTGCCTCAGCTGTCATCGGCACACTTTCTCTTCCCCCACTTGATGCCGAATGGCGTGCGAACGGGCGCTTGAATACGTCCGGGAGCACGACTTTGGCTTCATGCCGCACAACAACGACTTCATCACACATCCCGATTTTCGCCGCAACACGGGCTCGTGGAACCACCGCCGAGAGCCCAAGACAGCCCAAGTCACCGCTGGCAAGGATGTCGTGGGGTTCAACCTTCACCTCGACTTTGGCATTTATCACCGGGCCCTGTCACCGTAAGTCCAAAAACTTGATGAGACTTCTACACAGTCTAAATCATACGTACCAGATCTATTTTTCCAAGGCGCCGGCCGATGTCCGTGACTATGACGGCTCGGGTGGCTGGTTCAAGGTGTATCAGCTCGGTACCACGACACCGTGGAACGGCACTGACCAGGGCTGGTTGACGCGTGACAAGAAGAATTTCCAGTTCCGTCTTCCGAACGAGATTCCCGCCGGCCAGTACTTGATGCGCACTGAGCAGATGAGCGTGCATCCACCCTACCGTCAAAAGGAGTGGTACATCCAGGTCAGTCCTGACCCCTCTGACGCTCCGTCCTGCGTCAAACCTCAAACATGTTTTATGGCTAACGACTCAAAACAGTGCGCACATCTCAACATCGCCAGCAACTACAGAGGCCGCATGCCTGGACCCACCGTCCGCTTCCCTGGTGGTTACAACATCAACGATGCTGCCATCCAACTTGACAGCTGGGCAAAGCCGCCCCCGAGGTTCGCCCCTATGCCAGGACCCCAGATCTGGCCCAACTAGGCGGCTTAGAGTAGGAGAGATCTAGACTGGGTGGATTCTGTAAACTGGGTTGACTTTCCAGATTCGTTCACTATTACTTCTTGAGACAGCCATAAAGAGTTTTCATCTGAAGTAACTTCCACTGTTCCTTCACTTCTGTCGTACGAAAGGGCACCAACTTGTCTCTCCTCAGTCCTCGCTGAATGACATTTTGTTGAACTGCCGTTGCAAAGCCCCCCCCCCCCCGCTGAGGCTAGCGTTTGTGGAATTCTGGGGAAATGGAGACACAGGGATCAAGGGTCTCTGCGGCGAGTCCGGGGTAACAATGGGGCCTAACAAGTTTCACGACTCGGAGGATGGCAACTCGGCTTCGAAAAATGACGAGGTCACCATCACATGGCAAGATCAACGTTTCTCCTCACATTGTCAAGACCCATCATCTCTGCAACCAAGCACGCTGCATGTCGGGGACCGGGCTGCGGCGACCAGCGAATGGCCGTCCCGGGATTAGTTAGCCCCTCCCCCACGTCGGTGGCGATCCACCCCCCCACCTTGCCATTGCTTGGTTCCGCCACTTCAACCGGCTTGTAGATTTGGCGCCGAGGATCTTCCGACCCGCGTCGGTGCAAAGTCCGAATCGCGGAGCTCCCGTGCCGACAGAAACACCCCGCCAACGACTTGTTCATTATACCGCCGTCAATCTCAACCCCCCGGCTGGTCAGGACGACGGTGAAGAGTCAGATCGAATTCCACCCAGGTCAACATATCTCGCGCACTATCCTGGGGAGAGTGCACGCTGATGGAAGACACATTGGCGACCAGGACCTGACGTCGGCGCCTTCTCCCACACCAACACCATGTTTTCCGAGCGATTACTCGATAGCCTCACGTCTCTGAAGGCGCAGGCGGCCCTCACTGAGTTTGGCGCTCTCAATGTCCTCCTCGCGATACTTGCCGTCGCCGTGACGGTGCTCATATTTGACTATGGCCACATGCTTCACCTCCGATCGAAGATGCCGCCGGGTCCATTCCCCTGGCCCATTATTGGGAATACCTTTTCTTTGCCCGCAGACAAACCGTGGATCTACTTTGAGGAGCTATCTCGCAAGTTCAACACACCAGTCATAACGTTTTGGATCGGCAGGTTCGTTTTCCTTGAAAGTGAGTTGACCCGCTGTGTTTCTAACCAAGATCTCGACAGGAACCCGACGGTCTGGATCAACGATGCCTGGGCAGCCCACGAGATCTTTGAGAAGAAAGCGCAGGTCTACACGTCGCGGCCGCGAATGGTTGTCTTTGGCGAGCTCGGGTCGGGCCAGTCCAACTTGGTGACGATGCAGATCCGCAACACCCAGGAACGCGACCACTGGCGCATCCATCGCAAGTTGATGCATCTGGGCGTTGGCACGCAAACAGTCCGCGGCTACCGGGCCATCCAGAACAACGAGAGTAAGCTTGTGGCCTATGACTTCCTCCGCGAACCCAAGGAATACGTCAAGCACCTAGAGCGCTACGCCACCAGCGTCGTCTCCATCATCGCTTTTGGCCGGCGTGTCGCCAGTTACAACGATCCCATCATTACCGAAGTCATTGCCCTGATGCAACTTGCTGCCGATCTCAACGTCCCTGGGACATCATTCCCCATGCTTCTCGAGACCTTTCCCAGTAAGACCATCTCTCCTCTTGTTACCTTAGTCGTAGTTAACACCGAACAGTCCTCGCCAAATTCCCCCGCTTCATGCCTTGGTTCAAAGGACTTGGCTCTCGCGGTCAAAAAGGGGGTCACTACTTCTTTTACACGCTCGCCGAGGAAGCTGTGCAACAGTATGACTCCAGGCCACCAGCTCAGCAGGCCGCCATGCCGACGCCCTACGTCAAGACGCTCTTCACCGACGCCGCCAAGTACAACTTACCCGTCGCCGAACTATCAGGCCTGACTGGAAATCTATTTGGCGCCGGCGCTGACACCTCATCGTCTACCCTCGTCACCTTTGTCTTGGCGTGTTGCGCCTTCCCGGAGGCCATGAGGAAAGCCCAGGCCGAGATCGACAGAGTTGTTGGTCCAACTCGTTCACCCCACTGGGACGATTCACCCAACCTGCCGTACGTCAACGCGCTGGTGAAAGAGGTCTTTCGCTGGCGAAGCGTGGCTATCATTGGCGGGCAGCCGCACTCGCCCACCCAAGACGATGTTTACAATGGGTGGTTGATCCCCGCTGGCAGCTGGGTCCAGGGAAATGTGTGGGCCATTCATCACCATGAGCGAGAATTTCCAGAGCCAGATCGTTTCTGCCCGGAGAGGTTCATTGAGGGACATGAGCTGCATCGGCCGTTCCCGGGGGAGAGAGGGTACATGACGTTTGGATGGGGGAGGAGAGTCTGCAGCGGTCAGGCTCTAGCCGAGCAAGGGACGTGGATCACTGTGGCAAGACTTCTGTGGGGTTTCGACATCTCCAAGTGGAAAGACCCAAAGACGGGTGAGGTGGAGGACGTGGACATCTTTGCTTTCACGAACGGGCTGAACATGAGACCGCAGCCGTTCAGGTGTGAGATTAAGCCGAGGAGTGAGGAGATCAGGGAGGCCATGGAGCGGGAGGGGAGACAAGCGCTGGAAGACCTCAAGATTCATGACGGCGAGAGCAAGTATCGGATGAGCACGTTTTATCAGCAGCAGAAAAAGGCATTGGCTGAGGAGCCGGTGCTGGATGAAAAGGGCAATATCAAGATTGTCAAGGTGTAATGAGTACGAGGCAGATATCTCTTTTCATGATGGCATACATCTTTTGTTAGGAGGAAAATAGGACATTGTGCACTTGAACGGGACTCGATTTCCAGTGACCATGATATGGGTTTGTCATCGTTTCACCAAGCTGGCCTAAATATTCCGACTTGACGAAGAATACCAAGTGAGGCTCGCATTCATGACCCGGTTCCTGGAACCCTTAACCTGGCTTAATCGTTGAACCGGCAGTACCCCTTGGCATATCTGTGCTTGGTCTGCCGCGTTACCACGGCGGCACGTGGCCATAATCTCTTCCAAACATGTCATTCCTTCCCCTTTTCCATGTCAGCTGAGTTGGCGGAAAATGCATCCCGGCATTCGTCCTTCCTGAGCTAACCAGCCAAGCGTGGTACCAACGTCGGGGATTCCTGGAGTGTGGGGGAACCAGTGGAGTTCCCCGCTTCGACCCGGCGCTGGGGCAATCTCGGGGCTCGGTAGATGAGGAGAAGGACAACCGGCATAGCCTGAAGCACAGGGTAATCCGAGGATACGACAACCCGCCATCCATCATGCCATGCAATCCAGACACTCGGCGCTGACCGAATCCCCGAAAATTCCGCGCAACCAAAACAAACTCCATCTTGCAGTCCGCATTCAGAGAGAAACGTTTTAATAATTGTCTTGCATCGCGCTCTCCCAGGTCTGTGGTCCTTCCAGAACACACATCAATAATACTTGTACCCCTGCATCACACCACATAATTACCCCTGTCTTTATCCCGCTCACTCACCCACCATCCACCCACCATGGCCGCCCCCAAGACCGGCATCAAGGTCGTCATCGTCGGCGCAGGCTTCGGCGGTCTCACAGCGGCAATTGAATGCCACCGCCAAGGCCACGACGTCGAGATCTACGAAAACTTCCCCGAGCTCAAGACGCTCGGCGACATCATCTCGTTCGGCGCCAACGCAGGCCGCATCTTTTACCGCTGGAAGGATGGCGAGATTGCCAAGAAGCTGCGCTCCATCTGCATCGACCTGACAGAGTACGGCTTCCGAATTCACAAGTACGATACAGGCGAGGTCGTCTACCACCAACGGTCCCCTCCAGGTGCGCCCGAGGCGCCCATTCTCAACGGACATCGCGGCGAGCTGCATGAGATCGTCTTCAACTATGCGCGTGAGCTTGGCATCCCAATCCACCTGAACCAGCGGGTCGAGGAGTACTTTGAGGATGCGGAGCGCGCGGGGATTGTGCTGAAGAATGGACAGAAAGTCTATGCCGATATTGTCATCGGCGCGGATGGTGTGCGGTCCAAGGCAAGAGAGTTGGTTCTGGGCTACGTCGATAAGCCCAAGAGCAGCGGGTATGCCGTGTGGAGAGCGTGGTTTTCCAACGACGATATGATCAAGGATCCGCGGACCAAGGAGTTTTGCGAGAACGGCGACACGTTCAACGGCTGGATCGGACCCGATGTGCACTTTTTGTTCAGCACCATCAAGGGCGGCAAGGACTGCTGCTGGGTGTTGACGCACAAGGACGAGCATGATATCGACGAGTCGTGGTCGTTCCCCGGCAAGCTGGATGATGTTTACCAAGTTTTGGAGGGTTGGGATCCCGTGTGCAAGGCCATTGTTGAGAAGACACCTAGCTTGGTGGACTGGAAGTTGGTGTATCGTGATCCGTTGCCTACCTGGGTCAGCAAGCACGCCAGGATTCTGTTGTTGGGTGATGCTGCGCACCCCTTCTTGCCGACGAGCGCGCAGGGAGCGACACAAGCGATGGAGGATGGTGTTACCATTGGCATTTGCTTGAGGAAAGCCGGGAAGGCCAATATCCCTGCTGCGGTCAGGGCACACCAGGAGATCAGGTATGCTTCATCCCTGTCCAGGCCGAGAGGAATATGCTGACTGTTTCAGATATGACCGCGTCCGTGCCGTGCAAAAGACGGGCGAGTCGACCCGTGACAGGTGGCACAAGACGGACTGGGAGAAGGTCGCCAAGGAGCCCGAGAGCATTGCCTTCCGTCGGGAGGATTGGATTCATGAGTTTGATGCCGAGAAGCACACCGAGGAGGTGTTTGACGAGACATTTAAGCGCGTCACTGAGCCGCAGAACACGGACGGCACTTCGCTGCTCCCTGCTGCCCCGCCGGCGGTGGCTGTTTGAGGGACTGGATACCAATTCGTGTTTTGAGAGTTTTATACCTAGCATTTATCGGATATTTTGGTGTTCAAACTGAAACAACTTCCTTGCTGTTTCTGCTTTGAGTAGATGATTTGCTCTGCTCGTGGGTGCTGCCCAGCTTGACTCAAGATGGGCATAACTGCCTACCACAGCGTGGCTCTCTGCATCTAGCCATTGTCGAATGTCTACACAGCCATTCTCTCATTCGCAACGCACTCTAAGTTGCTGCTTGTCACCCAGTGAATCTTGGTACAGAATGATGACATGGATAATCAGGGGCAAAGCCCGTCACTCGGTTTTACTCTAACTCCTCTTTGGCTTCCTAGGGATGTCCTTTCAGAACCTCACAAAGGCTGCTCCATCTACTCGCTGTCTATCTGAATGATGACGCTCTTCGTCTCGAGGAAGTTGTCCATGCTGTACAGCAAACCCTCTCTCCCCTGACCACTTCCCTTGTATCCTCCAAACGGCAAATCCCTTCCTGTCAGGGGACTTGTGCAGTTGATGGCAACATATCCGCTCTCCAACGCCTTGGCAACCCTCATCGCCCTGTTGATGTTACGCGTGTAAACAGCAGCATACAACCCAAACTCCGAGTCATTCGCCTTGGCAATGACTTCCTCTTCCGTCTCAAACGTGTTGATGTTGACCACGGGCCCAAACACCTCCTGCTTCATGATCTTGGCATCCTCAGGCGTGTCAACGAAAACGGTCGGCTCAACAAAGTAGCCGCCCATACCATCCAACTTGCCGTTTCCTCCAATGACGACCCTTCCACTCTTCTTTCCCTCCTCAATGAACCCTAGCACATTCTTATACTGCACCTCATCAGCCTGTGGGCCGTGATTCGTCTCCTTGCTCAAAGGATCCCCGTCCCTCACAGCCGCAAACTTTTCTGCAAACTTCTTGACAAACTCATCTGCAGCACCCTTCTGCACATACACCCTCGAATTCGCCATGCACACTTGGCCGCTATTCGCTTGGATACTCGCCTGTGTCTGTTGCGCCGCCTTGTCCAGATTCGCATCATCAAACACAATAGCCGGACTCTTCCCGCCAAGCTCCAAGATGACCTTTTTGAGATTTGTCCGCGCCGCCTCCTCCTGGATCAACTTGCCCGTCCTACTCGACCCCGTGAACGACAGCGCTCGCACGTCCATGTGTCTTGCCAACAACTGTCCGCTAGGAACTCCGTGTCCAGAGATGACGTTGAACACGCCAGGTGGGAATCCAGCCTCGATGATGAGTTCCGCAATACGGGCTACGGCAAGCGGTGCCTTTTCACTGCTCTTGACGACGACGGTGTTTCCCGTGATGAGAGCAGGCGCAGCTTTGGACGCGAAGAAATGCACCGGCGCGTTCCACGGGATGATGAGAGCGACTACACCGTACGGCTGGCGCAGCGTCATGGTTACGTGGCCGGGCGTGTTGATGGATGCTTGGCCTTGGATGTGCGGCCATGCTTCGGCGTACGAGTCGAACTGGAAGGCGGCTGTGTGCCCGTAGTGGAACGACGAGACGGGAAGGCCCATGGAGATAGCTTCGAGCCGGGCGAGCTCGGCATTGTGTTGACGGATCAGCGCTGCAAGCTTCTTGAGCGGCGCAGCGCGCCTGGTTGGATCGAGGGAGGACCATGACGGAAAGGCAGCTTTGGCGGCTGCTACGGCTGCATTTGTGTCGTCGGCGGTTGCTTCGGGGACTTGAGCCGAGACTTCACGGGTGGCAGGATTGTAGACGGGAAAAGTCGTCTTGTCTGATGCCTCGACAAGCTGATCGCGGTCAGTGGATGGCTCGGACGAGGAGCAAGTGAGACAGAAATACCTCGCCATTTATGAGCATGCGCGGTCGGAGGACCTCTTTGGAGTCTGCAAATGACATTTTGGCTGAAACTAGTAAAGCTGAATGGCGAAGATGAACTTGTGAGGTTGAAGGTTTGACGATGACGATTCTGAGGTGTGACAGCTTTTGACTGCATGTGAATCGCGCTGTCGATGCGCGTCGCGACAGGGTCACCCCTCCCATGGCGAGCGTTTTACCCATCGGATTGCGATATCCACCAGAGCAACATCGCATATTGCGGCGGCTCGGGGCGTGCGGAACAGCTCATCCCCTCCCGGCAGTTCACCCTACCCCGCAGCCGGAGAAACTCCAAACAAGACAATAGGGTGGACAATAAGACAGCCAAAAAGACATGTTGTCGCCACGAATCAGACGTACAGCGACACCCCGATTAAGCCCCAACTTCAGTCAACCCGTTGATTACATCTGTCATGGCCAAGAAAGGCACAATCGCAATCGAGGAGGCCGTCCTCAACCCGGACGGCGTCTCATGGATGGCCTCCAGCGCAACCCTGTTCAACCCCGGCGTCGACGGCTCCAAGCCCTCCAACCACGGCCACACCGACCTTTTGCTTGACATTCACAACACGCGTCTCGCCCAGATGGACGCCCACGGCGTTGAGTACATGCTTCTTAGCTTGACCTCTCCCGGCGCCCAGGGCGAGCCGGACCCCGTCAAAGCCCGGAAGCTCGCTTCGGACGCGAACGATTGGCTCGCGGCCCAAGTCGCGCAAAATCCCGCGCGGTTTGGTGCTTTTGCGAGCGTGTCGATGCATAACGCCGAAGATGCGGTGGCTGAGGCAAGGAGGGCAGTCAAGGAGCTGGGCATGTACGGCGTCATGCTGAACGACTACCAGTCTGTGAATGAGGGTGGCGACGATGAGGGCAAGAAGTACTACGATGCAGCCGAGTTTGTTCCTTTTTGGGCGGCGATTCAGGACTTGGATGTGCCAGTGTACATGCACCCCCGGTATCCGGGACCAAAGGATCTCCAGCCCGGGACGAGGTACGGCGAGAGGAAGCAGATCCTAGGAGCGGCGGTACAGTTTCACCTGGATTTGAGCATGCACATCTATGCCATATGTTCAAGTGGTGTGTTTGACAAGTTTCCCGGTGTCCAGCTTGTGGCGGGGCATCTTGGCGAGGGGTGAGTGTCTGGATGAGCAAGATAGAAGAGTGCTGACATTCGGGCAGGATTCCGTTCAACTTGTGGCGGGCAGACCACTGGTACAACAAACCAGTCAAGAAAGCAACCAGGCCGTCCAAGCATGATTACCGCTACTATTTTACGCACAATGTGTCAATCACGACGTCGGGTGACTTCAACACAGCAGGGCTCAAGTTCTGCATTGACGAGATCGGTCTCGACCGGTGTTTGTTTTCCATCGGTACGTTCGACTGAGGGAGTCCAAGAGCTTGCTGACTGTATCAGATTACCCATATGATACCATTGAGGAGGCACAGACATGGTGGAAAGACATTGACCTTCCTGAAGATCAGAAGGAGGCGGTTGGACGGAGAAATGCGATTCGGCTTTTCAAGCTGCCCCTTGAGCCCTGAGATGATGGGGACGAGGGATCGGTAGATACGAATATTCAATTTAAGTGCATGGTGCTTGCGCTCATTCATCGGTGCTCTGGTGAAGCTCGGTGGAGTAGCCTTTGTCATCGTATCACAAGCTAAGAACAGGTAATAATTCGCCAGCCCCCGTGAGTCGCCACTGCGAGACCCATTGCGCCCCGGATTGGGATGTTTTGCCCACCAAAACTTCGCCACCCGAGCCTTTGTGTTGGTATGCGTCTCCCAACCATGAAACACGAGAGTTCAATCCTCCGGCCTCATGGTGGTATACCAGAAGGTTTGCCAGATGCACTACGGGGGCACATGCTCGACATTGGTGGCGCAGTGGTTCTCCGGCGCAGAGGGTGCCTCCCGTAAAATGTGGCCCAAATCAAACCAGCGGCCAGCGGCGCCCAACGGGTTGGTCGCACCAAGCGGAACTAACCCGCCCCTACGAGCGATGTGAGCGACCATTGCGTCTTCCCGAGGTCGTAAGCATAGTGGCCGTATTAACCGCAGGCCCTTGCGGTTCCACTGCAGCTGTTTGGTGGTGGCTGCTGACGTTGAGATGTCCGAGCACAGGACGGAAATACGCCGCGGAGGTTGTCAAGTTTGCGATTTATAAAGGGAAAAGAGTATGGCTACCGACCGGCAGGCCATCCAATTGACGTTGGTTCGGATCCATTCAGACCATAATCTGTTCAAGGGTGGTCATCATCCATCCTTGTGGCGATTGACTGGTCCCAAACGTTGAGCAACGCCGTCAGCATCTGACACCCCAGCACGCCCAATACGACGTGCCAGAAGGGGCGTGTCGGACTCGCCGTGAGACCATAATAACTTGCGATATGCAAACCGCCTCCCCCGCTCCGACTCCCAGCATCCAAGATACACATTAAACATCCATACTCAACATGTCTTTCAGTCTGCCATTGCAAGTAGTGCCAGCCTGGCTATGGCTTCCCTCCATCGTGCGTCCTTCCAAGCCTCTCATGCCCTCTCAGTTACAATCAAGAAACCACTAACAGACAAATCAGCTGACAATCGTCTTCATCGCCAACACAATCTACAACCTCTACCTCCATCCCCTCCGCCATTACCCCGGCCCCCGTCTCTATGCGGCCTCCCATCTCCCCTATACCATAAACTGGATCAACGGCAGTCTTCTCAACGAAATCTCTGTCTTGCACACTCAATACGGCCCGGTCGTACGCGTCGCGCCCAACCGCCTGAGCTACACCGACCCTTCGGCGTGGCACTCGATCCGCGGCCATCGCAAAGCAGGCGAAGGCGAAAACGGAAAAGAATTCTCCTTCTACGCATCCGCCATCAATAACATCCTCGGCGCCTCCCGGTCTAGCCACTCGCGTTTCCGCCGCCTCCTGGCCAACGGCTTCTCGACAAAGAGCATGCAACTCCAGCAACCCCTGATCACAGGTTACGTTGATCTTTTACTGGAGAGACTCAAGGGAAAAGAAGTCGTGGATATCGTGTCCTGGTTCAACTACACGACGTTTGATATCATTGGCGACTTATCCTTTGGTCAGCCCTTTGGGTGTTTGGAAAGGTCCGAGACACATCCTTGGGTTGAGATAATCTTTGCTTCGGTCGGACAGTTTGGTGTTGTGGTCTCCATGCGACGACATGTCCCATTTGTGCTGAGTTTTATAAGAACTGTGTTCCCTGGAAGTATTGGGAAGCCAATTGTTGAGCAGGCAAAGTATGCAAGGCGCCAGGTGGACAAGAGGCTGGAGAGTGGTGGTGAGAGACGTGATTTTATTGATTCCATGGTGAAGACTTCGGGCGATAAGGAGCTTTTGACGCGCGAGGAGATTGCGGAGAATGCGAGGATGTTGGTGCTGGCCGGGAGTGAGACGACGGCCACTGCGTTGAGCGGGACTGTTTACTTGTTGGCCAAGCATAAGGAAGTGCAGAAGAAGTTGGCCGAGGAGGTGAGGAGAGAGTTCAAGACCGAGGAGGACATCGACTTGTTCAGTGTACAGCGGTTGGGGTATATGCTGGCTGTCTTGGATGAGTCGATGAGAGTCATCCCACCGGTTCCATCGAGCCTGCCGAGGGTTTGTCAGAGGGGTGGAGACGTGATTGCTGGGAAATGGGTTCCCGAGGGGGTGAGTCGTCCAGAACTGTGTCAAGTGTGTGCTAATAGACCATAATAGACTGGATTGGATATCTTTCCCACTGCCATGTTCAGAAGCGAAGATAATTTTATTGACGCCGACAAGTTTCTTCCTGAGCGTTGGTTTGAAGATAAATCCCGCGACAAACGGTTCGCGAAAGACAAAAGAGATGCTTTTGAGCCGTTCTCAGTTGGACCACGGAATTGTATCGGCAAGAAGTGAGCTCATTGTCTTGAAACCTGGGGCTTATGGCTGACCTCGAGAACAGTTTGGCTTATGTCGAGATGAGACTCATCATGGCTCGCCTGATGTGGAACTTTGACTTTGAGTTTGCAGATGAGGAAGCGGTAGGCTGGCTTGCGAGGTGCAAGGGCTTCAACTTGTGGTACAAGGGGCCGCTCAACATCAGGCTCCTGAAAAGGACCTGAAAACGTCCGGCCAAAAGCGTGGGGAATGAAACCTGGACGATGCGGCTTGGGTCCTCGCGTGGAGCGCGACAGACCATGACGCAGCGTCATGGCTGAGCTCACCCCCTGCACTGTTTCGATTCAGGGGTTCAGGGGCACAGGCACCAGACTCGTCACTCTCAAATGCGTTGAACACGGCAATATATTCCATGCAATACTGACGCTACACATTTTGAACCTTCATCTCGTTCTTACTCCCGGTCATTTGCTGGGGAGTCCACTTCGGATCAAATCTGCCGCCTGTTTCGGTTGTGTCAGCAGTAACCCTTCACAGCTCGGACAGAGTAAGGCAGCTCACCTTTTCAGCAATGGCATACGTCGTCTGGCACGTATTGGCGCCGGGAATTGTCGGCATGATGCTTGCATCGACAACCCGGAGCCCCTGCACGCCGTACACCTTTAACTCCTCGTCAACAACACCGCCCAGCTCGCGCGGCATCATGGCGCATGTCCCGACAGGGTGGTAGTAGCTCGGGTTGATTGACCTCTCCAGATAGTCTCCAAACTGCTCGTCTGTTGTGACAGTGGCGCCTGGCGAGCTCTCGGCCGCCCGATAGTCCTTGGTCAGTGGGTTGTCGAAGAAGTAGCGCCGCGTGTACCGCAGGATGTCGGCCATGATGGGCTTGTCAAGCGGATTGCTCAAGACGCGGTAGTCGACGCGAGGTTCACGTCCGGCTGGATTCGCAATGTCGATGTTGACGGTCCCGCGACTGAGAGGATGGAGGTCGACGAGCACGCCACTGTTTGGCCCACCACTCATGACCAGGTTGTAAAAGGCGGTGCCGTTTCCACGCAGCGCAGCGGCGTAAGACTTCATCTGGGCACGATATCCTGCCACCACAGTCGGGTCGACATCGGCGGGGAGATACTTGGCATGGTCCTGAGCCTCTAGATTGGACGCGATCTCAGCCCAGCGAGAGGAAATGACGGGATATGATAGCCATGCTGCTGCGTTGCCAGTGGCAAGAGAGTAGGGGCCGGTCTTGTTGGCCGCCCAGGATTGGTCTGCCCAGGTAATGAAGGTGCGGTTGCTAAACATGTCGTCGGTCGAAGGCTCGGTGATGAGATTTCGGACTATTTGCGAGACGTAAGTATCTCGTTTCGCCCGGTGACACTCATAAATCTCTCGGGAACTTGATACTCACAAGAGAAACCGCCTCCTAGCATTGTGTGATCCTGAAAGTTTTGACCAACACCTGGGAGATCAACGAGGGTCTGAATCTTGGCAGCCTCCAGCAGCTTCTTGGGCCCAACCCCGCTCAACTGCAGGATCTGCGGGCTGTGAATACCGCCCGCCGCAAGGATGACCTCCTTCCTCACCCTGACTGTAGTGGTTGGCGCATCCACCGGCGGCTCTGCCCTCCCGGTCGCTTGAACAAATGTCACGCCTGTTGCTGTCGTCCCATTGAAGAGAATCTTGGTCACCTTGGATCCCGGCAACAGCTGGTAGTTTGCCCTGTTGAGGCCATCCCAGTGTCCCGTCCGTGCGTACGACCTCGTCACCGACTTAGGGTCCATGAACTGGGGATACCAATACGCGCCTGTCTTCCCCGCCCCACTGTCTCCAGGAAACTCAACCCCGGGTAGTCCTCGGAATGCCTCAAGGAGGATCGTCGACGCAGGATACTGGAACGACGGCCATGCGGTGTATACAGTCGAGGTGTTCCCCCAGTACTCGGTGTTATACGTGATGTTTGCGCTCTTTGCAACACCTGAGTTGGGAGGGACAAAGTTGAGGCCCTTCTTGAAATATGGGAGCAAACCCTTCCAGCTCCACGTCGAGTTTGTGCCGAAGAAGCTCCCCCACCGGTCGTAGTCCTCTGCTGTGCCCCTGATTGTCATCATGGCGTTGATGGCCGAACTGCCGCCGACCACTTTGCCAATCATGACACTTGTCGTTCGGTTTCGCGCGTACGTCTGTCGCTCCGAGACGATGTTGTACTGGAGTGTGGACTCGGACATGCCACCGAAGCCGCCTCGGACGGTTGAGATGCCGGCCGCATTGCCTGCCGATGTTTAGTACCCATACGCACAGAGACCAGAGATGAGCAGCAACGTACTCAGCGGCCCATACTCAATCACCAAAACAGTTGTCTTCCCATCCTCAGTCAGCCGATCGGCAACCGTGAGACCGGCTGTCCCGCCACCAACAACCACATAGTCGTAAACCTCCTCGGCGCTCGGCGCGCGAGACAACACTGTCGCAGACTCGAGGCCCGGATGACCCGCAACAAGCTGGCCCAGCGCGACCAACACAAGCAAGGCGTGCATCTTGGCGGCCGTTCTCTTCCGATTGGCATCCGCCATTCACTCAGTGGAGCGGAAACCCGCCTTTTTACATCATTTCCATCATTTCTCAAGGTCCATTTGCCCGCCATCTGCCGACTCGCATCCGATCCCAGAAAGTACAAGGCCTGCATCAGGCTATTCGCGGCTGATCATAGCTATGGTCCCAGTCGAGCTGCTGATTATGGGTCCCGGGAATTTGCTGACGCAAGGGAGGGGAATGTGTCACTGTCGCTGGAAATGCGATGCGTCTGTCTTTAGCCGTGGCTCTATCTGCCCTGTGGCCAACAACGCGCGACTGGACGCGGTTCGGAATGCGGGGGACGGTGATTTACGTCTGCAATTAATCGCCAGGGCACTTTACGGAACGTCCTTGCCGATCAGGCGAGCGGCTCGCCGCAATTTCAGATCTGCTATTTCCCCTTTTCTTCGGGGTTGGTACAGTCTAAGGGCCAAGCAGGCGTTGCCCAGAAAATTCCACGTAATTACCAATTAAGAAACATGAGGGGGGACTCCTTTCAAGGGCACAGAAAAGATGCTAAATGCATCGGGCTACTTTCCGGAGTTGATTGTTACTCATTAAGGAAGGTCTATCTTCAAAACAAGTGCTGCATATACAGGTCCATGCCACTGAGGTATCATGATGCGCAACAGACGCCCCTCGCCGAGGAAAAAACAACCAAGCAAATAAGCAAACAAACAAAAGAACCCGCCCGGCCACCCGCAAACACCCCTTACATTTCGTCTTCAAAGAATTTGACCAACGTCCTCGCTCCCGAGACACCAAGGCCCAAGAATGGGTAGCAAATGTACACCAGCTCGTTCTCGGTGCCAAACTTCTCTCGGAACTCGCTCTTCTGTACCAGCTTCAACTGTTGTGCAATCGTCCGATACGTCTTGGAGAGAATTTTGGCTCTGACGCCGTCCATGTTCTCTCCCGTCACCAGCTCTGGCAAGGCGCCCGCGCCAAACGTCACGTTCTTCACGCCCGACTTGGCGAGGGATTGAATCGCAGCCGAGATCAGGGCCTCGATGGTGCCGCTTGGCGACCCTGGGAAATCGAGGGCAAACTTGATCTGATAACCATGGGCCGGAGACAGCTTGTGCAAGATGCACAGGGCCGCGATCTCGCCCTCCTTGGTCTCGGCCCATAGGTAGCGGCGGTGCGCCGTATCAACCCACGGTCGGACCTCGGTGATGTGCACCTGCCTGCTGCCCTTGCGGTTGGCCTTCCAGTCCTCGATGCGCTTGTCGCACTTGTCACGGAAATCCTTGGGGATCGGCTTGTCGATAGGAAGCTCATGAATGCTAACGCCGGCATCTTCTGCTTGTCGCTGCTTCTTGGCGACCTTCTTCGCGTTGTCCGTCGGGACGCGCTCCTCGGCCACGCAGCTCAGCGAGCGCCAGCCAAGCTTGGATGCAAGAATCTCCTCAACGTCGGCCGAGACAAGGAGCCAGAGGGGCCGCAGATCCTTCCCCTTGCGGAGATACTTGAGAAAGTCACGGATAACGACAGAATACTGTTTAGGGTCGCAGAGGGGGTTACCCATGACCAGCGCGTACCCATTATCCTCGGCGTAGCCAACTGCCGCTCCAGTCTCCTGGTGACGCCAGACGTGATAGCGGTCGTCCAACCACGACGTGTTGGTTGCGTCGCCGTAGTTGGCAATCAGGTTTTCCACCGACGGCATCTCGAGGCTGCTCCTGTCTCCACTGGCGTATTTGGACGCGTATCGCAGGGTATCTGCCTCGGGGTGAGGGAGAAGAGCCTCAACCTCCTTTTGTTCCGGCAGGGATTTGGGGTCACGAGGGAAGAGGGACGCGTGACGGACGTCGCCCAGCCCAAGCATCAGAAACACCATGCGCTCGAGGCCGATGCCGCAGCCGGCATGGGGGAGAACACCGTACTCGAAGCCCTGCATGTACTCTTGCATCCCTCTCGGCTCGATGCCGACCTTGCGCATCTTGGATGCCAGCAACTTGGGGTTGTGGATGCGTTGTCCGCCCGAGGTGATCTCCTGCCCGCGAACAAATATATCGAATGAGTTGGTGAAGTCGTCGTCGTCAGGGTCTGGATGCGTGTAGAATGGGCGGGCCGATGCGGGGAACTTGTCGATGATGTAGTAGTCGGTGCCATACTTCTCCTTTACTAGCTCTCCAACCCGCATCTCAGCGCGCGTGCTCAAGTCCTCGTACTCGGATGCAGGGTGTCCGTGGTCGTCCGTCCATCCGGAATCGTTCAGCAGTTTCACTGCTTCGGTAAATGTGAGGATGGGTGTTTTTTCCAGCCAGACGAGATCCTCGTGTGGGAAGCGCGACTTCACTATGTCGATCTCCTTGCGGTATTTGGTGTAAATACCCTTGAAGATGGTCTTCATAAGGTTGTCGATGATCTCCACGGCTTCATGGTAGTCCCGGTTGATGGCCATCTCCAGATCCATGCCGGTGAACTCGGTCAGATGTCGGTGTGTGTTGCTGTCTTCAGCGCGGAAGACGGGCCCGATCTCGAAGACACGCCCAAAGTCGGCCGAAATGGCCAACTGCTTGGCCAGCTGGGGACTCTGAGCCAGAAATGCCGTGCGTCCAAAGTAGTTAACCTTGAAGACCTCGGCGCCGGACTCGGTGGCAGCGGGCTGCAGTTTGGGCGTGTGAATCTCGATGAAGCCTTGGCTTTCGAGAAACGAGCGGAAGAGGCTGCAAATACCCGCATTGATGCGGAAGATGGACTGAGCGGTTGGTGTTCGCAGGAAGGCGAGGCGGTTGGACACGCGCACTCGCGTCGTCGCAAGAGATTCGAGCTGCTGGGTCTCCTCGTCGCGTTGGACGTGGTCAATGGTAAAGACGTCGACAGGGAGATGCTCTTCAACCGGCACCACCAAGTGCATGCTGTCGATCAGGACCTCGAACCCTTGGACAGTGCAGCCCTTGATCTCCTCTGGCGGCACTTGCAGGGTACCTTGGACGTGGACGAGTCCCTCGGTGGTCAAATGCTCGGCCCATCGAACAAAGCCCTCAGAAACAACGCCGTCCCGGGCCGCCAGCACGCCTTGTATCGTTTCGGTCTTGTCACGGAGTATCACGAAAGCGAGCTTGGAGCTGAGGTTACGGACGTGGTGGATACGCGCCGTAAAGCGGACGTGGTCGCCGGCGGCCGCTGTGATGATGTGCGAAACGGGCTGGGTCTTGACAAAAACATCATCAGGCTTGGTGCCGTATCGCGCCGCAATCTCGGGCGGGTCGGCCGCCAGTGCTTTCTCCTCCTCTTCTTGCCGCCGCAGCTGCACGGACCGGCGCTGCTCTTCCCTCTCATCCTCCTTCGCGATGCGCATCTGCGCTTTCGTCTGAAGCTTCTTCTGCCGTTCGCCTTCGAGTGCGGCGACGTTGCCGATCTTGGGCTTGGTCATGTGGTTCTTGGCCGACGAGTGGCCGACTAATCTGTTGAGCGCCAGGAGCGGCTTTTTGAGCGCGCCGGGAGCCATTGTGGCGGCTCGGTGCGAGGTCGAAGACGTTGGGTGTTATGTGGTAAGTCTGTGGGACTGACAGGGAAGGGCAGGGAAAGAGGGCACTGCACGGTCGATCGGGCTGTGGGTTCCCGAGGCCTAAAAGCTTTTTTTGTCGACAGCTGGAACTGTGTGGGTAACAATGTTTACTGGGACGCGCCAGGGACGGAAGTTTCGGAGTGAGAAGGATTATAATAACAGACCGGCAGGGCCGGACGCTGGCTGCCTTGGCCAAGCTACCCGAATGCCGAAGCCGTCTGCAAGGTTCTGACGAAGGCTCCTGAAAACGCTGCACACTTTCCAGAAATAGAGAGCCATTCGGCATATTGGGGCCCGGTGCCCCTGGCAAATCCGGATGAGGGTCCAATCCGCCGACGACATGGAACGCCATTTTCCTGGCGGCTGGATGAACGAGCTATCGGCACTCTGCTCCAGGGCATCCGCCATGTCATGCTGTCATCGATCGATGTGTTCAAGTGGCGCTCAAGCGGTCCTGCCAGACATGCGAAACTGGGCGGAGCAGAAACTCCGGGCCGGTGTTGACGGCGCAACACTCAGCGCCCCTCGACGTCATGCGGGATGTGACGTCACTGTGCGTGGGGTGTCAGGGGCTTCGGCGAGACCAAGACAAACCTTATGTAATCCAAGCTGGACAGCAAGCTGTGGACAAAAAACATGACATGGGCCCAGTTCATGTCAACCTCGAGCGGTCCAGACGGGTACTGCAGTCTCATAGCCGTCACCAGGAAACAAAACGTCTTTAAAATACTTATTAGTCAGTTTGGATAGTCGGTAGTGTGTTTGGAATATGTTGGGCTTCGTCTTCTCGGTGAAGAACAGCGCTCGGATTTTTATTTTGTGTACGCTTGTTATCCGGTTCTGGTCTTGGAAATGCAGGGAGGGCCGGGGGCGCGCTCTGCCTCACCAGGCGGGACTTCCGACATCGATCGATCCCACATCGACAGTCTCGCTTTTTGCTGTCGGTTTTGCTTGCCACGTGCTTGCTTGCAGTCCAAGTTCCTATCGAAGTAGCGACCCCCTGGCGGCCCGGGGTTGAAGCTCGGCAGCGCCCCGCAGGCGAAGGCCCGCTGGCGTTGACGCGTGTTTGGTCTGATTGCCATGCGGGGTGACGCGAGTGACATCAAAGGCTGAAGATCAGCCAACGCAGGGGATTGCCAGTTTCCGGGTCGATCGCGTCGACAGGAGATGCAAGGTCGCACCGCTTTATCTGGCCCAGATCGCTCCAATCTTCCTCCGCAAGAAGCACCAGCTGACCATCCTGTTCCGAACCAGAACCCTGAAGCCAAGCCAAGCCGCCCTCTTTGCGCCGCGTCCCAACTTCGACTTCGGCTTCTCGAATCTCGATCCGCTCGTTTACCCGTCCCATTCCGATCCCATCATGTCCAAAATCCCGACCGTCGACGGCATCCCGGTGCCGCTGATTCCTGCGTCTGAGCCGTCGACCGAGAAGAAGACGCTTGTCACGGCAAAAGATGCCATCCCAAACCCGCCGTCTCGATTCTCGCTGAGGGTATCAGCAGCATGGTGGCGCTCGCTCCAGTACGTCGGCTCGTCTCTGCACTTCCTGGCGCCCCCGCGCCCGCCGAGTCCCGCGTTCACACGGACGGTTCCATCGACCATCTCCAAGACCAAGGGCGAGTTCACGCTCCACTTCTACACGCCCCCGGATTACGACCGGGCGGCCGAGACTGGGACGAGATTTCCCGCCGTGATCAACTTCCACGGCGGCGGCTTTACAATTGGAAGTGCTGCAGATGACGCGAGATTTGCTCGCGTTGTTCTGGAAAAGTGTGGCGCCCTGTTCGTCTCGGTCGATTACCGACTGGCGCCTGAGAATCCGTTTCCCGTGGCCGTCGACGACGCCGCGGATGCAATCCTATACATCATTCGGTCCTCAAAGGACCTACACGTCAATCCTCACAAGCTGGCAACCTCTGGGTTCTCAGCCGGCGCCAATCTCGCCATTACCTCAACGCTTCGATTGGCCGAGCACCTTCTATCCTCGCCTTCGTCGACGCCTGAACACCAAGTGCGCGCTGTGGCAACATGGTATCCCATTACCGACTACACACTCTCTCGAGCGGAACGGCGCGACACCTCGGTCCGACCCGACCAGACACTTCCTGATAACATCACATCCCTCTTCGACGCATCGTACCTCTACCCCCCCGACTTGCAGCTCGCGCACCCGCTGCTGTCACCCAGCAAAGCGTCAGACGAGCAGCTCGCCGCGGGCATACCCCCGCATGTCATCTTTTACACGTGTGAATGGGACATGCTGCTACGAGAGGGAGAAGAATTCGCTCGCCGCCTTGGACAAGCGCCCATCAACAAGAAAGTCGATTACAAGATGATCCCCGAAGTGCCACACGCATGGGACAAGTCCCCAGATCCGCTTAAGCCAGCGATTCACTCCGAGGAGCTCTACGCGGAATGCTGCAACAAGCTGAAAGACATATTTAACCAAGACTAACTCATCCTTGAATTATAGCTAAGGTAGATAGCACCCCAATAATGATTCCGACCCACTCGTTTTTCCCCTCCTTAACGCGTCTGCCCTTATCGAGCGAGCGTCCTCTGAAGCTCGCTTCCTTCTCACTGTCCACCCCACATGTTCCCACACCAATCGGCATTAACATTGTCAAAGCCATATGTCTTCTTCCAGTCCCGCTGATACCACCACCCGCCAACGCCGGTGCCACACCTCCCTTGTATCTGATCCCAAGCCGCCGCGATCTCAGCAATGGAGCATGGGTTAGTTCCCGTCTTGGAGTAGTTGCAAGCGTAGACGCGGGTGCTGCCCAACGTCCACGACACCTTGGTTTCGCGGCTGATGGGGCCATGAGTAACGCAGTAGTCGCCGAGGGCGGCGCCGGCGCTGTAGATTTCCGTCACATTGACCGCGCTGGTGCAGCCTATGTCTGGGTCGCTGCTGGCGGCGGTACGAGTGAGTGTGGGAAGAGCAAGAAAAAGCCCGAGTGGCAGGAGACGCATCATGTTCGTTGATCTGTATGTGCTGTTTGACTCTCTTGGCAACGTAAAGAGGAGAAATCAGTGGTAGTGTGAATGGAATCGAGCGGAGGCGAAGAGGGGAGGGCTTGTGCTAGGTAGGACTTGTTCTCGACGGGGTTACGCCGGTGCTCGGAGGTTCTCCAGTCAATGGCGGACGAGGTCTGGGTTGGGCTGACGGATGGTTCAGAAGATGAAGTTTGTAAAGTCGAAGAAGACTGAGATCCGACATCACTGCAAGCATCCATTATTAGAAGGTTCGAAGGCATCAACTTAGCTGTAGTTCGCCTGTCGAACGAAGTCTGGAGGGGTTGCCAAGACAACAAACCGTGTCCATGATCGGCATTTCAGCTCGCGCTCTCATCCTCTGATCACTGAAAATTGGACTCCTAGTACTTATAGTCATTCTTGACGTCTTATATCAGATGCCAGGATGTTATTACTGCTTCAGGGTTCCTACAGAAAAGGGACTTATCCGAGCTCCCATCGGCGATTCTGAGCAGTAAAAATGAGGCCTCCTAGTATTGTTAAAAGATTCTGGAGCCCTAAGTTATTTTAAGCCCTCTGAGACACTTGTTTCATGCTTGGTGAGAAAAGAACTCCCCAGTTATATCTCCTGATGCGGTGTCAGCAGGGTTTAATGTAGGGCTTTTTTATTCCCAAACTGCCAAATCAACGCATTTGACCCCGCACCAAAAACTCTGCAACGCGACAACGTCTGAGCACGACACTCGACGCAAAGAAGAGCATGTCCACAACAAAGAGACATAACCCAGATATTTCAGCACTATCTGGCTTCAAATGCCAGACCGTTCTGAAGCATGGCTAATCTCGATCTCCTGCTGCCCGAGCTCCTCAGCAGCATTGTGATAAACCTCGACCCAATTTCGGTCATCTCCCTCTCCCAAACGTCGCGTTATCTCCGTCTTTTCATCAGTCCCTCTCATTTTCACTTTGCGCAGCGCCTGCTAGCGCTTGAGCTTCTCCCGGAGCATGGCGGCGGCGTTGTGCCACTCTTTCGTGGTCGCGATAACCGATTGACGCCCCCGTTCGAGCACCAGAGCTGGAAGAATGCAAAATATGCATGCTGCGGATGTATGCGGCTACGACACCACATGTGGTTTGGCAACCACTCTATCCTCGGGCTCGGCCTTCGAAAGCCCCCACCAGACAGCGTCGAGGCGACCAGATTGACAGATTGGGTTCCTGATTCAGACGGCATGGCCACCAGACGAATCCTCCACGCGCGGCGCCAGGCTGAGGCCGAATCCCGTGCCACAGCGAGAATGCAATATCACCGGGCTTCAACGGGAGTATACCTCTCAGCCAGCCTCGCTGTCGACGACATGGGACCGATTGACAAGCGTGCCGAACAAGCCGAAAAGCTCATTTGCGGCGTCGATCGCATCAAGCGTCGATGTCTCGAGTGTCGGTTCAACCGTGGTGATTGGAATCGTACCACTGCAGACTCGTATGGAACGCCAGAATCCCCGCTCGTTATCAGCCGGAAGGTTGGATTCCTGGACCTTTTCGAGAGATGCTTTCCCGGATTCTCACCGCAGTTGCCACAAGACCAGCTCCCAACCCTTTTTCGGGTCATGGGGACATCAAAAAAGCATGAAAAGACCACACTCCATGTTGCTCGCTGTTTTCTCTGTCACCAGTGGCAGGAGATGGCAGCCTTCAGGATTTTTCCCACTTACAACCACTTCCGACCCAGCGAACAGTTCACGCCCGGGACGCCTCCTGCTTGCAATGCCTGCGAGTTCAAGTGCATCGGTGACAAAGACTTTGCTGAGAAAGTATCCGATGGGGCGATGAAAGTTGCAACGGCCTGTCTAAGCAGCATCCAGGAGCGCGCCGAATTGGGTTGGCGCCACTTAACTTATGATTATTTTGAGCTGGAAACCGGCTTCCACAAGCACCTTAGGGCGATGACACAGCTCTTGAGGAGTGTGGAGATGCTTCCCAAGGTCACCTTTTTTAGTGGTCTTGTTGCTGGCGACGAGGAACGCAAGGAACGTGAGAAAAAAGCTGTTGCAGATTTTCGACTGAGCGAGGACATTCTGCGTGCCAACCAAGAACGCGTTGTCGAGGTCCGGAAGTATCTCACAGAAAACCTGACAGACGGAGAGTATGCCAACCTTGTGAGCAGCTGGTTCGAGCTCTGGCTCAACGAATATGAGCGCAACGCTGCTGCATACAATCGGATGTCAAAGATCATAATCACCATCCGTGATAGCCCAGAGAAGTTGGTCAATTATCTCCTCCACGAGGCCCCTTATAGGATATAGATGATAGCCTGTAATCACTTTGTACGCAACTCGCACTCGATCAAACTTGCCTGGCCGTTCACCATGTCCCAGATACATGATATCTTCAGCCCAGCCTCCTTTTCCAACAGCATTCTCCAGTCCTGCTCACTGCGTTCCTTTGCGCCCGCAAACATAAACATGGAGATGTCCAGGGCCGTGATCTCCCACTTTGCGCCCTGTGCGGGGGTCACATTCTCATGAATGAGAATCTTGGAATACCCTGGTATCATGACCTCCTTCAGACGGGCCAGGATGTCCAAGCATTTCTCATCCGGTCAGTCATAAAGAACACTGTTGAGATGATACGCACGCGCGCCCTTGACCGGCTGCTCCGTGAAGAAGTCATGACCGATACTGCCCCCGATGTCGATGAGAAAGACACTTTCACTTCCTGTTTCAGCGCCGGCGATAAGCTCATCTCGGACGGGATAAAATCCCTTGTCCCACCATTTGGAAACACCTAATCTTGAGCCTTTCATATGATGGCTGAAGTTTTCGGTCCACTCTGGTTTGAGTAGATGTACTCAAAGCAGCTGAGAGTCGTGTTGTGTGCGCGCTGAAATGGAGAAGGCACACATCCGGGCCCAGGGATTTTATAGCCTGCTTCTCCTAGATACTGAGGGAGGGACGAGATGCCCTTGCTAGCAATATTCTCCCTAGAGCTCATCAGTTTATTTCTCTTCGAAGCAATTCAATAGGGCACGCGCGATGAAGGATAACCTGCCCCAATTATGGGGATAGTGAGCGCACGGGAAAAGTTGGTCAGTTTGTAGATCTGAGGCCCTGTCTCTGTGCCATAGCCCATCGCTGCGAGGTGGCGAAGGATCCGATCTAGAAGCATCAGCTTCGCCGAGCGTCGTTGTTTCCGGGGGCATACCAGCCAAACTTGCGCCGGCGTCAATGGCTTGCGCAATCTCCGTAGCAGTCTTGGGGCTCCCTTCATCGGTTAACATTGCTTCAAGCATTTTGCTCTGGACACCGATGGCCAAAGCGGCGCGGCTGACAGACTGAGGGCCTTGTTATGTCAGTGGCTCCTTCGGTGCCGATGGCACAAGAAGACCTACCTCACCTTAGAGATGACGAATTATGGTCTCTCTCGGGTTTTCGAGCGCTTGTACGAGGAGGCGCGCGCCTGCGCAAGGAGCTCGAGTCTCCTGACGTCGTCATTCTCGGTTAACTCGTTTGCGTAGGTTGCGATCCTGGAAACGATATTTGGGACAACAGCCCAATCACTAGGTATGGTTGCCTCGAGCGGTTTAATCGGCACATTTGCTCCGTCAGAGCCCATGATGGCTATGATCTTTGTCAGGGAGGACAGGGCGGGAAACAAGATGCGCAGTCGCGCCCATTATCGCATCACACTCCTGGCATCCCACAGCTTACTCCACTTCTCCTCCATGGCCATCATAGAGGTTCAAGCCGCTTAGCCCGTTAGGGGTAGCCGTCGGAACACTCCTGCGCTAAGTCTTGATAGCATGCATCCTGCTTTGTCATGGTCCTGCGTCTCCTAGCTGTCGCATACGTATGGCATATGGCGTGTGCTCTTAAGCCCCCCGCCGCGAAGAATGGTCTGATCCCATGAGAAAAAGCGGAGTTTCTTCCACAAGTAAAAGATTAAAGAAAACGCGAAAAAGCCTTTGTTGAGTGTGTGAAAGCGGTGAAGGTGGGGTTCAGATGCAAAAAGATCGATCCACCCAGGGGTCGAACCTGGAACCTCCTGATTCGTAGTCAGACGCTCTGCCATTGAGCCAGCGGACCTGTGATTATAGAAACCGGGATAACAATTGAAACCTATGACTCGACGGTCGTGAGGTGGCGCAGAGAACAAACTTCTCCAGCGGCCGGTTCTTTTCTTGGAAATCACAAGGACACCCCATAGCCAGAACTTGAACTCTGAGGCTGTTTATCCAATCTAAGCCTCAGAGCAGACGTGCTCTTTCTTCTGTAAGAGTTTCCTGTCCCGAAAACACCATCCGGGCACTGAGGATCACAGCAATTTTGACAAGACATTACGTGCACTGCATGAAACCACCTTGGGAGCTCGCTCAAGTCCCAGGTAATGTTATGGCTTCTGGCCGTGGACTATATAACAATAGAGATATGCATGCGCTGAAGTGTCCTCAAGCGACTGCCTCGACTTCAAGCAGAACGCGTCCTTCTCCGCTGCGCTCCACCCCAAGACCGTGCCCAAAGTCGTGCACATGGGAGGAACAACCATGTCAAGCGCGAATCGCATATGCATGCCGAGGGACTGCAGCTTACTGTCGCCTGTGAGCTAAAAGGTCGGACATGCCTCTGGCCAGGACGACTCACCGGTCTGCGGGCCACCCCCCGATGGGAACTTTGTAGGTCGTGCAGTTGACGTTGATAAAACCTGCCTCCTGGAGTATACCTTCGAGCTTGGGGCCAATGCGGATGTCACAACCAAGCTGTTTCCAAGCTTCGGTTGTGACGTTGAGGAACTTTGCAATCCCAAAGTCTTCGGGCACCGTGCCATCGTCACACAGTGCGGCGAGTCCCAGATCCTGAACTTCGAACCAGCCGCCACTCACCAGGTTTCTTGAACTTGTCAGTTTTGCCACATGGTTACCTGATTTTCTAGGAATAGGCTGACACGTACGAAAAGGCCTTTTCGGTGACACCTCGGGTGTCTTTAATAAAGGGAAACACATGGCGAGCATGAACGAGGTCAAACTTTGTACCGTACAGCCACTCGTCTTCGATGTCGTCGACGTTGAAGTTGACATTTGGTGGCGTCCATCGTGGTTGGATGGGACTGAGGTCAACGCCAATGACTTTGGCGTCAGGGAGCATTTCGCCAACTACGCGTAAGGGGCTGTCAGCCAAGCGTCGGGTCTCACAACAAGGGGCCGCTCGACTTACCCTCGATGCACCACAGCCCTGTCCCCGTTCCAAGATCAATGACGCTCTGCGGTTTCTGTATCGGGGCCAAAAAGTATTTGCCATCTGTCAGGTCCAACATCATGACGTGCTTCATGTCCTCCCTGTCCTGCTCGAGTTGGTCGTTTGGCAATGGATATGTGCCCGATCGGTAGTGGTGGTACCTCCGGCCGTGATGGAAGCGGTGCTTTCTGACTCCTTTTTCCAGCGTTGACTTGGAAGACTGAGACCCGGACGTCTCAAAGCCCCCAAGGCCACTTCCATCTTCGCTCTCAACTTCGAATGAGGCATCGTCATCAAAATCGGATGGTGTCCAGTCCAGATCAGCAAGGACGATGCTGTTCGTTTCGTCCTCGAGGGACGACGGGGTCGTCGCCATCTGACCCTTGGAGATCGCGCTGTGAAGATCAGATGCAAGCTGTGTTGGGTGATTTGAGGCAACACCCTGTTAGAGGAAGCTGCACTCGCGATGTCAAGAATGTTTGTGACGAAAGCAGTCGCCGCCGGTTTTGGTCGCCACTAGCAAGTTGCAACAAAGAATGTCGCCTCAAGAGACCCAGTGAGACGGATCAGGCGTCAGTCGCCATGACTTCTTTGTCCCCCGACAAGCCACCTCGGTCGGAAACCAATCATCATCGACGCCATTGCCACGACGACGTTGGGGCGGCTTCACCTTCGCGGCATGTGCTCTGGGTTCCAGCATCCCGATTTGGACGCTTATCACAATCAGTTGATGTCCCGACACTGTGGTCATTCGGTTCCTCTTTGTCGAGAGCGGTGCAAGCCCAAGCTGACTCGAGTTTGGGTCGCACATAGTCAACTCACGGCATTAGCACGCGTCTTGCGCTCGCAAAAATCGACACACAAAAGATGTGGGTGGGGCAGGTCGTTGGTCTCTCCGACCACACCCCAGAGGACGCGTGTTCCTGGCCGTCAAAGTGAAAGGCACAAAGGGGCAACCACCTCAGATCATCTAAACCGTAACTGCCGCGTCGGTGTTTACGGGATTTGATATTAATATTAATACACAGCACGCGGGTTGCGTCGTCCAACCACCAGCGCTGTAGGAGCATAGCCGACATTCACCCTATCTTCCCGTACGCGACCCATCATTGCGGTCAGCGCGCTTCCAAAATCTGAGGCGGTGGCCCGCAAAAATGACGACAAGACTCGGGAGTGTCCCTGTAGTGCGGAAAGTACTGCAAGGTCGCTGGTCCAGAGCGCCATCTTGGGATTGAGCCGGGATGCACGCGCACGAAATCCGGGAATCTGCTCTTCCCGGTATTGGGAGCGGTGATGGGTGGGATCGACGTGGAATGTTCGCTGCGTCCTAGCAAGGATCATTTGCCTTGTTGGGACGGCACCATATAGGCAAAGCCTCGCCCGGTTCTCAGCAAGCTCCATGACTTTGCTGCTCCCTATTTCCTGGTGAAACGGATCCCGTCTGCAGCCATGCTATTGCTAACCATTTTAATAGCAGCTGGGTGGCTGGGCGATCAATCATTGGCCCAGTCCGACGACACGCAGGGCGCGGCGTGCCAATGCGTGGCGGTAGACTACGCGGATGGGGGCTCGTACCTGGTAAATGCGAATGAGGATGGAAACTTTAGTTATGCTTCAATCTTTGAAGGTAAGCCAAGGGAGACGCATTTTGATTCACAAACCGCTCACGACATCTAGGGGGATGTGTTGACAACGAGATTTCCTCTGTTCTCCGAGATCCTGACAACAAGACATACGAATGCTCAGCGATGAGACCGGGCGTTCCTGGGTCGGTCCAAATATCAGAGTGGTAAGTCCAGAGCCACTGACGCCCAGCGAAAGATCATTGACCCAGAATCCAAGCGGTATTTCGTACTTTGACATGAAGAGTGGCCTGTGGCAAATAGCAATTCAGTTGCCTGGAAACACGACTGTTACTCGGACATTTACTCTCACAGTCGGGGCCGCGTCAACAGTTGTCACAACAGTGAGTATGCATAATATGCCTAGTGCGCCATGTCTGACATGGCCAGGTTACGCCAACTCTTGTCATCGGAACAACCCAAACTCTTCCTCCCCAGGGTTAGTCAAGACTTGAACAGATTCAAGTGTTTTCAGCCGCTGACATCAATACAGTTGTGCCGGTTACGAGCCAAGTCACAGCAGATCTCACGCTTCCCCGGGCCGTTGTGACTTCGACCTGCGCGGCTGGAAGGACTTTGACGACGACTATTCGAGGACCCCCAACCTTGATCATCGAGAGCCAGATTGTACTGCAGGTCTCGCCAGGAGGGACACGCACCAGCTCCATCACAATTACACGGACCTTGACGGGCTCGTGTCGATACTCGACCACTTCCTCCGCCAGAACAGTAAGCTCTTCATCAAAACCGAACACATCCTCAAGCTCCACGCGCAGAACCACAACAACTTCTTCAACAGCGAGGACAACCTCGTCCACGCCGCAGAGAACAACAGTCACCGTCACGACCGCCCCAGCAACTGCCGGGGGTGGACTGACCTTCACGCTTTCCGGGTCCATCTGCGGCGTCAGCTGGCAGAACAACGGAGGGGCATGGGGCCCTCCCTGGGCACGAGGCGGTGGAGGAGCATGGGGTGGAGGCCCACCGCCATGGATCACGTCGCTTTGGCAAAACGGCGTCCCTCCATGGGTGACGCAACAGCCTGGAGGTGCTCTGCCAACTTGGGTGTCGTGCACACGCATCACGACCTCAACTGCTTCGAGGCCGAGGAGGAGTGCCCCTCCACCTGCCATCCGCGCCGCGTGGACATCGACTTATGTCCAGACAACGTATACAGAGACTTTGGTGACGACGCATGTGCTTCCACCGAGTACGGTCACGAGATACAGTGAGTCCTAGTCTGCATCGTGGGATAGAAATTTTGCTAATGTAGATGTCGCAGTTGTTGAGACGGTTGTGCAGACTATGTGAGTTGACTTCAGCAGAGCTGAAGTCAAGATACTGACCGACACAGAACCCCAGCGGCAACGACACTTTGCGTGACAGCACCAGAGTCAACCCAGGTTGTCACGATCCCTGGTCCATTGCTGACGCAAATCACGCTCGTCACATCGACCAGGCTCACATACGAAACTGTGTTTGTCAAGTGAGTCTCTGAGTCTTGCCAGGTGAAAGAAGCTCTGACTAGGGAACAGCGAAACCGTTGTCGCAATCTCAAACGACATTGCAGCTGCAACATCGTGTCTGCAAAACGGGGGCTCGTATGGTATTCAGCCTTGATCTCAGTTGTGGGACTTGTCAGGCGTTATCCGTCCTGTACAGAAGGTACAACTCCGATATTACATGAAACGCTCCAGCTCATTCTCAGTCCAATCCCAGAGACGCTCTCCCAGCACGGGATTCTTGCTTGCGCTCGTCTCCATGTTGGACTTCTTCCCAACAGGCTCGTAAAAGGCACCTCTCTCTACCTCATTCTTGTCCACGAAGATCGCCCACAACAGGTTATGGGTGCCCTGCTCCACCGTCTTCACCCGTCCGACATTGGGGATGTAAACTAGTGCCTTGTCCCACTTCCCCAAGTCCGTCACCAGTCCCGTCTCAACCACCCCTGGCGTGATACTAAAGGCTAAAATGTCGGGATATTTCTTTGCCAACTCCCGGGCGTAAAGCATGTTCGCCAACTTGCTCTGCCCATATCTCAGCCATCGTCCCAAGATGGGCATCTCCTGCGTCGTCTTGAGTCGGTCAAAGGCGATACCACCAGGCGGCGTTCCTCGCCATGCGACGGAGGTGACCATGACGATCCGCGGGGATGATGATTTTTGGAGGACGGGAATTAACTTTCGAGCGAGCAGCGCGTGTCCGAGATGGTTTGTCGCAAAGTGGGTTTCGTAGCCATCACTTGAGAGGGCGGCGGGCTTGGCCATGATGCCGGCGTTGCAGACGAGGACATCGAGGTGTGTGAGCTGCGACGAGATGTTAGTCGAGGCAGCCTCAACCGAGTCGAGGTTGGCAAGGTCGCATTGGATGAAAGTAATGTTGATGTCAGGCGTGAATTTGCGGACATTGGCGATACTTGTTTTCGCTGAGTCGCCATTGCGGCCAGTGAAGAGGAGGTGTGCCAGGTTGTGCCGAGCGAGGGTGACGAGAGTTGCGGCTCCCACTCCAGCGGTTCCTGTTACGAATGTGAGCAAGACACCCTCATGGGGTTTTGGCTTGGGCAAGACTCACCGCCCGTGATCAGAATCACTTTCTTGGCGAGACCTGGGAGATCCTTGGGGTCAAATGGTGTAGTAGACATTTTTAGCTAATGACCTTAGAGGTAAACATTCACGATGAAAAGTCTCAAACACATCAATTGTTGAGTAAAGGCCTAGTTATAGGGTTATAGGTTCATCGAGATATTATGAGGTTGCGGTCAGGCTGCCGGCAGGCGGCGCAGCGATCTTGGCACTCGGAAGCGGGACATCTGAGTCGCCTCGGAGACATTCCGGGATTTGGCAAGTCACCGCTTTGGACTCCGAGTCTCTTGCGAATTGAACCTCTCGGTATTTTGAACATGGTGTTACATACGTACAGGGTGCTCGAGTCTACTAACCTGACCCAACTTCTTGGCTTTTTATGGCTTCTCACAGAACCGCCCTCGGAAAGGCAACGGATTGCCTTGAATCCTGCTATCCAATGCCGTAAGCTGCTCTTGAAGGTCATCCAATCTTTGCCCGATCTGCACAAACATGCCGTCTACAACCAGTCAGCGACGAAGGAGTTTTCAGCTAGGGGAGACTTACCTTCGGCATGCCATAGGATATGACAATGCAGCGCCCAGATGCCAGGGTTGTCACCGCGAATCCGCAGGACGACGTGTGAGTACCCCGGCACTGTCACTGTGTCCCTTCTCATGGGATTCTCGAGGTTCCAGGTCGTCTTTACCTTCCCAAACGTGCCTCTTCCCCAGCCTACGATCTGGAAAGGCTGACCTAGTTCATGTCAGCGACGTCATCTTGTTGATCTTGGCGGTATAAGAGAGAAAGATACCACTGCGAGGGAAGTTAGCTTGTTGCTTGGCCAGAGCAAGACCGACGAGAGAGACGTACTGCAAGTGAAAAGGATGCATCATCATAGCATCCGAGTTGATGACAATCTGGGCTCCCGCGGTTGTGTCATTGGAGACCATGACGAGCTGGGCGGGGCCAAAGTCCCAACCGGCTGTGTCGGCGACGTCGCCGATATCAGCCACGACGGCACTCGGATTGGACTGCTCGATCTTTGCGGCCTTCCATAAGGTCGCGTCGTTTCCGAGGGGTTTGTAGAGGGTCTAGAGAGATGTTAGTTGGGTCCCATGTTCGCATGTACATGAACGCACCTCGTTGATGTAGCTATGAATAGTGCCGTTTTCACTGTCCCGGTCAAAAGTGAAGTAGTGGTAGTTGTGTTGTCCAACCTCATACGCTGCCGCCTTTCTCATCGGTTTGGGAATGTTGAATGGCAGATCCAAGCATGCATTCTCCCAGGGTTCATGTCCCGACACCGGGTTGGACTTGGCGGTGACATCCCAGCGACTACCAAGGGGGGGTGCGGCTGCATTGACGTCATCATACGACAGCAACCCGGTTGCCTCGTAGTTGACGCTTGCAAACGTTGGGTTTCCTTTCCCCATGTGAAAGCACGATCTCGCCGCTGTCACTCGCATCTTGTAGTTCCCGACGGTCTGGTTGGCGGTGAGAATGACAGAGTACCGCTGGCCGGGATTCATGAAAAGTCTTGTTGTCGCGACCGACTCAACCTCTGTCCCGTCAATCTCGACAACTTCAAGAGTGTGGTTGTCAACGGTGACGAGAAAGGGGGTCGATGTGCTATGGCTGACGAGTCGAAGTCGAATTTTGTCGCCGCTTTTGACTCGGGTGTTGTAGAGAGACCCGGCCGTGCAGCTGAAGGTCTTTTCCTTTGCGCCTTTGGCGGAGGTGGAAGTGCAATTCGACACATGATGCCCGTTCACGATGATGTTGTCGGGAGGTGGTTCCATGCCGACCATGTCGCCCCAGGGGTGGGATGTACCGAGATATTGATTCACAAGCTGGCGAAGTCAGCAAGGGTGTCACGAGATGAAGGCATCGAGCGTTACCTCTTCGGCATCTTTGTGAAACAAGTCGCCAAACATGACGACCTTGTCATCATCAACCTTGGGAACCCGCTCATCGGGATCATGAATAATCAAGGGCCCATACAACCCGTTGGTATACTGCAACGAGGCATGAGAGTGATACCAAAATGTGCCTCGCTGGCCAGACACATTGAAGGCGTAGGTGAAACTCTGTCCGGGGGGGATGCCGCATTGTGTGACGCCATGTACTCCGTCCATCCAGTTTGAGTTTCTCTGGTCGATGCCGTGCCAGTGAATCGTGGTGCTCTCCTCGGGCAAGTTGTTGTTGACGACGACCCGAATCAGATCGCCCGTGTTTGCTTCGATTAGAGGGCCAGGTGACTGCCCGTTGACGAAGATCATGGATTTGGCGAACCCGTCGGGGCCGTCCTTCCCAAGCGTGATGTTGAAGACATATTCGCGGACCTGCGGGACACTGGAGACCTGAAATCCTGTCTTCAAGTCCAGTTGCTGGGTGGGACTCGGTGGTTCGTTGGATGATGGCGCTGCCGATGGTGCAGCCGATGCCTGCGACTCGGGACTTGTCTCGCTCGGCGGAGGTCGGGGCGCCTCAGCGAAAAAGGGTGAAAGCAGGACGTCGCTCAGAGCGAAAAAAGACACAAGACAGCAAATAGCCAAGCATAGTCGCCATCTCGTTCCCCTCTCCCGTCGAGGGGCACCGGACTGGTCCGGCATCAGCTCACTCCGGTCGTCGTTGCCGTCGTCGTCGCGAAACCGTTGGCGATCGTCCATTCTCTCTCCACTACCGAAAATCTGGGGGGCTGGTTAGTGTCACAGATTGCATTTTTGTCAAGCGCCGACAAAGCCTGTGACCTTGAGAACAAGGATGCGGTCGATTGAAGTGAGATTGAGTTTGCGACTTGGAGTCCTTGACTGAACGTCGCATTCGCTGCAGTCGTGGCCTGAGCTGATTTTCAGGTGTGGAACCTGTGTTTCAGAGACGTGACAAGAACTCGACCAATCAAAAAAAGGAAATGGGTTTCGCCAATCGGAAATTGCGAAAGTGGAACGATTGGGGTGAGGTTCTTGGCGTGTTCTTCGTGGAGAAGCGACCCTAGCCCGCGGACGAGAACTTGGTCTGAACATGCACCAAATGACTGTTGTCCGAGATGCATCAATTCCGGATCGATTCGACGACACGAACTCTCACAGGCCCCATGGGGCAGTTGTTCCGCCAACTCAGTGGGCGTTCCAGCCCAAGCGGAGTAACCCACACTTGTCAAGGGCTGACTGGCGACCACGTCACCAGGCCGGTGCACTGGCCAATTGTCCGGGAAACAGTCAGGGAAGCGGTGTTGCAACGGCGAACATAAAGTCGAAACGATTCGACTCTTATCCTTCGGGCACTGGTGTCTGTGACCGGGACTTTTGGGTTCAGACTAGATAGGAAGCTTGCACCAGTCCACGGGGCGTACTTTCTGGCAAAGTCCTCCTGTCAAATCACCGCGCGCCTCTCACCGCCAAGCCATTCGACACACGGCACCCATCAAGCACCAATATCCAGGCGGCTCCACGGGACAGAAAATGCCGACCAACGCGCTTCAACCCGCTCCCACAGCCCACTACCGCCACGGCCGCCCAAAAAGTCCTCACCCTCGCCCTGCACCGCGTCCAAAGCCTCGGTCGCGAATCAGCGACCAGATCACCAAGCGGGCCGATGGCGTAATGGACCATGTCGGTATCCGAGTGACGGACATGCGCGAAGAGCAGCAGCGCGCGACATCCGAGTGGATCCAGGGCGAGCTCGACAGGACCACCGACTGGATGAACAATCTGCGAGTCGAGCAACAGCAAGAAGCGCAGAAGGAGGCATCGCGATGGCTGGAGAGCGAGATGGAAAAGATGCCCAAGGTTGTCATGACGTCTGCACGGGACACGTTTCTGGGCTGGTTGACGGGGGAGGAGGGTCTCGGGACTGCTGTTCTCGCCTGGGTGCCGGTCGCGTTGGTGGCGGGGGAGACACTCAAAGTTGGGCTTGATGTGGCAAAGGTTGTGTACGGACTGCTGGCGGAGGACGGAAGTTCGAGGCGGCGGGCCATCAGTTGATGAAGCCGGTTTCTTTGACTCAAGCATTCCATTGGCGCAAACGGAGCATGTCGGACGGCGACACATCACCTTCATTTCTTGTTTGTCTGAAGGAAAGAATATCTTGAAAGCTTGAATTGACACCAACCAACCCCGGGCACTCACGAGCGGAAGCTTTTCCCGTGGAATTGAAAGCTTGCTTGATCATCTCCTCACTTGACCCGAAAGATCTGCTTGGGAAATGCAGTTTCCTTTTCTAGCGCCTCTCCGTCCATCAGTCCATGGACATAACACTCACCGACAAAACGATACTCATCCCCATCCGGTCGGAGACAGAACATTGTTTTTCCTCCGAACAGCAAACACAGCTTGTCGCCCCGTCGGGTCGCAGGCGGACAGAGAGCATAGTAGCCTGCCTGACTTCTGGCGAATGTCCGACACTTGGCGCCTCCTGATGCCTTTTCCATCCACTTGAAGCAGTTGCCGCTTTCTGCCATCTGCCGGATGTCATCACTGACGGCATGGTCTTCCCCAAATGCTTTGACGAGGAAGTCGGCGCCATCGGCGAGTCGTTGAGTCTTGAGAACTGGTGGCTGTCCCTTGGGACCTTTGATGGCAGAGAGGGTCTCCAAGAAGGCGAAGAGCGCTGGTTCACCCTCTGGGTATGCTGCGTCGGTGTTCAACCCCCCCTTGAAAGATTCTGGGACGGACTCCCAGATGTCAAGGATGGTCGTGGATGACAGGGTGATGTCAGCTGTTTGAAGCGGAGGCGTCGTCTGTGTGATGGTGTCAATAATCAAACCGTCGATGATGAGAATTCGATTTCCGTCGTCGAAGCTTAAGCTAGAGTTCGTGTTTCCGGAGGGGTTGTAGACACAAGTATCATCCCCAAGGAGATTGTGCAAGTGATTTTGACTGTCCCACTGAGTGACCCAAGTGGGTAGAGAGCGTCGGTGTTGAGCTGTAGGGTTTGTCAGTCCGTGACCTGACGATGCAAAAGCAATGCGGCCTCACAAAGTTGGTCGTTCTCATGCTGAACGGTGTTCAAGATCATGAGTGTGTCTCCTCGCTGCAGCATGTTGACAGTAAAGTCAAGAAACACTTGCTCGACAGGTTTGGTGTAGTTAGCTTGGGGAACAAAGGGTGCGTCTGGTCCCTTTTCTGCTGCTGGATGACCGAGAAGGGCGAAGATGTGATCCCGTGGGTCCGAAGCAAGCTGCCATCGGGCGCGATGGAGCTCATAGGTGAAACATAATGCCTTGGACGTGTACCCAGACAAGGAGAAAAGCTTGTCCATGTACCATGGCTTCCAGACTAGGAGATCATACTCTCTGCGGAGCGCATATCCATAGACCTTGAGCAAAGCTGCCGCTGCAGACATGTCGGCCCAGTTAAGGGATGCTGAACCCCAGAAAAGCTCGGATGGCGCATCAGTGCCGATTTCTTGCAGGATCCATTTACGGTCGAACTTTGTCCCCGATTGTGTCAGCAACAGGTGTCTTGAGGGGTGATTCACATACCCAGGGTTGTTTGAATAACTCGCTCAGCGATTTCCAATCCTGTGCCGGGAAGCGACCGAGATCCCCGCGTCCTTGCTGCTCACGGAACTCCTCCAACGATTTCGGGTCTCGACTGATGTTGGCGAGGGACTTGACCAGTGCGAACGCTGGCTCGGCATGGCCGTTCGTGTCGTCTCCCAGCCAGACCAGGACGTTGGCTGCGCGCTGGTAGATGGCGCTCATATGACGGACTTGCTGACTTCGCTCAATCAGATCTTGCTGATTGATGCACACTTGGTCGGCCCAGAGAACTCGCGCATTCTTTGGATCGCGCATCCGACGAAGGGCGGTGGAGACGCTTTGGGTGATCTGGAGCAGTTTGCCGTCGCACTCAATCGTGTCGAAGCCGCCGTCGCGACCCCAAACGTAAGAGAGAGCTTCAAAGTGAACCGGATCGACGACGCTCATTGTGCTCAGTGTTCCAGTCAGCGGATCATCTTGAAGTCCCGGCGCAAGAGTCAGGACTCGAGTGAACTCGAGGTGATCCGGACTGGGGATGACGCGGTATCTATAGAGGTCCATTGCGCTGGCGTCAAAAGCTGATTGTTTGGGTTGAGAATTGAATGCAGTGTGATCAAGACTTAAACTGGGAGGGGTTGGAATATATGCCGTCCTCAAGCGCCAAGCGGGGAGGCCTCGTGGCGAAGCAGCATCTGGACCAATCCCCTGACTCTAAACTGCATACTGGTGAACATCAACTCCACAATGACTGGAACTGAGAGTCATATTTCAGCGATGAATATTGAGACAGGAAAACTATCGAAGCCGACATGAACAGAGATGGTCTCTATTTCCCAGACCTGTCCGAATCGTTCCGCCGGTTCAACGCGCGCACTGGGAGAGCTGCGTTCGGGTGTCCCCGCTCCGCCCGGAATGTACGAAATCGGCTCAAACAAGAAAAGTAGGTTAGGCACATCCTGACAGTATGACATGTACCCTACGGCGACGTCCCAGTGGAGCGCCACTTTCAGCGCCTTTTTCCATCTGTGCAGTCAGGACGTGAAAAGATCCCCGTCGCCCGTTGCTTCGCCTGTTCCTCACCGACTTTTCTTCAAACTTTTGCTGCCGAGTGCATTTTGACTGAAGCATTGCGCGCCAACAACGCCCGCACCTTCCCCTCCGCTCGAAATCGAATGTACTCTCGAGTACCCATGTTCTGCAACAAAGCTTTCGATCGAAGTCACGCCCGGCAACCAACTCTGCGTCCACTGCTTGGGTATTAACCTGGAGTCGTTATCCCGGCCGGGCGGCTACCGCCATGTAGCAACGAGCAGCCAGCTCAGCATTAGCGCTCTACTACGTTCGTTCCAATTTTGTTTCGGGCCTAGATGACGCAAGCGGCGCAGTCTAAATATTTGCCGCGGGAAGCCGCCCCCCAGGAGTGAGCATCGCGTCTCCCTCGCATCACACAAAGGGTCATAGCGAAGAAGGTGCTCAGCCAGCGGCCAAGACACGTTGAACCAGCTCAGCACCGTTGCCATCCATGTGCGTCTGCAACCCAATGGTAAATCTTGATGCTCTGTCGAACACGATTCTGTGGTGGGTGCTTTGCCTGTGAACCCACCTCCATCACGAGGCTCATAGCCGCCGTAAAGCTCACCAATCACTTTCTTGACGCCCGTTTTTCGCAGACACAGCCTTACGGGGGATGGCGTGGTGCCGGCCTATGAGATGTTCCGTCGTCTTATGTCGCTGACCAGTCCCTTCATTTGCTGCAAGCCTCGTAGACAGAGACAACGACGCCTTCTCAGCCACATTCCTTTGCGACCTCTCTTGTCTAGAGACCAGTATAAAGAGTACAGCGGCACGCTTGGTTTTCCTGGCTACTTACTATCTTGCTGTTAACCTTGTGTATTCCACAGTTCACTCTTGTCTTGTTCCGTTCCAAAGCCCCATCTTAGACATCGACGCGGCGGTACAGCCCATTGCCCCTGACCACTATGTCACCCCAGCTCGCTCCAACCCACGAGCCTGCCGAGTATACCGATAACTACGTCCTCTAATTCAGCAACCTTGCCCTCGATCTCAACCGCCTTTCCCATTCCTTTGCCACCAACCCCCAGGGTGGCCCGGCACTTTCTTCACGCGTCTTCGGAGTCCTTCATCTTGCCATTCACGATGCCTACTTCGCCATAAACCCCCCTACCGACTGTTCTCTCAAATGTTATCTCCCTGAGCTGCCGTGCCTGGGCGGCGTCAGTGATGCCCGAGCGGCCGTGGCCGGTGCCGCCATCACCGTGCTGGAGACGCTCTGTGCGACGCCCGTGCCCACCGTTGCCAGAGCGGCCCTGGGCCTTCTCATTTACCCCGGCGAGCCAGGCGCAGCCCGAGGCGCGTACCGTCCCAAAGACGGCCCGTTCAAATTTCGACCCGAGCCGAACCACCCTGTCCAAATCGTCCCCGACGACATCGACAACCCCAGCGGCCCCAAGCACGCGGAGGCACGTATATACGGCCCCTTTTACGGCACCGGAACCAGACGCGTCGCCGTGCAGATGAAGGTGCACGGTAAGGACACGGAACACATCATCGCCGATCCGCCCACTGGATTCCGCCGGTACGATCCCGTCGAAGACAAGGATTCGCTCCTCGACTCCATACGCTCGGGTGCCGTTGTGTCGGATCCGCGGGCCCGTCGCTCTCCTCTCCAGTACGCCACGGGCTTCTTCTTCGCCTGTGACGGAGTCATTCTGATCGGGACACCGCCTCGTCTCTACAACCGAATCCTCCGCAAGATCGCGCACGAGCAGCGCGTTGCCGACGACATAACGGCTGAAGGCAACAACGCTGACTTTGCCCGTCTGTTTGCGCTCCGCAACGCCGCGATGGCCGATGCCGGCATCTTCGCCTGGAAGGAAAAGTACACGTTCGAGTTCTGGCGACCCCTTAGCGGGATCCGCGAGCATCCCTCGGGCCTGGGCGAACCCTTCTTCCAGACGGCCGGCGTGCCCGAGACAAACACAACAACACGTCGTACAAGCCGCTCTTCCCGACCTGCCCGTCCGGCCACGCCACCTTCGGCTCCGCCTTCTTCCACATGGCCCGGCTCTACTACTGGCACCGAGACAACCTGGACTTTGACGTCGACGGCCCCGACGACATCCAAGTCGAGTTCGTCTCGGACGAGCTCAACGGCATCAACAGAGACCTGCAGGAGCCGTACGACCCGGCCCGGCCCATCGATCAGCAGGTGGGCACCGTGCGCGCCTTCTTTCCCATCAGGTTTTCGTCGCTGTGGTCCCTGATTCACGAAAACACCCTGTCTCGCGTCTGGCTGGGTGTGCACTGGCGCTTTGACGCCCAGGATGTGCTAGTGCCCAACCCCTGCCCCCAGCCCAACATGTCCCCGTACATGCTCAACCCAGATGGTTCGGCAAAGTACAAGGCCGTAAACGGGGTGCGTTACGGGGCCAGGGCGGGGCGCTTTGATCGTGAGGGCGACTACCCCATTGGCGGCGTGCCGCTGGGATTGGGAATCGCCATATGCCGTCCCACTTCCAGCCAGGGACCACAGGGATCCGGAAAACAAAACTGGCCCAGAAGAGTCAGAAGGTTCTGAACGGCCACTAGCCGAGGCTGACCCAAGCTTGCGCTTTAACCGCTCAGAGTGCCAGAGTGTTAAACATGAAAGAGAAGGATGAGCCGGATGGTAGGGAGAAATTAGGTATCGAATAATTAGATAGAATATGTGCTACATAGTTAAAAGATGAGATTGCTTGAGACCCAAAAAGTGGGCTTGAAACTATATTGATTATAGGTTAAAGCGAGAAAGTGCTGTTGGGACCGCCAAATCCGGCTGGCGCGTGTCGCCATTTTCAGTGTCCTCGACAGTCGGCGGCAGGTCACAACGAGGGATACGGTACTATACCCCTCATCAACCGCATTGGCTACACAATATTTTCACATAATAGTGCATGCTCCGCAGGGAATCCCTGGTTTTCAATGCTTTGCTTGGTCCTCATTACGACGAGGATAGGAACCTCTTCAGAATCACCCAAGACGTTCCTCTTCCTGACGACGACCAGAAGCTTTGGAAATCATCTTCAGTGCCATCCATTACCGTACGGAAGCCGTTGATGACCCACTCGATCCGGTTTTCTCCACCTTTCCACTTCACATGGAGTTCCACACTGCGGGCATCCAGCGTTCTGTCGTCACAAATCTCTTCTACATCCCACTCATCCTCGCCCGCATCGTCAACCACTGGATGAGGGCGATCAGACAATTGCAGAGCCCGTCGTCATCTCCACGTCATTCCCTTCCCCACCGCGCTTCAGCCGCACGCACATGCAACGCGACGGGGTTGGGTTAATTCCCACTTCTACCCTCGGATTCTCATCTGAACACGACAAGCCGCCAATCCCAGTGGAAATCCTATCCTTGGCGTTGCGCACTGCGCACTAGGCTAATCCGACCAGAATGGACCCCCGCCTCTGCGAGCTCTGTCGAGAGATCGATCTCTACACACTTGGAGTGCCTCTCGGTGGCGGCATCAACAAGTGCGCTAAGATCCACCGCACCAGGGCCCAGCTCAGCGATGACTGCCCGCTCTGTTGCCTCTTCCTCAATCCCAGCGGCCGGCCGGAATCGCCCGAGGCACCGCGTCAACAAGTCAAGAGCGTCAACATTGAGGTCGACCGACTCCTAGATGATCCCACGGATGTACCCGTAAGGTTTCGTTACATCCTGTCCTCGGCGCTCCAGAGTGTGAAGTCAACGATTGGGGTGGCCGGTTATTACCCTCCTATCTCGAGAATTCGGGCCGGAGTCCGCGACGACAGATTCGATTTCGATGTTCCATGGCCACTTGACGTATTTGTGGGCCAAGGTACCTACCCAACTTACCCACCCCGGCGTTTGTTGTTCACCTGGTTAGGTAGTAGGCGCATTTCTCGCTCACGCCTGTTTGGCAGACAGCCCTGAAGAGGCGAAACGCTACGTTGGTGGCAGAGTGGTCCCGGCCGCCGACTCGGATGCCAGCCTCGAGCAGGTCAGCGGGTGGCTGAAGGAGTGCCTAGCGAAGCACTCGCGGTGCCAGATGGGGATTTCGGGCCGGATGTTTGGCGACGACCCGACGATACAGCTTCTCCCCAACAGAGTTGTGCACGTGGGAGGAGGAGGACTCGCGGACCAGCCTCGCCTTCTCCTGACCAAAGGAATGCGAAGTCGCTATGTGGCTCTGAGTTATTGCTGGGAGCATCAAGAGAGTGGACACTATCCATTCAGGCTCGAGCGCGGCAACTTGGCCGCTCTTCAGGAACAAGTGCCCCTGGCCGAGCTGCCCGCGAGCATCCGCGATGCCATCGACTTTACCCAGAGACTCGGCATCCCATACCTCTGGGTCGATCGGCTCTGCATCGTCCAGGACGACAAGGACGACTGGGCCGACCACGCCGACAGGATGTGCGACATCTACGAAGGCGCCTCGTTGACCATCGCCGCGCTGGCTGCCGAGACGCGTGATGAAGGCCTCTACCTGCCGCGCCCGCTGCGCTCGTCGGTCCGTGTCAAGTTCACTACGCGTCATGGGGAGGTGGGGCCCGTGCACATCGCGTCCCCCTTTGACCCGGGGCCAGCAGCAATCAACGAGGGCAGCGGCGGCGGCTCGGTCCGGGAGGAGGAGCTGGGGATGAGCAGGTGGAGCACGCGCGGCTGGGTCATGCAGGAGCGCTTGATGTCGCGTCGCATTGTCTATTTTGGACGGACGCAGATCTTCTGGGAGTGCCAGGAGATGACGCGCAAGCAGGACGGTATCCAAGATGACGTCGGAATAGGCGGCAAACTAGGCTTGTACGAGGAGCTGCGATTCGAGCCCCTGCGGATACGCCTGCACACCATCTTGCCTTGGGTGATACCGACGCCCGAGCCTGTCTTCTGGCGCAAGACGGTCCGAGATTATACCAACCGCAACCTGACGTATGGCACGGACAAGGGCGCGGCCATAGCTGGGGTAGCCGGTGCTGTCAAGTTGAGGCTGGACATGCCCAACTATGCCCACGGCATCTTCTTGGAGCGCGTTGACCAAATGCTGCTTTGGTATGGAAAACTGGACTTGACATCACCTCAAACGCCTCGAGGTAAGCAAGAGAGACCTGGGTGGTGACATGCTCGATGCTTATTAACCCCCACATGTAGCGCCTTCATGGAGTTGGATGGCACACGACGGCCGGATCCACATGCTGAAACCCGGTCTGGCTCGTTCTTGGTTGCGCCAATTCGGAGAGTGCGCGTTCCTGGACAGGAAAACAGCGCAGTCCCTGGGCGCCGTCCTCAAGCCCCCTCCTACAGAGGATTTCGACCCGGTAGCCCTGAGGATCAGCGGAGCTCGTATCGCGCCCATGAAGTGGCACGCCGAGGTGCCCGCTCGCGCGCAGCTGGTTGAGAAATGGCTGCATGATGCCTTCCTAGCCTACGACTATACGTTTGTGTCTCGTTCGGCACCACGGATGGCTCTTCCCAAGCTGATCTCAAAAGCCAAGTACGACGGATCTGGTTGGTCCACTGTGACGATGGGAGCCACAGATCAGATCTGTGGCATCATCAAGCTGGATCCGAGCAGCAGCCACGGGCCTCCGGAAAGCAACATCAGTTGTCTGATCGTGGCAGAGGAGACGGTGAGCGGATCGTGGTGGCGGCGGGGTCAAGGGGCCGACCGGAAAACGGCATACCACCTGTTGGCGTTGCAGCAGGTTCTGCCATCTCCACCTGGGGCCAAGCTTCCCACGTATCAGCGAGTGGGAGTTGCCCAGACAGTGTGGGCCGGAAGCCTGGGCTTTCCAGTCCACAACGAGGCAACCCTGGGAGATATTTTGATTGTGTGACGTGGGGAAAAAAAAACATCTAGGTGTGTTGAATTACCATCTGTGAGTGCTTGGATTGGTACGTAGAATGCAAACGCACACTTGCTTCCTAGCGGCGCCTCGGACTAGATTATATATAAAAAGTTCAAATCCCTCCTTATTCCCCGAAGAATTATAGTAGAATTCTGTTGAATCAATAGCTACCGGCGCCCTGTAACTGGTGGCCAAGAGCACTGCTGCTTTGCAGTTGGCGTATGCATGGACAAGTCACTTTGGGCTATGGTTTCCATGCTGGCAGTTCTGAAAGCAGGTGGCGTTGTCGTCGAACTCGGGACGCAGCATCCGCTGGCGAGAATCGAGAGGATCATCTTGGATGCCGGTATCAATACCGTCCTGGTTGACAAGGCGCAAATGCAGCGACTACCAAGGTCGAAAACGAATACAACTACCTGCTCAAGATTTTTAGAAGCATCAAGATACAAAGGTCGACAATGTTACTTTCGTTCTACTCGACGACGAGATACACATTAGCGCGAGTGAACCCAACAATGGGCGGCAATATTTACCCCATATTATATACTTTTAATAGGAGTCTAAGGAACGGATTTCGGCTTCTAAGCTAAACTATATACCTCAATACTACTAATAACTAAGGAAATATGAACTACGGAAATATTTCTCATATTAATGGATATGGATATATTGAAAGTCGGAGTATTATATTGGTAGAATGTGATGGGGACCTAGCATTTCGAAGGGGTTTAGCAAAGATAACCAGTATTGATTGGGATGTACTTGAGGTAGCAGAAAATGATATTGTTCTCGCGTAAATCGACTAACAGGGAAAGGTATAGAGACTGTCCAATTATTGCGTCTCCCTAACTGAATGAGCTTTACACCTGGATACCCCCGGTAATAAAACAGCAAAATACAACGCAGTGATCTTATTGGTTTAGCTACTCTTGGGGAAAAACGCCTAGATACAGTTCCTACGTGCTAGTGCCACCACGGTGGCACCACGGCAGTGGGCTGGTGGCACCACATCAAGCGCATCACTGAATCTTATATTCTCATATCATATTAGGAAACCAATTTCGAAACAAAAACTATTTACAAAAATGTTTGGAATGATTACCTGAATACTCCGCATAAACTAACAGGATAGTGTGTGGTCAACCGAGTCAAGGTGCAATGGCATCTCCACTGTGCCACCTTGGTTGCACCACCAGGCAATCATCAACGCGCGAACAATTGGTTTGGGTCTTGGCACCCATGCAGCCTTAAGGTACTTTAGTTACAATAAGCTCGAGGTGTTCAGTAATCCCAAATTATGTTGTCGCTATCCCGATGACCCATCTTACCTGCCTATTCGCCTGCATATCTCGTTATCTCCCAGGGGGAATCAAGACTTATCCTCGTTATACAGTGACTCTCTCTCCATCATGGAATCGGGGAAAGCTACCCAGAACAACGGGGCAGACTCAATGGCGCAAGAAGACCTACACTTGTTCCAAAGTGTAATGAACGTCATGAGCCTTCTCCATCGTGAGGGAAATGCTAGGTCTACCAACGGCAACGCATACCTCTCACCTTCTCCGAGTATACACACTCAAGAGCCGGCTTGGATGAACACGACTTTACTGCATATGGGAACGGAAAACGGCATCGAGGATGAGCAGGGAGACTACGATGATGACGAGGATGACGATGATGACGAGGATGAAGATGAAGTTGAAGATGATGATGATGGAGACTCATACTCGGACGACATGGAAAGCGAGGAAGACGACAGCAGCGGAAGCGGCGACATATTCTACTACTACCATGAAACCACGCCGAACCATCTCATCAACACCCAATTCGACGCTACTTCAAGTTCTACGCAGCAAGAACCGCATCATCTGCATGTTACACCTGACCTTTCTGCATCATCTCTAGCAAATGCCGCTGGTACCAGTCATGATGCCAAACAACACAAAGGGGTGAATCAGTCTGATGACCATCTTCGCTGCTGGGAGCACGGGTGTAATGGACGAAAGTTTACAACGGCTAGCAACCTCCGACGCCACCGCAAGGAAAAGTCGAAACAAAGACCAGAGTGTACGTGTCCGCGCTGCGGTGCCGTCTTTAGTAGAACAACGGCCCGCAATACTCATCTGGAGAGAGGAAGTTGCAATCGTATTCGTCGGTACTCCAATGGGAGAGCCAGGCCAAGTCGCGGGACTGCAAAGGATGGTTCGGTTGGATAGGTAGAGGGCAGAGCGGTGAAAGCCAACACGGGCTAATGGAGTTTCGAGGATTGAAGGATCCCATTCTATGTATACCGAAACTACCTAGGTAAACAGCCTGCTTGCATCGATACTAAGTTTACCGCCCATGAGTCTTGATCAACATCCGGACATGCTATTGGTGCACCCTCAAAACCATATTTCGACGCATTTCGTTTTAACCAACCGAATCAGAAAAGATGGAGACCGATGATGGCGACAAATTCGTGGACAGTGACAGTCAACACCAATGTTCCAATCAAGAAACCGGGAACAAGATACCCCACAGAGGAATACCAGAGAATATCGCCCAGCGTCTGATAGAAGACGAACTTGGGAGCGATGGAGACCCAGCCCTCAAGTGAGTCCAACCTGCCTCCCCAACACATACCTAACAAAACAAGCCATCAACTCATGACCCAAAGCCTCGGAACATTCGTAACAACCCAAATGCCCTCCCCCGCCAACTCCCTCATCCTCACCACCCTAAACAAAAACATGGCCAACCACACCTCGTACCCCGCCACAACCGCCATCCACCAACGCTGCCTCAACATGCTCGCCGACCTCTTCCACGCGCCGTGCCCGGCCCCTGCAATCGGCACCAGCACAATCGGCTCCTCGGAAGCCATCCTCCTCGCCGTCCTCGCCCTAAAACGCCGCTGGCTCGCCAAACACCCAACCCCTCCGATGGCCAAACCCAACCTGATCATGAGCACGGCCGTCCACGTCTCGTGGAAAAAAGCAGCCTCCTATTTCAACATCACCCCCAGATACGTCCCCTGTACCATCACGCGGTGGACACTCGACCCCCTCGCAGCTGTCTCGCTCATTGACGACAGCACAATCGGTATCTGTGCCATCCTCGGGACTACCTACACGGGCGAATACGAAGATGTCAAAGCCCTCAACGACGTACTTGTATCCCACAATCTCGACGTGCCGATCCACGTTGACGCCGCGTCGGGCGGATTCGTAGCACCATTCGTCCAGCCAGAGTTGGCGTGGGATTTTCGGCTTGAAAAGGTCGTGTCGATCAATGTTTCTGGTCACAAGTACGGGCTTGTGTACGCGGGTGTTGGGTGGGTAGTTTGGCGGGGCGAGGAGGATTTACCAAGGGATATGGTGATGGGGATGAATTATCTCGGGGCTAAGGGGCAGACGACGTTTACGTTGAATTTCTCGAGGGGGGCGTCGCATGTTGTTGGGCAGTATTTTCGGTTGGTCAGTCTTGGGAGGGAGGGGTATAGGAAGATCATGCTTGATTTAGTTGAGGTGGCGGGGTATTTAGGGAGCAAGTTGGACGAGATGGGGTGTTTTGTTGTTTTGTCTGGGAAGGGCGGAGCGGGACTACCGGTGGTTGTATTTCGGCTTGATCCAAAGGAGGAGTTTGGGTTTGATGAGTTTGCCATTGCGATGGAACTAAGGAGGAAAAAGGGTTGGATGGTGCCGGCGTATACGATGGCGCCGAACGCCGAGAGGCTTAGTGTGCTTCGTGTTGTGGTGCGGGAGGGCATGTCGGTTGAGCGGTGTGACGAACTTGTGGCTGACTTGGAAATGGCTGTGTCGCGGTTGGTCAAGACGCCTGGTTCGGGGCAGAGCAAAATCTGAGTGCGTGCAAAGAAATGCGTGAACAGGAGGAGGGTGGCTAAGGGCTTGGACGTGAGTACGGAAACGAAAATATATGCTTTATAGAGCCAAGATGGGTGCGGTCTAGATAGGTGCGATGCGTAGGGAACTTCTAATGCCGTTTTTCCTGTTGGACCTGGCTGCGCATGAGCCCGGCAAACAACGAAGAGCGGTTTCGGATCAAGGCTCTCGGGCTCCCTCGTTCCACAATGGCGCCTCCATCCATCACCAGCACCGTATCGAACTCTAGGATTGTGCTTAGTCGATGAGCAATGCATAGAATGGTGCGGCTACCGTCCCCGAAGCGGTCCCGGACGGCAGCCTCCATGATCTTCTCGGTGGCTCGGTCCGCTTGGCTCGTGGGCTCGTCTAGCAGCACGGTGTTCCCTCCCCGTAGCAGGGTCGCCCGGGCAAAGCAAAAGAGCTGGCGCTGGCCGTGAGAGAGCAGATCCTCGGTCATGTCCGCATCTAGCCCACCCTTGCGCTGGATTACGTCCCAGAGACCAAAGGTTTCCAGCGCTGCAGATAGCTCTTCGTCTGAGCTTTGCTTCTCTTTGTCGTCGTGGCTCAAATACAACTGCAAATTGTGTCTCACAGTGCCGCCAATGAGCACAGGGTCCTGGGGCAGCGTGATGAAGCGCGAGCGCACTGCGTCCGGGTCTGCGAGGGTACAAATGTCGACGCCGTCGACAAGGATCCGGCCTTTTTCCAGAGGAAGGAGACGTAGGAGGGCACTGAGCAAGGAGCTCTTGCCACTGTTTGGTTTAGCTTGAATCCTGTGGTGCATCTTGATGAACAACGTACCTCCCTGTCCTGCCGCAGATGGCATATCGCTGGCCCGGTTGAATGTCAAGCGAGATGTCCCGGAGTACCAGGGGCAAAGACGGTCTGGAAGAGGAGTCAGCACGACATGGAAAAAACAACCGAAACGCGAAACAAAAGAGTTGCATACGTGTATCTTGCAGAGACACCAACGAATGTAATCGTGCCTTGCCCCTGTCCAGAAAAAGCATTACACCCACTTTGGCCGCCGCCTCCGTCATTCTTCTCCGAATCGGTCTCGGCGGTGAAAGCTCGTACACGCTCGATTGCGCCCATGCTGATCTCGAGCTGGGTCCAATGCTGGATGACGTTCTTGGCCGAGGCACCAAAACTTGAGGCACCAAAGAGAGCCAAACCCAAGGTCGACCCGGCACTAGAAGACCGCGTAGCCACACCAATGGCCATGATGGCCACGGCAAGCCCGGCCGTGATCAGGTCGAGAACGAGATTGAGCCAATTCTGGGCACAAAAGAGCAAGAAAAACGGTTTCTGGCTAGCAGCGACAGCGGCGCGATTCTTGCGCGCGTAGACAGCTTGCCAGCGCATTGCGCGGATTGTCGGCAGCCCAGCAAGCGTCTCCAACAGCTGTGAGAAGAGCGGCGCCTTGGCCTCGATCTCCAGCACACGCAGCTGCCGTGATGTGGGCAGATAGGCGCGCTGGAGCCAGTACACAGCCACGGCGACCAGCGGAATGGCGAGTCCAGACCATGGCGCACCGTAAACTATGATTGCGCACTGCCCAATCGCCCCCAGTGCCTGCGTCACAGCCCCCAACAAGTTGTACGGAAGCTCCGTGTCGATGAGCTGTAGGTCCTGGCTGAAGCGGTTGATGGTTTTGCCGGTTGCCGTGGCGTCTAGGAATGACATGGGTGTGCTGAGAACCGTGTCCAGCAGTGCGGCATGGCAGCGATCGGCAGCCTTTTCAGCAATGACAAAGATGAAAAACAGGCCTGCAGCACTCCACGAGACAAGCTGGAGACCCCCCAAAGCAAAATAGACGCCGATGTAGAGCCCCTGAAATCGGGTCGGGTCGACGACGTTGTTCTGGGCCCATCTGACAGCCCATACCTCTGCGCAGTAAACAGTCAGCAACTATGACAAATTATTCGAGATATTTCTGTGTGTCAATTGCGGAGAACTCACGGGCAACCATGGACGCGCCGATAAAAAGGGAAATCACGACCAAGAAGACGAGGAATTTGCGCCTTCCGCCACCGCCAATGTAGTATCGATAAGCTGCGGGGTCTTTTCCGGATGCCTGGGCTTCTCCATCCTCCCTAATTGCTGCTTCTGATGCTACCGTTGACGATGGCTGATCATGTTGTCCGACGACAATGCCCTCGAAAAGCTCGATGGCGCTCAATCGCGGGGACTTGGTCGCTGTCAGTGTCGCCCATTCCTGGCTCTCGCGCCCAGAATCACCCGACTCGCCCGGCGATTCAATGTCGAGCCAAGACGAATTTGCTGGCTGTCGGAAGGATGCCAGGAGGGAATCTCGCTTTCGCACGTCGCCGGAATCCGTCAAGGAAATGACGCGGTCGGCGAACTTGGCTTGCTTGACTGCGCTCGTGGCCCACACGACCAGTGCGGGGTGACGCGTTCGCAGCAAGCCCTGGGGCCCAAACAGCGCGTCCAACACTGCGGTTTCGGTACGACCATCCAAACCATTGAACGGGTCGTCGAGGATGAAGATGGGTGCCCTGCAGTAGACAGCGCGGGCGAGGGCGATTCTCTTCTTTTGGCCTCCGCTCAAACTGCTCCCAGAATTCCCCACACGGGTCGCGTCGCCAGCCGCCATCATGCCCACATCTCGAGCAAGCGCCGTTGCGCGAAGCACCGCGTTATACCAATCATGATCAAACGCGCCCTCCGAACCAACAATGTTCTCGCGCACGCTGGCATGTGTTAGCCAGGGCGTCTGGCTGCAGTACGCAATCCGTCGGCTCGTGATGCCAATGATGCCCTCGCTGTGCTCCGTCTCGCCCAGCAGCATGCGCAACAGCGTCGTCTTGCCGCTTCCCGTCGGCCCCACTACGGCCACAATGGTCGGCCCGCTCGCCGACAGATTGGCATTGCTCACCACCATCGGCCCGTCAGTACTCCACCCTGCGCAAGCCCGGGTCAGTCGCAGCATGCTAGGGTTGCTACTGAGCTTGCGCCGGAGCGAGGCCGGGTCGGAGACATCGCGATTGTGCTGTCGCTTCTCCCGAGGACGGAGAAGGAGAGGATCATCGTCATCGGTGTCGTCGTTGTCATCGTCCTCCCCGGTGGCGAGACGCGAGTTGCTTCCCGGGAGAAGCGAGCGTTTGTCCTGGCGCGTATTGGCCCCTAGAAGAAAAGCTTGGATGCGCATCAGGGAAGCGCCAGCAGTAACGATATTGACGGAACTCTCGAGCAGCAGTGCAATGCTGTTGCCAAAGATGCCCAGGATGGTCAGGGCTTGGAACACCATGGCAGGTGTGAGGACGACGCCCGTCGCGGGACCCACGTACACGTTGTATACAGTGAAGGCGAGTACTGGTCCCATGATGACGGGGATAAACATGGACCACAGCACGATCATCATCACCTGACGAAACCGGCGCATCCTGCGCACCTCGGCCCTCCGAAGAGCCAAGATATCGCGGCGCACTACCGAGGATGCGCCCGTCATCCTGATGCCCCTAATGGCTTTGAGGGCCTGTGTGGTGCCGGTGATACGCTCCTCCATCCCTTTGAGCCACTCATTCTGCCGCTTGCCCGCCGATCCAGCAATGAGGCCTGTAAGCGCCACGAAGACGACCGTTAGGCCTGCCGCCGCCGCTGTGGCCAGACCGATTTGGGCTCGGAGGATGAACAGGCCGATGCCGAGTTCGATCGGGGACGCCCATGCCTCGTGCATGTTGCGTGTCCCTGTTGCAAACCGTTCGACATCGGCGCTCATCAAGGTGGATGCCGAATCCTGTGCTGCCGAAGACGATGCATTTAGCTTCAAGCTGTGGCTTTGGATCTTGGTGACCAGATCGGCCCGGACGGCGGTAATGGACCTGGCTGTGTATTGGCGATACAGAGCTTGCGAAACCTACACATCTTACCGAGATCAGCCATGATCAATATCGTCCCAGAAAAGAGAAGAGAAGAAAGGGAGTGATCTTACCCCGAGGCCTATGTATACAATGGCGTAGGCAGCAACAAGACCAGCACCGGACCTGTACGTGTTGGTATCCAACGGCGCTGCGAGCCAGTTCGTGGCTTTGTGGATGAGAAATGGCTGGGCAAAAAGGAACCCCGTGTAGGCGAGCCGGGGTGGAATGGCGCTGAGGACGAGCCACCTACGGGTCGCCCAGATGTGGCCGAAGATGGACGACCCGATCAGCACGTCATCTATGAGCTCCTCTCGCCTTCCCCTGCTGTCTTTCTTGTCATCACAGCATGAACACTTGGCGTCACTCGCTTTCGTCAACGTGTGTTCAATGTCTGGTAAAGACTCGGGTGCCAGCGGCGTCTTTTGCTGTCCTGACCGAAGCACGGGAAGCATCCACCAGATCAACATGCGCGAAACAATGCTGGCCTGCTCATCTGGGGTAAGCCGGCGGCCATAGCCGGGCCCAACTTGCTTGCGGCAGAGCTCAAGGCCCAAGATGATGGCCTTGACGACCGGGACGACGGACTGCGTCGCAGAGACGGCTGTGTTGTTCGGTATGGACCAGAGCGTGCGGGCACGTAGCGCTTCTGCAACGGTGGCGTAGCTCAGGTAGAGGATAAGGACCGATGACGCTCGTACCGATCTCCTGTGTTCGAGATGCGATGTGAGCTGGAGGATGGCGGCACCGGAGATGCCCAGGGCGGACGCCGATATGGTTGCTCGCGTGAGGGAAGTCCTCAGCGTTATCTGAACGGCCAAGAGGGCAGCATGTGAGGCGATCAACAGCATGAAACCGCCCTGTGAGGCGGGACGATGGCTGTCAGTCAGCACACTCGATACTCAGCCATCCGAATGTTGGTTTGGTAGCAGAAAGGAGGACCTTACTTGTTTGAGCAGGTGTAGCACAGGAGAGCCGATAACAACTCGGCGCCCCATCAGCTGCCAGTCCCGAATCACAGCCAGGACGATGGCAGCAGTCAAAGGCCCGATGAAGAGGACAACTTCTTGGTAAAGAAGCGTCAAGTCAAAGTTGTCACCGCATCCATCGATCTGGGGTCCCCAGGCGTCTTGGAACACGATCGAGCATGGCGGCGGCGACTCTTGCCGTAGCTGCGTCATAGTTCGACATCCGCGCGTTGTGGTGTTGTCAGTTCTCCCACGCAGGCCGCGCGCAAGTTCGTCCAGTTAGTCACAACACGGATCTCTGGGGAGCAGGGGGCTAGGACCATTGGGCTGGGTCGGCGGCTGCCTACTTTCCCGGGAAAGGAATGGAAACGGGAGCTCCAACTACTGGAATTGCGGCCGGTGCCGATCGGCCAATCCGCAGACGCATTGATGAGATGCAAGTTTAAAATTAGCACAGTGAGGCGCGGGATAATCCTGTCATCTACCCATATGCCGCCTTGCCGTCGGCGTTTGTGCACCTGGGGACTGGAAGTGGCACCATTGAGATCAGGGGAACAAGGCTTGGCTAGCGGTGGCACCACCGGCCGGACCCCATCCCGCCAGCCAAGAGACCGCGAAATGCCGTGCATGACAGACTCACGGGCCAGTATTTGTGGCATCGGCGTTCTGCCTCTTTCTCGCCTTGCAGAGACCCAGGGGCATATCTCCCATTGAAAGATGATCCAGATCTCAATTAATGTGGCTGTCTAGGACTAAACGCCTGTCTATTCAGAACCGACCTCTGTCAAAACAATCATTTGCGTCATATCTGGCAGGAGATTCGCATCCATCTCGGCACCGGGCCTCAGCTCCGTCTGTCCGGGAGGTAGGGAGATGTCGTATCGCAACACGAGGTTGGCGATGATCATCTTGCTTAGCACACTGGCAAAGTGACGACCTGGGCAGGTCAATCGGCCGGCACCCCACATGGCATTGCCTGGCTCAATACCATGGAACTCGCGTTCCGGCGCGAGCGGTAGCCCTGTGTTCTTGTCGAGAAAGCGGCGGCCATCAAACGTGTCTGGGTCCGGATAGAAGTCGGGGTCTCGCGCCATACCTTCTCCTGCCACTGCAATATACGTACCCTCGGGAATCCATGTGCCGTCAGAAAGGCCAAAAGCTGAAGTAGCCTTGCGCGTGATGGCAACTTTGATCATGTCAGTGGATGGTCATGTCGGATGATGGAGCTGGAACTCACGGCCTTCAGGCGCAAACAAACGCAGGGACTCCTTCAAAAAGCTATCCAAGAGATGCAGCTTCTTGCATGTCTCCAGCGTCCACTGCATGTTCTCGCTTGCCAGAGCTGCTCTTGCCTCGGTGCGAATGTCGGCAATATACTCGGGATGTGTGCACAGGTCATAGATGGCCTGCGTGAGGGCAAAGGTAGACGTGTTGAGCGCGCCGGTGATGATGCCCACAATCTGCATGCCGATCTTGCGAGGAGACTCGCCATAGTCGGCCAGGAACTTGAGGATGTCGGTGTCCTGGTTGTTGGACTCGCGCCGTTTGCGGACCGGCTCCTCGAGAAAGGCCTCGGCCCTCGCAATGATGGCCTCGAGCTTGTTGTTGCGCACCAGCACTGGTTTGACAAGAGGCCGGATGCTCTTTGGCCACGGCTTCAGCGCCATTCGAATGCGCCATGCCTCGGGAAAGTACTCTTGCACAATCTCGCTCCAACCACCGCGGTGTGTAAGCTCCTCGCCGATGAAGACGGTCGATGTCATGCTCGAGATCATGGCGTAGCAGAAGTCGTATGCCTTGATCTGACGAATATCTTTTGGTATCGCACTAAAGAGTTTCTCGCTCGTCCGGAGGTACTCTCGATGCATGATGGGCACCGTTGTAGCTAACACACAAACTGGAATCAGCTTCCAAGTCAAGAAACAGCTTCAATCTTAGGTAGGCACTTACGAAGTGTCTTTGTCAACGGCCCTCGGACAGCGTCAATGTGCTGGGCGCCCGCGAGGGCGATGTCAGCTCCGATGTGCTCGCCCACCCAGTAATCCATGAGGACGTGGGCGTGACTGAGTTTTGTCTCGGGAAGCATACGAATCTCGGGCAAAAATCGTGGCGCGATTACAAACTGCTCCTTTTCTGCCGTCTGAACAACAAAGTTTTCGCCCTTGTGCTGCACATGGTAATTGTCGTCAGCGTCAGCAAGATGTTTTTTGTCATTTACCATGGAAAGCATATGCAAATAGCTACCTTGGGCATGAATAGGACTGACCTTGTTATAGCCGTCTCTCACGATGGCTCGGCCCTGCTTGAAGAAATCCATCCGCGCCGCTAAGCTCCGCAGTCCCAACAAGCCCGGAGACCGTCCTACGCGGATCCATGGCTTCCCCTTCCTCGACCCAAAAATCCGTGTGACAACGAGTAGTACTGACACTAGGATGACCAGAAGGGTGGAAAGCCTCAGGTCCTTGACTGAAGACAGCAACGCCGGCGGGATGGGGATCGGCAAATCAAGAAGGGCGGTGCCCATGATGGGAATGCCAACGGAACGGGTTGAAAAAGAGGAAGAAGCAGAGTAAAATCCCCATTCGGATGGGAAAGAAACGAATGCTTGGGCAACTCGGGTTTTATCAGCCGGAACACTCTGATGGCTTCCGATGGCTTTGAAAATCGCAGGGAGGCTCACAAAGAGGAAACGCAACGGCCAAACACATCTTGTCCATTATTATGAATGATTGGCAGTCGGGTACACCCGTGTGGTGTGATTGATCCCCTGATCCTTCAATCCTTGCGGGCTGCACCGACGTCCCCGGCAGCCAAGCGACAAAGTGCCGGTGCTGACATTTGGTAGCTTGGCCGCATGCGGTCTCCAAGACGAAAGCAAAAGAGAGACTGTGCAATCACCCACAGCGTTGACGGCCCAACTCACTACCATGATGAATAACGACGCCCAAACGACGCGGTGGGTCGCAGCAGCCGTACTAGTCGCGGGGTGGTTTCTTTTTGGAGTTCTCGCCAAGTCTTTCCTCAAGAAAACGCCGAAGCTCGATATCCCCCACGTGGATTTTGCCGATGGCGGGAAGCGGACAATGGAGAGGTATGCCCAGGAGGGGAACTCACTCCTGATTCGAGGCTATCATGAATATTCCAAAAAGGGGTTGCCATTTTCTGTCTTCAACTCGACCAACACGTCGCGGCCGCTGGTCGTGCTCCCGACAAAGTACCTCGAGGAGGTTCGGAATGCTGGCGCGACCAAGCTTAGCTTCAATGAGTTTCTCAACAAGGTATGCGGGTTGCATGGTGGAGGGATAGGGGGCTCTCCAGCTGAATTATGGCTGACATGGACTGCGTCTTTGTTGTTTATGGTGTACAGTCCCAGATCTCTGCAGACATTGGCGCACCACTCATCACGGACCGTACAATACACGTTGTTCGTCAAGACTTAAACAAGTCTCTCAGTGAGTCCGCTTATCCGGATAAGGTGCCTTATGGAGCTCAGACTAACATGGAACAAGACGACCTCATCCAACCACTCCACCAGGTGTGTGCCAAGGTGGTGCCTCGACTGATCCCTCCAAGCAAGGACTGGACTCCTCACAATGGCTTCATGCTCCTCTTCCAACTCTCATCACGCCTCATGGCCCGTGTTATCGTGGGACCTGAGCTCTGGGACGACGATGACTGGCACCAAGCGTGCAATCTCTACTTCCACGCGGGTATGATTGCAACCAACCGTGTCCGCAATGGCTACCCGTCTTGGCTACGTTGGACATCTCGATTCCTCGACAAATACGTGATGGCTATACACATGGCCCGCCGCAAGGGCAAAGCCATCCTAAAGCCTATAGTTGAAGCTTGTCAAGCCCAGTTCAAGGAGAGCACCAAAGAAACAAAGCATCGTTTGGGAGACGGGGTTAGCTGGCTCGTCGAATCGTACTTGGCCAGTGGGAAGAGCTCCGTTAGTCCTGGCGATATCATGCAGGACGCTTCGTTTCTTCTTGCTGCCTCGGTGCCAAGTACTACGAGTACCGCTCTGTCTATTCTCATGGACCTGGTGGACGTTGATCACGCAAACATGCTGGCTGAGATCCGTGACGAGATTTCAACTGTGTATGCTGAGCATGGAAACTGCTGGACTCGCCGGGCTTTGGGCGCATTGCAGCGGTTGGATGACTTTATGAAGGAAAGCCAGCGGATGCACAACCTGCAATACAGTGAGTATTGGTGTTCACCATCTCGAAATCATGACTACAGGTATATTTTCCCGGCTAACCTCCACAGATACAATGCAACGTCTTGCTCTCCAGGACTACATCTTCAAGGACGGTCTTCGCATCCCTGCAGGAACGCCTCTGGTTATGCCTAGTCGGTTATTGGGCTTGGACCCGGACCTCCACCCTGCTCCTGAGCAGTTCGACCCGTCACGCTGGAAGCGGATGAGAGAACAACATGGCGATGCCACCAAGTTCCATTTCGCCTCGGTGCATGATGACATGCTGCCCTGGGGAAGTGGCCCGCATGCGTGTCCAGGCCGCTTTTTGGCACAGCATATGATCAAGTTGATCTTGATTCACTTTGTCACGAGGTACGATATCAAGCATGGCGAAGGGGATGGACACAGGCCACCGGACATGCCGGATCATGGGACTGAGGCACCTAATATGGGGGCCATGTTACTTTTCAAGGAGAGGTGAGATGGGTGATACGCTTTTCAGGATGGCCCTATGGTTCTATATGTAGTTCCTTTGAGAAACATACGTAAAGACGGATAACCGCCAAAAACTGTGAGGAATTCAAGAAAATACCGAGCATTGAGACCCTACAAAGACACATCACTCCCCATTCTCCCTAGCCCTCAACACCCCCTTCGAAACCTTGCCCGACGGATTCCTCGGCAACACGCCAATAATCTCATACCTCCCCCTCAACCAATGCAACTCGGTCAATCTAGCCTCCACAAAATCATCCAACTCGTCAAAAAACGCATCCACCCCTCCCTCCAACCCCTTCAACTCCTCCACCTTGGCAGGAACAATAAACGCCTTGGGCCTCTCCCCCGCCAGCTCATCAGCAACCCCAATGACCGCTACATCCGCAACCCCGGCGTGCTGTCTCAAACACTCCTCAACCACCACAGGGGAAACCTGTAGCCCCTTGACCTTGATCATGTCTCGCAAGCGATCAACAATGCCTAAGTGCGCGTCCCCGTTGGGACTTTTTCTGAAGACTGCCACGTCCCCTGTACGGAGCCAACCATTGGTGAAAACAGCAGTGGTTGCGTCGTCATCACCGAGATAACCCGCTGCTTGGTTTGGCGAGGAAACGAGCAGCTCACCTGGTTCATCAAAGGACTCAACTTCTGTGCCGTCTTCACGGAGCAAGCGCGCTTGGTACGAGGGGAGCAGAACGCCGACTGTGTCGGGGATGTGTTCGTGGGGACTGGACATGGAGACGGCTGCGGGGCTTTCGGTGAGGCCTATGTGTGGTGGGTCTGGTTAGCGGGATCTAAAAAGTGTTGGAAAGGTGAGGTGAGGGAACGTACCGTATCCGGTGACTATGTTCCATCCTGGTTGGGCGGCGAGTACTTTGGCACGCAGCTCGGGCGTTACGTTGCCGGCGCCGACGTAGACGGATTTGATGGAGGAGAGGTTGAAGGCTTTGAAGAGGAAGGGGTTGCCGATCAGGGCGGCGAGGACGGAGGGAACCTGGTGGGTGTACGTCACCGGTCAGGTACGCCCCTTTCTTTGTTGAAAGGAGGAAAGAGGGGGTCAACATCAAACGTACCAAGTAAAGCCGATTGATCCGGTGGGTCTGGACTGACCCCAGTGCGGCTTGCATGTCGAACTTTGTGTGCATGATGATGCGATCGCGCAAATAGACAGATGTATGCGATGATACGATTCCCTGGACGTGGCTCAGGGGTAGGATGCCGAGAACGATTTCCCAATCTTTGCGGGACAGGCGCTCTATTGCTGACAGTTGAAGAATGTTGGCCATGATCCCGGTGTGCGTCAAGCGAGCAAGCTTCTGTTTCAGAGGTAAGTTGGGGGTTCATACAAGACCACCACTGCACATGGATGAGCAAGTTGTGTCGTACCTGGAGTCCAGAGGTACCGCTTGTCGGACACAGGTAAGCAATCGGATTGATAGCCCGGAGGGGTGGCAGCTTGTCCAATGCGTCCCCGGAGGCGAAAAGGTCCTCAATGGTTTTGATTTGCTCTCCATCGGAGACATTGTTGCCGTTCAGGAAGAATGCTGGCTTTGCTACACCAGCAGCAGCCATTGTGGCACGACCCGACTGCAGCAGCATTGGAGACGTGATCAAGGCCTGGCAGCTGCTCTTTCTGATGTGTGTCGCATTTTCATGTGGCGGAGTGCTTCCGTGGAGAAGCAAACATGTTGCGCCGAGTCTGTGAATGGCCCAGCAGCAAGTCAAGTAATCAACCTAGCCCAAGTTAGCTTGGGTTTTCTTGTTCTCCCCAGTCACCGTCGGCCAGGGGTCAAGACTCAAAGAATGCCCTACCGTATTCTCTGACAAGATTGCAATGACTTTTTCGCCCTCACCAGGCGCCAACTCCTCATTTGGCGACCATTTCAAGTCGTGGGCTAGAGCTGCCGCCAATGCCTCGACATCTCGAGCGAGTTGTCCAGCAGTCTTGGACTCGTCCCCCTGGGCCACGACAAGAACAGCCGACTCGGCCGGAGACGGGTTGAAGCACTCCCCATCTGGCTGGCCAGCCAGAACAAAATCACCAACTGTGCCGAGGGAAGAGAAATCATTTGAAATGGCGGGGAGCCATGCGGGTGGGTGGAAAATCATGGCGACTTGTGCTTGTCGGGCTAGGGGTGGACCAAACAAGGTTTCAGGGGGCTCCTAAGTCAAAGTAAACGACACGGCTTGAACTGAATTGCAATCTAAAAAGCTGGTATCCTAAATTGCCATCTTATCAACGATCGATAAGGAGACAGTTGCGTCCATCCACGGGCATGTGTTTGGAAGGGGATCCCGCAATCCTTCGGGTAGGGGGCCGCCGCACATTAACTGTCCCTGTTACTCACTACCAAACCCGTAGATGGTGCCACTACCACCCGTTCCGGCCAACATACCACCAACAAAAAAACATAAGAAAAATACACAATATCACTTACAACGCCAAGATGCACCGCATCCCAACCCATGAGAACTAACCCAAGGGCAAAATGCCATTCCCACTCGAAACCGCCCTCCTCGCCCTAGCAGGCCTCCTCCTCCTAGGCTACGCCATCGACTTCTTCTTCACCTCCCTCGACGACCCCCGCGAACCCCGCCGAATAGCCCCGAAAATCTGCATCCCCGTAATCGGCCACGTCCTCGGCCTCATCCGCTACGGCTTCAACTACTACCACCTCCTCAGCCAAACCACCTCCGCCGAGATCTACTCCCTCGGCGTGCTCAATTTCAAAATCTACATCACCAAAACCACCCGTCTCGCGCATCTCGTGCAGAAATCCAAATCTCTCTCCTTTACGCCCTTCCTCAAAGTTCCGCGCGATGCCGTCAGCGGAGAAGCCCACGCCCTTTTTGATGGCGCCCTGCTCGACAAGTTCTCGACAGGCACAAAGGAGGCGTTAGCACCCGGTCCGCACCTGGATGCTCAAAACCTGCGCATGGGGAGGCAATTGCTAGTGCATGCAACCGAATTGGTGCAACGGGACGAGGTGAAACTGTTTGAGTGGGCCAAGCATACCATCGTGCAGGCCACGGCGGCCGGTTTGTACGGCGTCCATCACCCATTCAGGGAGCAGACGGTGGAAGATGCGCTGTGGGTTTGGGAGGAGAACCGGCCACGTCAGATGTTGGGGATTGATCCGTTGCATACGGCGCGGAATGCTCGTGCGACTGTGTTTAGGGCGTTTAAGGACTATTTTGGGCGGGGCTTGCCGGATGATGTGTCGTATCTTGTTACAAGGCGTCAGGAGTTGCTTCGGGAAGGGGGCATATCGGAGGAGGATGCGTACAAGATGCAGGCCACGCTTAGCAATGCAGCGTATCCCAACACGGTCCCGACGCTCTTTTGGACGGTTTACGAGATTTACTCGCGTCCCGCGTTGCTCGGGGACATCCGTCTGGAGTTGATGGAGAAGGCGGTCGAAAGAGATGGACCTGGCTTTGTTCTGGACATCGCAGCTCTGCAGACCGAGTGTCCACTGATTCTCTCGGTATACCAGGAGACGCAGCGTACACGACACGCGCAGGTAGCTTGGCGCATGGTTACCGAGGACACAACGCTGGATCGGTGGACGCTGAAGAAAGGGAACTATTTACAGATGCCAGTGCGGCCGGTTCACGAAAGCCAGACCGTCTATGGTCCGCTGGCCGATGAGTTTGACCCCTACCGCTTTGTGCCTAGCAGTGACAAGACGCGAGTCGCGCCCAGTTCTTTCTTGGCATGGGGTTCCGCACCGCATCTGTGTCCAGCTCGCCAGTTTGCGTCGACGGAGATTTTGATTGCCGCTGCGTTGCTGGTTTTGCGCGTCGAGTTGAACCCTATTGGTGGATGGGAGCGTGCACTGGCAGTCAAAGGGGGCACGCCGACACTACCCAGACCAAAGAGTGATATGCGACTCAGGGTAACGCCCAGGAAAGAGGGGAATGCGCTGTGGCGTGTTGTGGTAGGTAAGGGTAAAGCAAGGATATCGCTGGCTTCAGGGTAGGGAGAAATCCTTTGAGCGGCGTTTACATAGAAATTCACGCGTCGCCTTCTTCCGTTCGTCATTTGCTGAGCCCTATGACATGACCCAGTGAATCATCTCTGTGATCCAGACGTTGAGCGTAATCCCAATGCAAAAGATTAGTTCCCAGAGCGTCCATCTCGAAGCTTGTTCGCGCACCCGCGGGACATGCCACTGCCGGCACAACTGAAGAAAACGCCTTGGGTCGTCGGTGATAACACCGTTGACTCCATTCCGTATACTTCGCGCCATCCACATGTCGGCGTTATCCGACCAGGAGAAAACCATGGGCTGCGTCCCGATGCTCCTCGCTTGCTCAAGAAATTTGACATCCCTTCCAGCAGATGCGAACGAGTAATTCAGCAATCCAAAGTGGAGGTTATCAATACCGAGCTCAAGCACAGATGAAGCGCAAGCCGGTGAAGGGGTCAACAAGACGACATGGAAGCCGGGTAGGTAGCGAAAGCATGAGGCGATCCAGTGGACATCCCAAACTCCCAGCACGATCCTCGTCTTCCACGGGTGTGTCACTGACGTTGTAGGGACAGATACCGACGCCAATGCTGCCCCCAAAGCAGGAAGCATCCATTCAGGGCTGTCAGCCCTCTGATGACGACGAGAGTTTCGTCAGCAGCTGAGCATCTACATTCGCCAAAGCAGATGCGTTACCTTGATGTCAAGGAGGAGCCAAATATGCTGCGCTTCAGGTTTGATCGCGTAATGCAGCAGGTCAACCAGCCGAGCCATTGGCTCGCAGGGCTCACGAAGCGTTCGGAATGTGCAGAGTTGGTCCCATTCGTAGTCGGCCACCTTTCCCGGTTTGCCGAAGCACCGGCGCAATGTCGCATCCTTGGTCAATGGGATCAGCTCACTGACTGTATGGCGCCCGCCAAAAGTCTAGAGTCTACTGACATGCGACAATACGACAACTCCATCCTTGGACAAGTGCAAGTCCGTCTCGATAGCGTCCGCGCCAACCTTGACAGCCCCGCGGAACGCGGCCATGGTGTTTTCGGCGAAGGCCGCTTTGAATCCACGATGAGATATGACTTGCGGAACACGTCCGTGTTTCAGGGGAAAGAGGTCGGCCGAGTTGGCATCATCTCTCCTGTTTTGCACCATGGGGGACGTTGAACAGGGGCGTGGAATGCTCGCAAATCGCTGGGCACCATTTTGCCAGAAAAGAGAGGTGTCAGTGGTTAGTATTTCAAAGTGATTTTGTTTCGAATTGAAGGATTGAAGGATCGTGTCGTCTTGGCAAAAGGTCAAGCGCACATCCCCCCTATTCTCCATCTCACGTTAGAATAATGAAGACGTCGATCTGATCTCGACTCCATGGCTGCTGGATAACGGTGATGGGTGAAGGAAATAATGTGAAGTTTTGTCCCTGAGGGGCTCTGTCTGCCATAGGGTTTGGAAAAGGGGTGAGCAGTGGGGTACACGGTAGATGACGTCATTGTTTACTATCTCGCGGCCCCTTTTCCAATGACTCGAGGCAACACGCATCGGATCAGAGCTTCGCGTTTGCTTGTTGCCACCCTCCAAAAACGCATCAAAACCCCAAACCTCCTGAGCCAGGGCCAAAACAAACGAAATGACAACCCCTCAACACCAAGTCTTTTCCTCAAGCAGAGAACCGTTCTCGAACCAAGGCATTCGGCGTCACGAGAATACGTTTCACCATCCTGGCCATGTCATGATACAACCGCTCCGCAACCACCTCTCCCACAACATCAGCCGCATACACCAGATGGAACTCCAAGTCTCCTCCCTGGTCCACCGTCCACGAAATCCTCACCTCGCTAAACGTCCACTTCTTCTCCTCTTGCGACGCAGGCTGTCCAAGCACATACCGCGTGCCGCCAATGTCCAATTCTCCCGCCACACTGGAAGGGACGTGGTTAATCCAGCTCGTGGCGGCCGTATCGGCAGGCCAGTCGGTGCACGCGCGCACAGCCCGATAGAAGCCAAAGGTCTCGTACGGTATGCTCTCCAGCTGCTGTTGCTGAATTTGACGCATGAGGTCCGCGTACGTGGATACCGAGCTGTCGTCAATTCGTGCCCGCACCGGGATGGGTGTTGAGCAGCAGCCTAACGCGTCGCTGACAGATGGGTCGACGCCCGAACGCCCCGAAACCAAGTCCGCAAAGACGACGTCGCGAGAACCCGCATAGTCAGCGAGCACAAGCGACCAGGCTGTTTTGACCATGATGGCCCAGGTTATGTCTTGTTGGAATCTGTCATTGGCTGCAATCTTCATTGGTCCCAGAACAGCGGCACGGTAAACATAGTTGCTGCTGCTGCTGTTGTTGTTGTTGGGTTGCGTTTGGCCGATGGGTGTCATGCTGGAGCCTCTGAGGAGATTGGTCCAATATGTTGTCGCCTCAGGAGTGCGGAGTCTCTCAACCTCGGAGACGTACTGAGAAAAGGTGGCCGCTTTCTTTCCTTGGCCCGTTTCGTAAAGATCCTTCAGCGTGGACCAGAAGCTCGAGATACACATGCCGTCCCAGATGGCATGGGAAAGGCGGAAGAGGACGCGGTGCTGGGTGGCGGTGGTGCAGATGGTAATATCGGCCAGTGGACGGTCTGGGTGCATCGTTCTGGAGCTCTCATTGCTCATCAACTCGGCGGTCCAGTCTTCAATCGAGTCGTCTGTTATATATGTGCGGATATTGGGAATGAACGGTTCTAGGACAATCCGTTTCCAGGTACCTGTTTCCTTGTTGTGAACAAATCCTGTGCGAAGGATCTCGACGGAAGCGAAGAGCTGTCGGCAAGCTTCTGCCATCTTGTCATTGCCCACGAGCGAGCCAGGCCCGTCAAGTGAGAAATAGGTCATACCGACATCGGGTCTTGCCATGTGGTAGTTCAACATCCACTCTTGGATATCGGTCGCGGCGTCGGACGATGCCAGCAGCGCTCGACAGCTACGATCTTGCTGTTCCATCTCATACCTCTCACCTAGGATCTCAAGTCCCAGAACGTGGGGCGCCAAGCGGGCAATGCTTTGCTTCTGCAACAGGTCGCGAACAGAAACGGTGAGTCCAAAAAGCTGGCGGCATGCCGCCGCAACTCGCATCGCTCCCACAGAGTCGCCGCCAAGCTCGACAAAGTGGTCGTCCGGCCCGATCTCCGTGACGACGCGCCCCAGGACCTGTGCGTACGCCTCGCGTAGCTTCTGCTCCGTTTCTGTCAGGGGTCTTTCCGGTTGCTTCTTTTTCTCGCCACGGCTGGAGGCTTCCAGCTGTCGTCGGCTCAAGGTGGAAAGGATGGCACGCGTGGCGCGTCGGTCCAGCTTCCCGGATGCGTTGACTGGCAGATGCTGTGACATGGGAATCAAGTAGTTTGGTACCATATAAGCGGGCAACTCCCCAAGTAAGCTGGTACGAATTTTTTGGATCAGGGAGGCGATCCGGGCAGATGGTTGATGCACCGCCTCAGGGAGGTTGAACTCGTTATCCCCGCTGCCATCTCGCAAGCCAGCTGCACCTCCTCCAGCACGCAATTCAATCGCCGCCACGAGGATGGGGTCTGAAAAAGGCACACCATCCGATAGCGGTGTGAGGATATCGACAAACGCATGAGAAACATCAGATGCATGATGCTGTACAATACGATCCTCAACTTCCCCGGGCTCGACTCTCTGACCACGGATCTGGATCTGCGCGTCTCGGCGTCCAAGATAGATCAGTGATCCGTCATCCTTCTGCCGAACGATGTCTCCTGTCCGGTAGAGGCGATGTCCACTCCCTGGAAGAAGAGCGTGCTTTTGGAGAAATGTCGGATCTTGCACAAAGGATGCGGCTGTCTTTTCCGGGTCATCGAGATAGCCGCGTGCTAGGAGCGGTCCTTGAACCAACAGCTCCCCTGGGGTTCCGACGGGGACGAGTCGGGTCCAGTCAGACGAATCGACCACCCACACTGCACAGCCTCCAATAGCAAAGCCAATATTGGTAGCATCTCGAGCGTGCTCCATGACGCTGATAACAGACTCGACAGAGCACTCGCTTTGACCGTAGGCATTCAGGACCCTTGCATGCTTCAGCCAAAGATCGACGACGGCTGGTCGGACCGCTTCGCCGCCGAGGACTACCGTCTTGACACCTGGAACTTCGTCGGGGTTCAACATGGATGCAGTCGTGGAGGTCACGTTGATGAAGTTGACTCGCATGTCGCGGATGAACCGGGCTAGATCGACCATGTCCAGACGTGTGTCCTCGGATGGAATGCAGGTGCAGCCGCCAAAGATAAGGGTTGTAAACATGTCCTCCATCACCACACCAAAGGTATGCGAGGCGTATTGAAGTGCGCGGGTGGACCGGTTGTTCCCAAAGACAGCTCCGTGGCTGAGAATCCCGGTGCACAATGCCGCGTGCGATAAGACAACTCCCTTGGGGTTTCCAGTGCTGCCCGAGGTGTAGACAATCCACGCCGCGCTGTCTGGCGTCAACCCACGAGGCTGCGAAGACGCCGCGTAGTTGGGTAGTGTCCCCATCAACGACGGGCTAACAATGATTAGATGTCTCACATGACCACGTAGTCGCTGCACTTGCGCCTTGTCAACCAGGACGATACTGATACCGGCATCCAAGATGATCCTCTCGATTCTCGCCAGCGGATGCTGCGTCCCGAGTCCGACGACAACGCCACCTGCTTTCAGAACTGCCAGCATGGAAACCATAGCCCAAAGTGACTTGTCCATGCATACGCCAACTGCGACTTCCGGCCCGACGCCCTGCTCGCCAAGGTGGTGAGCGAGGCGAGATGCGCTCTCGTTCAGTGCAGCGTAGCTGAGTTGACCATCCCACGCAGAGACTGCCTGTGCATCTGGCTGCTGATGAACCATGGATTCCACGAGCTCGTGGATAAAAGAGCGATGTTGGGTAGCGCGGGTCACAGGCTCGTTCCATTTGCGGATCCTGTCAACATCCTTGGCCGTCAAGAGACCAAGATCGCCAATGGAAGAGTTGGGTAACCTTGCCAGCTGTTGTACAGTGTGCTCAAACTGTGCAAGAAGGGCATCTGCCGATGACTCGGGCAATACGCTGCTGTCGAACAACATCTCGATGTCTACCGTCCCATCAGGATGAGCCATACATTGCACAGCGAGCGAATATCCACTGAAGTCGGCTTTGTTGGTTGCAAGTTCCTCAAGACCCATAGCCTTGACTGGGTCCTCTGTGTCGCTTCCCATTGTCGGCTGCACGATGAACAGGTGACCGGGATCAAAGTCGACGCCCAAATCCGGCACTGAAGCGCGGATGTTCTGCATGCCAGTGTGCAAGAAGGGCAACATGCCCTCGCCCTGTTGCGCCAGGGTTGACAAGAACTCGGAAACACGCTGCAAAGGGTCGTCGAATCGCACCCGCACTGGAACCGTCGCCAATGTGGGCATGGCCATGCTGCCAATGTCCGGCACCGGGATGTTTCGCCCAGCGAGAGCTACCACTGATGTTGCTTCATGATTGCCCGTATACTGACCGACGGTGAGAGACCATGCTCCTTGCAACAATGTGGCGATGGAAGGCCCGCCTTCTCCTGGGCGTCGAACTTGGATGCATGACTTAGCGGCACTATCGGCAACAGGGCGGTATGACGCGTGGGGGATGGCAGGGAAACGAGCCAAGACGACACCTTCGAGTTGCCGCCCCCAATATGCAGCCACGTCCTGTGGATCTGTGCGTTGCAAATACCGGATGAACCGGGAAGCTGGAGGAGTCGGAGGATTGATGTCGCCTCCCTTTTCGTATAGCTGAATCAGCATATTCAGCGTCAGAGCAATCTGGTATCCATCGTACCCGCTATGATGAAGTGTCCAGACGAAATAATTTTGGCCGTTCTTTTCCTCGATGATGGCCAAACGATGGAGGGGCGTGCCGTACGCGAATCGTAGCGCCTTGTCCCGGGTCAGGTACGCCTGCAGATCATCTCCATGGGCCCAGTCCAAGGGTTTTCGCGCGACAACTTGCATGGAGGTCGCTCGGTGTGTGTCGAAAACGATGCGAGTTCGAAGAATGGCAAGAGAAGCCACCAGTTTGCCCCAGGCTGCCTTGAACCGCGCCGTGTCGACACCGCGCATCCTGAACTGGAACTGGGCAAAGTAACCTTCCGGCTGCTCTGCCGTGACAGCCATGAGACCTTCCTGCAACGGAGTGGCCGGGTACACGTCCTCGATCTGATCAGCTATCAGACCGCACCGATCCGCAAGGTCCGTCAGCCACACTTTCCGTTGTGCTGCGTCAAGATCACCGAAGCCGTGCCAGAGCTCGAATGGGAGGGGGTCTGGCATGGAAGAAGCTGCAACCACCCCGTCATTCTCGGCTATTCGGGCGAGGTCCGCAAGTCGCTGACTCTGTAGGACATCTGCCACGCCGACTCGAATACCCGCAGCTCTGGCAGCAGCAACGACGCGCATTGCGATGACCGAGTCTCCTCCAAGCTGCAAGAAGTTCGCGTTGTGGCTGATGATGGGTGAGCATCCCAGCATGTCGACCCAGATACGTCTGAGTTGGTCTTCAGTCAGAGTCAAAGGCCTGTTGCTGAGGCTCGATGTGGTCTCCTCGAACGCGCTGAGCTGCTCGCGACTCAATCCGGCTAGTATCTCACGAGTTGCTCGTCTATCCAGCTTTCCAGATGCGTTGGAGGGGAGACTTGTCATCGGCACCACGTGTGGCACCATGTAGCGGGGGAGTATCGAGAACAGCTCCGCACGAAGGCTCTGGACAATGGCACAAAGTGCGTCTGTCGTTGGGCACACCATGTGTGCATCCGGTTGCCCGGAGTGACCACCAACATCTCCGACTTGGACAGCAGCCACAAGTATGGGATCACTAGAACCACCGTCATTCGAGACTATCAGGTCAACACAAGCCATCCGGACTTCGTCTTGGATGTGGATAATTTGGCTTTCGATCTCGCCGATCTCAACCCTCTGACCGCGGATCTTGATTTGTGTATCGATACGGCCCAGGTGGACCAAAGAGCCGGCGATATTTTGCTGCACGAGGTCGCCAGTGCGGTACAAGCGGCGGCCGCGGGAGAGCCCAAGTTGGCGGATGAAGTCAGGGTCCCAGATAAAACTTTTGGCAGTCTTCTCCATGTCTTTTATATAGCCGCGTCCAAGGTGGGGGCCCTCGATAAGGAGTTCTCCTGGCATGCCCACCGGCACGAGCTGGTTGTGGTCGGAGGGGTTAGCGACCCAGAAGTTGACTCCGAGCGGCAGGCCTATAGTATTGGCATCGCTGTCTCGTTGCATGGGTGCCGAGCATGCCACATCGACAGAACACTCAGCCGGCCCGTATGTATTGATGACGTTGGCATGGCCGAGCCATGGCTGTACCGCCGCAGGGCTGACGGTTTCGCCGCCGAGGAGGCTGGGATATGGGTCAGCTATTGGTCTGCCGTGACAACATGGATATGGCGGAAGGGCCCACACTTACAGGGTTTTGACCAGTGGAATGTCCGCCGGCTTCAATAACGACATCATGGTAGGCGTAGCGTTCAGCAGATTTGCACCCAGACGGCGAATTGTGCCCGCCAGATCGTTCAGCCGCTGATCCTCGGATGGCACACAGACACAACCTCCGAATGTCAGAACTGATAGGATATCTTCGATGGCGTTATCAAAAGTGTAGGCCGAGAATTGGAACGCCCTCGTTGTGGAACTAAAGCCAACTCTGGGACCATGAGCCGCAAAGCTGCTGCAGAGCGACTTGTGCTCCAGAACTACGCCTTTGGGCGTTCCTGTGCTGCCGGAAGTGAAGACAACCCAGGCAGCGTTGGCCGGGGATACGACGACATCGAGAAATTCACCATCATCGTCGAAAGCCAGGGATTGGAGGAGTGGCATGGCCATGGTAACCAGGTCAGGTGAAGCTTTGGCTCCCGTCTCAGTTTCGTGCTTGAGATCCAACAGACGAGCCGCGTGAGTGCGATCTACTAGAATCAGGTTGATATCCGCATCTCGAACCATGGTCGTGAGCCTGTTCACGGGTAGTTGGACGCCAAGGGGCACCACGGCGCCCCCAGCCATGAGAATCGCCAGCATCGAAGCGACAGCCCAGCGCGACTTGTCCATGCACAATCCCACATTGACCTCGGTCTTGACACCGCACCGTTGGACAAGGTGTCTCGCGAGCCGTCGGGCTGTCTCCACCAATTCCGCATACGAGAAGCTTCCGTCCCAAGCGTCAACAGCCGGGGCGTCGGGTGTTTGGCTTGCTTTCTCGCAGATGAGGTCGTGAATACAGCGATGCGTGGTCGACGGCACTTCGCCGTTCCATTCCCGAATGACAGTGGCATCGGCGGCGCTGAAGAAGAGGTTGAGGTCGGCCAACGATGCCGTTGGATCCCCACGGTTCGCATTGAGCTGCCGGATGGCGTGCTCAAAGTGCGACAACAATGCGGCGGCGCGAGGATCCGGCAAGACCGTCTTGTCGTACCGCATCTCGATATGGACCGAGTCAGCACCTGCCGTGCAGTCAACGGCAAGCGCATAACCACCAAAGTCCCGCGTCTCTGCACTATGGGCAGCAATGCCGGTGTCGAGTTCGAGGCCGATTGTTTCGAGATCCGTAGTCTGTTCAGCCTCAGTTGGTGCTGGTTGGATGATGAAGAGGTGGCCAGCGTCAAAGTCAGGACCGAGACTCGGCACAGCGTTGCGGATCCAGTGGAGGCCAGTGTGTGCGAAGGGGGCCATTTCTCTTGCCTGCTCATCCACAATGCGCAAAAACTCATCAACCGACTGCGTCTTGTCAATCTTGATACGCACTGGCACTGTTGTCAAGGTCGGTCCGACAACATGGGCGATGCCCTCGACTGGGATGTCACGGCCGCTGAGGGACATGTTCATGGTAGCCTCGTCGCTGCTCGTGTAAGTAGCCACAGTTGCGGCCCAAGCAGCACGCAGCAGCGCACCCAGGGGAGCTGCTGTGACCTTTTTCTTCTGGCTTGATGCAGCACATGCCACAGAGAATCCGCTAATGTGCGTCTCGAGCAGACTAGCAGCGCAAGGCTGATACGCTAGGGACGGTAGGCGTGGAAAGCGGGAAATTTGTGCACCTTCGAGCTGTCCTCTCCAGTAGTCCTTGGTTGCTTGATCATCCAAACGCTCGAGATAACCAATGAAGCGAGGAATCGGGGTCATGGGCTCCTTCCGAAGACTAGACCCGCTCCTGTCCTGATACGCGCGCACCAGCATACGCAAGGCGAGCTGGAGCGTCCAGCCATCATATGCCGCGTGGTGGACAGTCCAAACAAAATAACGTGAGGCGCCCTCCCCAACAATGGCTAAGCGGTGTAGTGGGCTGCCATAAGAGAAAGACTTTGACCGATCCTGAGCTAGGTACGTGCTCAGGTCTCTGGTATACGCCCATTCGGGCGTGCTCTCTGTCACAATTTGCAAAGATCCCTGAGCCATGTACACGATCCGTGTCCGCAAGACGGCGAGCCTGCTGCTGATGAGCTCCCATGCCCAGTGCAGGCGCGAGACATCTGTTTCGGGACTCAGCCGGAAGACTTGCTGCGCTACGTAGGCGTCAGGTTGTCTAGCGGTAATGGCCATCAAGCCCTCCTGCAACGGGGTCGCTGGATACACGTCGAGAATCTCGTCGGGCTCGAGATGCTCACATTGCTCAGCCAGCAAAGTAAGCAGTGCTCTCTTCTCGTCGAAAGAGGCGTCAGAAAAGCCCTTCCAGAGCTCAAAAGGCGCCGGATCGATGGCGTGCGAAACTTCGACTTCGCTTCCACCACCGTCGCCGGAATTCTTGTCGGCCACCTTCGCCATATCTTCTAGCCGTGGATTATTGAGGATCTCGCCGACACTGAGACGCAATGGGTCGGGAGCAGCTCGTGAGGCTGCTGCCAATCGCATCGCAGTGACAGAGTCACCCCCGAGCTCGAAGAAGTTGTCGTTGGCGCTATGGGAGCTCTCGCCATCCTGAAGTCCGAGGACAAGCGCCCACAGAAGGCGAAGTCGTCCTTCTGTCACAGAAAGAGGCTTTTCCTCGCCGTGTTCGCTGCTGAGGACCGCTGAGAAAACGCGGAGCTGCTCTCGGTCAAGTGATTCTAATATGTTTCTTGTCGCACGTCTGTCTAGCTTGCCAGAAGCATTGACCGGGAGCGTCATCGGGACGAAATGCGAAGGGATCATGTAGAGGGGGAGAATTTGAAAAAGACAGGATCGAACTTGTGCCAGAAAGGCATTGATACGCTGTGATGGTCTCTTGGTAGCTTCATCCAAGTGATGGTTATCACCAGCGTCACCACTGTCGCCGCCAAAGTCTGCCTGAAGCTCAACTGCGGCCACCAGCATCGGTTCCGGTGCGCCACGTAACAAGACCAAGTCAACACATGCGTGTTGGACTGAGGGCTGCAATCGTACAATCTGACTCTCAATCTCGCCCACTTGAACTCTCTGACCCCGGATCTTGATCTGAGAATCGAGACGACCAAGGCAAGTGAAGAGACCGTCGTCGGGGTCTTGTCGGACAAGATCACCCGTCAGATACATCCGACGGCCCGCCGGCAGGCCAAGTGAAGCGGCGAACTTGGGATCGACCACAAACGAAGCGGCTGTCTTTGTCGGATCGTGGAGATATTCGCGGGCCAACGAATGACCGTCAATAAGCAGTTCGCCAGGTGTACCCACAGGGACGAGAGCATTGTGGTCCGACGGATGGACGACCCACAGCCTGTTGGAGACATTGGAGCCGATGATGGGTGCGTCTTCAGCCCGAGTAATTGGTCCGTTGATGACAGAGTAGATGGAACACTCAGCGGGGCCGTAGCCGTTGAAGCACTTGATGCGATCCAACCACGGCTCAACAGCTGCTGGTTTTATGGCTTCACCGACGAACACGATCGTGTCCAATGAGGCCGGGACGCCCGCCACGTCCAAGAGGGATGTGACGGTTGGCGTTAGAACGGCAAATGTGACAGCGAAATCTTGCATCGCGGCTTCGATACCGTCTGTGCGATCACGCTCGGAGGGCATGCACACGCACCCGCCATACGCCCATGTAGTGAAGATGTCGGTGATACTGACGTCAAAGGTAAACGCGGAGAATTGGAAGTTCCGCGTCGCAGGCGTCACTCCGTAGCGCAGTCCGTTGGCAAGCACTCCGTGGCAGAGTGCTCGGTGCTCAAGGACTACCCCCTTCGGCACACCAGTACTCCCCGATGTAAAGATGACCCAGGCCGGGTTGCCAGGTCCCGCTCGAGATAGCGGGGGCACACCGTGATCAGGGTGTGGCAGCGAGTCCAAGAACGCAGAGTCCACCACGATGGAGCGTGGAACCAACGACTTGAACCGCTCCCTCTGTGCTGCGTCAACGAGGGCCACGGTGATCTCTGCGTCGGTGACGAGGGTCCCGATTCGAGCCGTCGAAAATTGTACACCTAAGGGGACAACACCACCGCCCGCGCGTATGATGGAGAGCATCGAGATGGCGGCGAACTCGGATTTGTCCATGCACACACCCACCAAGACTTCAGGGCCAACTCCAACCGTGACAAGAAACCGTGCTAGACGTTCGGCAGCTTCATCAAGCTCGGCATATGTGAGATTACGACCCCTCGAGCAAATTGCCTGAGAACGAGGAGATTTTGCGATCTGGCTCGCCACCAGCCGGTCCAGAGTCGTCTCAAGAGGGTCCGGAATGGGCTTGTTCCAGCCCAGCAGTCTTTGCTTCTCTTCGGGAGTGATAAGATCCAGGTCTCCAATGGCGACTTTCTTCCGAGAGTGATCCAGAGCCGCCTCAGGGAGGTTATAACGCTGTAGCTCACGGGAGATGTGCTCGAGCCGGAACATCAACTCGTCCACCCTCGCCCGCGCGAGGACTTTGGGGTCAAAGTGTGTCTCAACTTCGATCTCCGTCCCTGCGTCGTCCAGAAGCTCACACTCGACTACCAGATTATAGCCCTCGAAGTTTTGCCTCTCGCCCGCCATCCTCTCCAGGCCTAGGGTGGAGGCAATGGTGGCGTCCTCCGGCGGTGTCCCGAAGTGGACGACAAAAAGGTGACCGGGATCAAAGTTGTGTCCGAGTTCAGGAACTTCGCGGCGGATGTTTGCGAGGCCAAATTGTGTGTGAGGTGCCATCTCTCTGCTGTGAGCATCAACGGCTGACAGAAAATCGACGACAGCTTGGCTCCGGTCGATCTGAATTCTTGCAGGGACCGTGGTGATGGTTGGAGCGATCACGTCTTCAATGCCAACGACAGGCACATCACGACCAGAGAGGACAATGGCGAGCATGGCTTCATCGTTGCCGGTACTGCCCGACACGACTAGAGCCCAAGCTGCTCGGAGCAGAAGGGCGACAGAGACGAGGCCACCATGTCTGCCATCACTACTAGGGCCCTCAGACGAGAAAGGTGACAGTAAAGAAAAACGGTGGCGATGCACCCCATCTGCGAAGGGCCTGTAAGACGGACTTGGTGACTCTGGAAATCGAGTCAATTGGGCGTTTTGGAGCTCCTTCCTCCAGAATGCGCTGGATTCCTGCCAGGCTTTGTCGTGCTTGCCTTGGGCCAGGGAGCGAACAAAGCGCGTAGTGGGGGTAGCGGGGTCACACCTCCCCCCCGCAAATACCTGTGCGACCATCTTCAAGATGCGAGACACTGTGGTCCCATCGTAGGCTGAATGATGGGCTGTCCACACGAAATAGCGCTCTTCCTTTACGCCATCGTCGAGAATGCAGAACCGGTGCAGCGGTGTCCCGTACGAAAAGGACGTGGCTCGATCTTCCCTCAGAAAGTCGAACAAATCCCCGGCTGCCATCGCGAATCGCGGCGCGTCTCGCGTCACAACTTGGACTGACCCAGCGTCCTGTGTGTAGACAATCCGAGTGCGCAGGATGCTCAGCGATGTCGCCACAGTGGCCCAGACTTCCCCAAACCGTTCCAGGTCAACTCCCCAATCCATCCGAAAGACTTGCTGGGCAACATAGGTCCCTGGGAACTGCAAGGTCATTGCCATGAGACCTTCCTGCAGCGGCGAAACGGGATAGACATCAACGACGTCGTCCGGATGCACCTCGCACTGTTTGGCCACCGCGAGCAGTCGTGCTTGTTTGTCATTACCGCTTGCCGCCAGGAAGCCCCGCCAGAGCTCGAATGGGATCGTGTCCTCCGTAGCGGCCTTCGCAGCTGTCATCTCCAGCTCATCGACGACGCGCGCCATGTCAGCCAGTCGTGGATGCTGAACGATGTCGGCAACGGAGAGGTGTATTCCTCTCTTGCGGGCGACGCCGACCATGTGCATAGCGACAACAGAATCACCTCCGAGTTGCATGAAGTGATCGTTGTCGCCAATCCCATCCGCAGAGCACTTTAGGACCTCGGCCCAGATCGCCTGTAAACGCCTGCCGGTCTCCGTCGACACAACGCGTGGACCTTTAGCGTGGTCCAGAGTGAACTCGTTGAGTTCGGATGTCTCGAGCTGCTCAAGCAGCCGGCGGGCGCCTCGGCGGTCGAGCTTGCCCGAGGCGTTGGTGGGCAGTCGATGGAACGGAACGAAATGAGTGGGCACCATGTGAAGAGCAAGCTCATCTAGCAAGCCAGCCCTAAGATTCTGCCATCTCTCTCGCGTCTTATCGGGCATATCACGCAGGATGGCTGGACCTGTTTTCTCCCTCATCTCCGTGGTCGTATCCTCGGCCGATCCTATCTCGATGGCCGCAACTAACATGGCAGGGCGGAGCAGTTCCACTTGTACCAGTGGGTTTCTAGGGAGCAGCCGGGAGATAAGGCTCTCAATCTCCCCCACCTCGACCCTTTGCCCTCGGATCTTCACCTGTGTGTCTTTGCGTCCCAGGTAGATGAGCCTGCCATCTTTGTTCTGCCGGACCAGGTCTCCAGTTCTGTACATTCGACGACCGGGAGCCAATCCAAGCTGTTTCACGAAGCCTGGATCGAAGATAAAAGCAGTTGATGTGGCCTCGGGGTTGGCCAAATACTCCCGCGCGATAGCGCCCTCGATCAGGAGCTCCCCGATGGCGCCAATGGGACACAGACGGTCCACATTCTGCGCATTGACAACCCAAAGGCGGTTCGCAGCAGGATACCCAATGTTCAGCGCTTCCTCGGGGTGTCTGATGGGCCCGTTGATGGTCGAGACATGGGAGCACTCGCAAGGCCCGTAACCGTTGAACCAAGCCACCCGATTGTCCTCGAGCCACGGCTCCAAGACTGCACCACTGAGAGCCTCACCGGTCGACACTATCGTGGTCAAAGTAGGCAAGTCCGCTGAAGTAAGGAGCGAGGCCACTGTGGGCGTGAGGGTCGCCATGGTCACCTTCATCGAGTTGATCGCCTTGGAAAGGTTGTTGAGTCGGTCGTGCTCAGAGGGGATGCAGACGCAGCCGCCAAAGGTGAGGGTGGTGAAGATATCCTTGACCACGACATCGAACGTGTGGGCAGAAAACTGTAAAGCCCTCGTCGATGGCCCCATGTTATATCGCTCTGCTTGGACGTACATGGGTGCACAAAGAGCCTTGTGCTCGAGGACAACGGCCTTGGGGACTCCGGTACTCCCGGAAGTGAAAACCACCCAGGCCGCATTATCCGGGCTCACGTCCGGCCAGACAGTTGCGGCCTCGGCGCTCGCTGACGGCAGAAGCCCGAGAAAAGCACCATTGATGGTGACAATCTGGCTCCGGGTAGGTAGGATATCCATCGTTGCTAGTTTTTCGGCATGTACCTGGTCGGCTAGGACTATCGACACACGAGCACTTTGAGTAATAGTGCTGACCCGGTTCGGCGGGTCCTGGATTCCCAGCGGTACTACCACGCCGCCTGCCTTCAAGACAGCTAGCATGGCAACCGGCGCCCACTGGGACTTGGCCATGTAGACACCCACCTTTCCCTCAAGAGGCAGGCCGAGACGCAGTAAATGGAGGGCTAGTCGATCAGAGAGATCGTCCAAATCTCTGTATCTCAGGTCTCCGTCCCATGCATGGATCGCCAGGCTCAGAGGCTGCTGCAAAGCCATGCTTCGTACCTCTCCATGCACACATTTTCGCGGGAGATGATACGGTTGTTGGTTGGTTGCAAAAATCCTTAGCCTATCTGTCTCTGTAATGCCTGCAAAGTCCGAGCAGGGCTGGGAGACATGACCAAGCACAAACCCGAGGCTGTCTCGGAACAGCTGAATCAGGTTGCGCGCATCATCCCGAGGAGTGAGCGACTCCCAAGCACTCAACCTGAGCCCCAGCCGGTTCTTATCCACAGTTATCGCCATGGTGTAGTTGTACTGCACAGGAAGGGTTGTCAGTGCTTCATCGGCGAATGCAAGGGGCAAAGGGCAAAGACCTACATCAGAAGGGGCTTCCCAAGACAAAATATCCACTTCAAATCCCGCCCGTTCCAATTCTTCAACTGGCAGTCCGCGCTGGAAAGATAACAGGCAGTCACCAAGTTGTTGCAAGCTTCCCAAGTGAACTCCCTGGAAAGGCAAGCTGTCTAGAAAAGCGGCTTGGGCTGCCTGTATGGCTTCCCCGATGGGCAGCTGTTCATTGACATTGATGCGACAGGGCAGTGTGTTGACAAAGTTACCCGCAGCCCCTTGCAATCCTTGGATCCGTTTTTGTCGCCCAGAGGCCGTGTAGGAGAAGCAGACATCCGACGATCCCGTGTAACTCCCAAGCACAAGCGCAAAGGCGACCTGGCACACACTTGCAGCTGTCGTTCTCAGGTCTTCCAGTCGGCCGTCTTCGAACAGAAACTCGTCATCCACCACATACAGATCCGTCCGCTTCCTCTTGCCAGGATCTCTGCTTGAGATGGCGTTGTTCAGAAAGGTGCCCTCAACATTCCCTGTGTATCGGGACCAGTATTCGACTGCCTCCTTTGTTGTGTCCGGCTGCTGGGCTTCAAGGTAGGCCTCGCACGTCATGCTTCCGTCAGAAGACAAAGTACCATTCAACGCAGACAGGAAATCCCGGAAGAGTAACTCGAGTGAGACACCATCAACCAAGGTATGCGATATGACGAGGCGCACGTACAGCCGATTGTCGTCGCCAGGAGCCAACATGAGATGATGGGGGAATCGAGACGCATGATAACGCTCGATCGAAGCTTCTTCAGCCTGGGAAACCCACGGGAACACGCTAACTCGAGGCTCAGCATTCTTCCCAGGACTCCAGACAATCTGATCCATATGCCCAGGACGATCAACGCTGGCGATAAACGAGGTGCGAAGAGCCGGATGTTTGTCTACAACCTGCTTCCAGGCACGGTGTGCCGCGTCGGTGGTGATCACATCTGCTGCATTGGTATGTCGGATCGTGGCAGCTACTTGATGTCTGTATGCGGAGGGATCCAGACTTTGCACGGCCATGAAATTCTCTTGCATGGGCGAGCAAAGACCCACGCCTTCGACCTCGTCGATGGAGCCGTTGAGGAAGCCGCGGAGTTCATCCGAAACGTCCAGGTCGCGCTTGTGCTGATCTTCTTCCGGAACCAACTCCAATGCGTGAACATGGCCCTCGACGATACGCCTCAGCAAGTCGTCAATACTCTCCGCCTTGATGATATCAGGGATGTTGAGGTTGATGCCGGCAGCATGACAAGCCCCCATCAAGCTCACGGCTGCAAGTGAATCTCCACCCAGACGAAGCCATGTCTTGTCGTTGTTGTTGCGAAGCTTGCGGACAGTGATGCCAAGAGCGGTGGCGACGAGCTTCTCGAGATGGCTCTTTAGGTTGAGCATGTCTGCGGCGGTACCAATAGTTCCGATGTCTCCTCCTGTGATGATGTCGTCCGTGATAGACCCCATGATGTTGTTTGGTAACGAAGATGCTGGATGATGACTAAAAAACATTGATGGGGAAACTTGGAGACTGAGATTCCAAGGTAGCTAGGGTGCAGTGCCGGCGAGTGCAGGAGAAACGATATGGCCAAGGAAAACCGAAAGACCGGGAACGGGTAGGGCTAAGCCGATGGGTGACCGGTCAGCATACTCACATTAGGTCCGCCCGGCTGCAATGCGTCCTTGAGATGATTACCTTAGGTACCATGAGAGTACCATGCCACCCCCCGGCCAACCTAGAACTAACTTTCATGCGCCAATCTGGTAGGGCTGGGCTTTCCAAGTCCATGTCCATGGGGTATGCCAAACGTCGGGTGGCGCCACCAAGTGGTGCCACCGGTTTATCCCACCTCGAACCCCCAAAAAGGATCGACGGTTCCTTTCCAGATACCTGGGAAATTGATTTATGTCCTAGTGACGGAAGCCGAGAGGAGATGAGGAGGGAGTCGGTGTTCTCTTGTACAAGAATATGGTCAGGGAGGGGATATCACCGACAGCCAATTCGCCCCGCTGATGGCTCGGCTTCGATTTCTGAAAGATTTTCCGGGGGTGTTTGGAACTATTCTCATTATTCCTCATTACTTTCGAATCCTTTGCGGGGGACGCGGGTGGGCAGAGGAGATTTTCTCCAATGTTTTCATGTTGTGCCATCTTTCCAATCATGAATCAACGCCCACGTACCAGTACATCTTGGGATGAGTTTTATGTCCAAGAAAATCACATGGATCAGATCTTCCACTTGCAAACTTGACGTTGTACGGTTTGGGCCCTAGTTGACCCCTACCGGTTCACAACGCCCATGTATCTATTTTTTGGTTGCCCGTCCAGAATCTTTAAACTGTGACAAGTTTCTCGTATTCTACCATGGTGAGAGAGTAAATACGCGATCTTTCCTAGAATGTAGTCTCAAGCAAATCGTCTACCAAACACCCAACAAAAACTCACATCCCTCCCCAATCCACTCAACCTCCCGCCCCATCTCCGCATCAAAATTATGCTCCCCCGGCCTCAAAGACAAGAAAATCCTAGGATCCTTGACCACCTCGGCAACTTTCCTCACAAACTCGGTCGAACAAGCCGGCGAAACAACCGAATCATCCAACCCATGTACAATCCACATGGGCGGCAACACCCCCGGGTCCCCCTGAATAGCCTCCATCAAATCCAACCTCTGATCCTGCCCCTCAGATGAAGAATGAAACATCCTCGGCAGCCGTCCCTGCTGCAAGATAGACGCCACAAGCGGCCACATCTCGGCGGGCGATCCCGTCGACCTCGTAGTCCCCTTGGTTTTGAGCACATACGAGCGTATCAAAGCCTCAGCTTGCCTCGGCGGGGGAGGCCAGCTTCCAAGTATCTTCCTCGGCCGTGCCAACTTGAGCTCGGGGACGCTGTTATCCAGAGGCCCGTAAAGCGACACAACGGCTTTGACGTTAACATCAGGACGATGTACCGCCGACATGAGAGCCAGCGTCCCACCCGCGCTATGTCCGGCGCATAACACACGGTTCAAGTCGGGCTGCAAACGCCACGACGCAAGCTGGGCGAGCGTGGGGACGGTAGTCATGAGCCAAGTCCAAAAGGCCGAGACATCGTCAGCTATATCGGAGCCAGATGCTTCGGGGAGGAGACGGTAGTCGGGGGCCATGACGAGGGCGTTTTGGGAGAGGGCGAGCTCGAGGAGCCAGGTCGGCCACCAGGGCTCGTAGAGGCGGTCGCCGACTATGAAACCGCCGCCGTGCCAAAAGACGAGGACTGGGACCGGGACGTGGGTCATGTTGGGATCGACATCTTTGGGTGACCAGACCGAGGTCCAGAGATTGTACTTGTCAACTGTGCTGTAGATGTAATCTGTTCGCGTAAACTGGTGGAATTTGCTGTTTTTGGTCGAAGACAACATGATTGCTGTTCTTGGGCGAGAGTTGTAATGTGGATGCTTCACAGGCAGTTCAAGTTCTGTGTGGCTCGGTGACTTTCAGGAGATACATTCGCTTGGGAAGCTGCAGGTGGACACGAGGGACCTCTGCCCTGGTGAAACATGGTAGTATCTCCTTGATCTTCTGGCCTGAATGCCTTGGCCCACTGGCTGTCAGCCTGCCAGCACCAAGGTGACGGGGGTGGCATCAGGAGGATGAGAGAAAAAAAGTGGTGCCACTGCCAAGGTAGCCGACCTACAAGCAGCGAACAATGACGCCTACGGTGGACCAGGGTATTGGGTAAGTAAGTATCCTAAATACAATCCGTGTGTCGTTGCATGTAATGCGTGGCCTTGCATTTGGTAATACGTCTTGGGTATATTGATCCCGAATCTACTCCTGAGAATAGTACGTACCTGCATAGAAACGTTGTTGTCGCATCACTTCTCAACCACCCGAAAACCTGGAAACACCCTGTCACAGCTCACCTTACCAGGGCAGTCAGATAACGCACCTTGCTTCCTTGCTTCACTTGCCTCCAAGGATTTCATCTGCACGGGTTAGACAACCGCAAACAACACCACGACATGGACCACCCTGAAACATCACCAGACACAGCCATGGGTCCAAGCCCCATAGCCATCTGCGGCATGGGCGTCAGGCTACCCGGCGGAATCCGCAGTTCAACCGACCTATTCGACTTTCTCGTCAACAGGCGCGACGCCCGCAACGTCGTTCCCGCCGATCGCTACAACATTGACGCCTACTACGACCCGGCTGGAAAGCCCGGAACGGTGAACACGCGATATGGTTACTATCTTGACGACATTGACCTTGGGGCTTTTGACGCCTCCATGTTCGGCATCTCCAACGTGGAGTTGGCTTCTCTGGACCCCAGTCAACGCCTTCTGCTGGAAGTGACGCGTGAAGCGTTTGAGAGTGCAGGAGAAGCGTCTTTCCGGGGCAAGAATATTGGCACATTCGTTGGAGACTTTACAGAAGACTGGCAGGATCTGCAGAACTCCGACTTGCTCAACCCTGCGCCATACCAAATGACAGGCAAGGCCGACTTTGCGCTGGCAAATCGGCTCGCGTACGAGTACGACTTGCTGGGCCCTAGCGTGGCCATCAAGACGGCATGCTCGGCGACGGCAGAGGCGTTGCATCAGGCGGTACTGGCCATCCGATCGGGTTCGTGCCCGTCGGCCGTGGTGGCAGGGGCCAATGTCATCATCACGCCAAGGACAAGCGTCGCCATGACACAGTTCGGGCTGCTGGCATCTGACGGCAACTGCAAAACGTTCGATGCGGCGGCAGACGGCTTCGCACGGGGTGAGTCTGTATGCGCCATCTATATCAAGCGTCTCGATGAGGCCATCCGCGACGGCAACCCTGTGCGGGCCGTCATCCGCGCCTGCGATAGCAACGCCGATGGTGGCGACGGATCGCGGACATTTGGTACGCCCAATGCCGTAGCGCAGGAGAAGCTCATCCGTCATACCTACTCGCTGGCCGGGCTGGACCTTTCCGAGACCAAGGTGGTCGAGCTGCACGGCACTGGTACACCGGTTGGGGACCCGCTAGAGACAACCGCCATTGCGGCCTGTTTCGGGGGCGATGAGCCAGTATACATCGGCTCAGTGAAGCCAAACCTCGGACACGGCGAAGGTGCATCGGCCATGGCTAGCATCATCAAGGCGGTCGTCGCGTTGGAAAACAAGACCGTGTTGCCAAATATCAAGTTCTCGAAGCCGAATCCTAAAAGTGAGAGGACCGCCCAGAGCATTTGGCAGCGCGAACTTGCAAGACTAACCTCTCTATCGTCTAGTTCCTTGGGATCGCAATCTTCAGGTTCCTGTCGAGCCACGCCCGTGGCCCAAGGGGGCTCGTGAACGGATGTCGATCAACTCATTCGGCCTTGGAGGTTCCAATGTACATGTAAGTGATTCTCTCAACGTCATGTCCGATGTCCTGCGACCAGTCAGTACTGACGGTGACTACCTACACAGATTGTCATCGACTCTGCGGCTTCCATGGAGGTTCCATTGAGGTTGCGCAGCAGACCTCTGTCAGTACCGCCAGCACTGAACGGAGTCGTGAACGGACATGATCGTCATGTCAATGGAAACGGCCACACCAACGGCCACATCACGAACGGATATACCAACGGGCACCACAGAAATGGGTCCTATGAGAACGGACACGCCGTCAAAATCACCAACGGCAACGGCAACGGCAACGGTCACGCGCTGGAAGGCAAGTCCAAGGACCTCTTGCTGCTTTCGGCTAGCAGCCGACCAGCACTCGCCAAGATGGCCGCCAACTACGCGCGCTATGCCAAGGAGAACCCGGAGCATCTCGACGCACTCGTTTACACGCTGGCGATGCGGCGGGAGCGGCTGAAGCTGACCGGCTACACTATTGTCGACACGGATAGTGAGGTTGCGAGTACACCGTCCGATGTTCAGACTGCTACTCCAGGCGCAACGGGTGCGCAACGGGTTGCCTTTGTCTTCACAGGACAGGGTGCGCAGTGGGTGGGCATGGGGCGCGAGATGATGCGGGGGAATGCTGCCTTTGCGGACAGCATCCGAGCCATGGACGACGCGCTGCAGACCCTGCCGCATCCACCCACCTGGACGTTGGAAGAGTTGCTGACAACCAACACCGACAACGCGGACTACCTCGGCCCTGTTGACCGCGCACAACCCATCTGCACCGCAGTACAGGCAGCGTACGTTGATGCGTTGGCCGCGGACTGGGGCATCCAGCCGGCGGCCGTGGTCGGCCACTCAAGCGGCGAGATCGGAGCAGCATATGCTGCCGGCGTGCTGAACCGGGATGAGGCCATCATCACGGCATACTACCGCGGCTATGCCTGCGCGCAAAGCGATAATAAAGCTCGTCCGGGTGGCATGGCGGCTGTTGGCATGGGCCGCGACGCTGTGACGCCGTTCCTGAAGCCGGGTGTCGTGGTGGCGTGCGAGAACAGCAATGCCAGCATTACCATTTCTGGAGACATCGCGGCGCTGGATGATACCATGGCCGACCTAAAAACAACACACCCGGACCTGTTCGTGCGAAAGCTGCGGGTGGCGACGGCGTACCATTCGCACCATATGACGGCCGTTGGGAATCTCTATAGATCACTCATCGAGCCGCGCATCACACCAAAGACGCCCCAGGTGCCCTTCTATTCCACTGTCTATGGCCGCGAGGTGCGGGAGGCCAAGGTATTTGGTGCGCAGTATTGGCAACTGAACCTCTTGAGCCCGGTCTTGTTCCGAGATGCAGTCCTGTGCATGGTGTCCGACATGGCCGGCACGGCGTATCTGGAGGTTGGCCCTCACTCGGCACTTGCGGGCCCCCTCCGTCAGATCTTTGGCGAGTCAGGCAGCTCTGCGTCGTACGCCGCCGTGGCGGACCGCGGCAAAAACGCCGTGCATACGTTCCTCTCGGCTGTCGGCAAGCTGCACTGCTACGGAATCGCTGTCCGCGTTCTGGACTCAAAGCGCACATGTGCGCTGTCCGAGCTGCCGACGTACCCCTGGAACTATGAGACCCGGCACTGGTCTGAAACCCGCGTGATGGAGTCTCTGCGCTTCCGCAAGCATCGAAAGCACGAGTTGCTCGGTCTGCGCCTCGTCGAGAGCGGCGACAACGAGCCGGCGTGGAGGAACATGTTGCGACTCAGCGAGGTGCCGTGGCTGGCTGACCACTGCGTGGAACAAGACATTGTGTTTCCTGCTGCTGGCTACATGGCTATGGCCGGAGCTGCCATCTCTCAACTCACGGGCTCGACAGCTTATACCGTGTCCGAGGTCAACATCGCTACCGCTATGCTGCTGACCGAGGGTAAAGGCACTGAGGTCGTCACCACGCTGCGAAAACATGCATTGACCGTCTCCAAGGACAGCAAGTGGTGGGAGTTTTGTGTCTCGTCCGAGAACAATGGCACCTGGACCAAGCACTGCTGGGGCTTGGTGACGGATGGATGTGCCGTGGCGCTGCCCAAGGAGAAGAAGGATCTGGACGTTGCTCCCTACTCGCGTACTGTCGACGTGAAGCGCTGGTACATGGCCTTTTCCCGCATCGGGCTGAACTACAGCAATCGCTTTGTCGGGCTGCACGATATCACCGCAAGCCCTGTGCAGCAAAGCGCCTCGCTCAGCATCACAGACCATCAGATCGCGGGAGAGGAGTACGCGCTCCATCCATCGACCATGGATTTGGTTCTGCAGTCCTGGGCCGTTGCTCTCACCCACGGCCAACCCCACAAGGTGGACAAGCTGTTCTTGCCAACCTACATCGAGCAGTTCCATGTCGGTGATGCAGGCAGCCAAACAACGCTTCGCGTTCGCTCGACCTCGGTCGGCCGCACTGGCAAGGAGGTGGGTGACGCGTATGGCCTTGCGGACAACGGCAACGGGGAGGTCGCGTTCATACTCAAGGGGTTCCAAGCTACTATGATGGAGAGTGCCTTGTCCGCGGACACACCAGCTTTGAAGTCCATGTCACTGGAGTGGCATCCGGTGATTGAGTTTGCGCCTTTGAACACGTTGATGCGCCCTTCATATGACTCGACGGCCGACATCATCTTCTTTGAGCAGTTTGGGTTGCTCTGTGCCGCTGAGATCCACGAAGTGGCCGCGACGGTCGATACCCTGGCCCAACCGTGGTTCCAACATTTCCTAGACGGCGTGGCCAAGCATATGAATCAGGTCGATCAAGGCCTTTCCAACATACCCAGCGGGCAAGACCTCAAATCCCTTGGTCGGCAGGCTCGACTTGAAAAGTTGGCTCAGTGGCTGGAGCAAAGTCGAGGACAAAGAGTCGAGGTCATTGTTGAGGCGCAGTGGCGCGTCGCGAAAAACATCAAGGATCTCCTTGAAGGGCGGGAGACGCTCATCGACATTCTCCTCGTTGGGGGTCTGCTCCAACGCTTCTACGATGAGGCCGGCACCTGGTGCGACATCGCCGACTTCTTTACCGTCCTGGGCCTGAACAAACCTCAGCTTCGCGTTTTGGAAATCGGTGCTGGCACGGGTTCCGCCACCAACATCGTCTTGCCAGCGCTGCAGACCAGCCAGGGGGAGCGATTGTACCAGGATTACACCGTGACTGACGTGTCCGCCGGCTTCGTCGCCCAAACAAAGGAGCGCTTCAAGGATTACCCGAATCTCAAGTTTGCTGTCTGCGACATCACCATGGATCCTCTCGAGCAGGGATTCGAGGCTGGTGCATATGATCTCATTATTGCTTCGAACGTAAGTTCCACTCCCATACGACACTGACCGTCCTTGGAGCAGTTGTGACTGAACACGATCCGTTAGGTCCTGCATGCCACGCCAAACTTGGTCGAGACGTTGACACGATGCCGGACACTGCTAAAACCAGATGGCCAGCTCTTTATGCAAGAGTTTGGAGGACGTAAGTCTGTTCTAGAAACAAGAAGTAAATAGTGACTGACTTGGAACGCAGCAACAAGATTTGCAGATCTGATCATGGGCCTTTTCGAGGGTTGGTGGAACGGACTCGACGACGGCCGTGTTGAGCGCCCCGTCCTGGACGAACAAGGATGGGATGCAAAGCTCCGACAAAGTGGGTTCTACGGCATCCACGAAGCTGTTCGCGACAACCCCCATCCGCAGTTTTTCAACATGTCCAACATCCTAGCCCGGGCCAAGCCCCACGAGATTGCCGAGGCTGAGGAGACGGGCAAGATACCGATCACGTTACTGAAACCGGTCGAAAGGCTGTCCGACTTTGGCCAGGTCGTCAAGGGAGTCTTACAAACCAAGGGCTATATTGTCGACGAGCGCATATTCGGTTCAAAGCTACCCGAAGACCATGACATTGTCTCGTTATTGGACGTTGACGACGAGCGCCTTCCAGTACTAGCAAATGTGAGCGCCGAGAACTTGTCGAGTTTCATCGATCTGGTGGGCGATGTTGCGGGACGGGCGCTCCTCTGGTTGACGCGATCCGCCCAGACTCAGTGCCTAGACCCTCACCATGGCCAGATTGTGGGAGCGGCACGCTGTATACGCGCCGAGGTCGCCATTGATCTTGTTACCTTGGAGCTCGACAAGGTCGACGGTGAGGCCGCCCAGGCAGTGGCAGAGGTACTGGGCAAAGTTCGACACGAGCAACGCACAGCGACCGAGAACGACACCCTCGACGTCGAGAATGAGTACGCCTGGCGCGACGGCAAGCTTCTCATCTGTCGTATACACATAGCGCCGGTTGATCAGGCGCTGGCGGACGCCGCACCAACACCGGCAGCCAAGCACCTCGTCATCGGCCAACCAGGTTTGCTGCAGACGATGGGTTGGACTGGCCATGAGCTCCCGCCAATTCCACCCAACCATGTGCAGATACACATCAAGGCTGTGGGCCTGAACTTCCACGACGTGGCGGTAGCAATGGGTATCGTTGGCCCGGATGGTGAAATGAAAGAAGACGGCTACCACGGCCTCGGCAGCGAAGGAGTCGCCATCGTAACCGGCGTGGGTGAGGGCGTCAACCATGTATCGGTTGGTAACCGAGTCGTGTTCATGGAGATCGCAACGTCCTGCTTCGCCACCGAGATGCAGTTGCCCGCGGATCTGGTGACAAAGGCGCCCGCCAATTTGAGCGATGAAGACGCCGCAGCGTTGATGATTCCATACACAACGGTGCTCTGGAGCTTCGACAAAGCGCATCTGGAGCGAGGCCAGTCAGTCCTCATCCACAGCGCCGCCGGCGGAGTGGGCATCGCCGCGATCCATGTTGCGCGATGGATCGGGGCCGAGATTTACTGCACCGTCGGCTCCCCAGCCAAGGTAGACTTCTTGACCAAGGAGCTCGGCGTCCCGCGCGACCGCATCTTTGAATCGCACGACGACTCCTTCGTTGCCGATATCATGCGCTGCACCAGGGGCAAGGGAGTGGACCTTGTTCTCAATTCGCTCTCTGGTGAGCTGCTGCATGCTTCGTGGAAGTGCGTGGCCGAATACGGTTGCATGATCGATATCGGCAAGCGAGACTTCCTCGGCCGAGGCCATCTTGCCATGAATCCCTTCGTGGGCAACCGAGCTTTCATCGGCGTAGATCTGGCCACCATGATCGTTCGACAGAAGTGGCGTCTTGTCCCAGCCTTGCGGAAATGCATGGAGCTCATCGCGGATGGCGCGGCCGTTCCCCTGCGACCCACAACCGTCTTCGAGGCAGACAAGATCCCCGACGCCTTCCGCTACATGCAAAAAGGTGTGCACATGGGCCGTATCGTTGTCAGAATGCCAGAAGACCCGGACGTGCTCCCGTTGGCCTTGTCGCCGCCCAAGCCCACGTTCAATCCCGATGGGGCCTACTTGCTCGCAGGCGGGCTTGGAGGCCTAGGTCGATCCATCTTGACGTGGATGGCGACGTATGGTGCCCGCTATATCATCTGCTTCTCGCCATCTGCTGGCACACGACCTGAGCACCACAACTTCATCGAGGAGATGCGAGAGCTTGGCTGCGAACTGCGCTGCTTCGCAGGTGACGTGGCCGACGCCAACTTCGTGAGGAAGATGGTAGCAGCCGCGGGAAGTCGCCCCATCAAGGGCGTCTTCCAGTTGGCCATGTTGCTCAAGGATGCGGGCTTCTTGAACATGGATCATGAGGCATGGACAGCGTGTACCCGCCCCAAGATCGAGGGAACGGTGAACCTGCACGAGCTGCTGCCGAAGGATATGGATTTCTTCATCATGTGTGGCTCGACCGGCGGAACGCTGGGGGCGTACGGACAGTCCAACTACGCCGCAGCCAACGCCTATCTCGACTCCTTTCTCCATTTTCGCCACGGGCAGGGTCTCCCCGCTGCCGTGCTCGATATTGCCGCGATTGGCGACATCGGTTATGTCGCCGAGAACAAGGACGTTGCTGAGCGACTGGGACGTTCCGTCGCCGGGTTTATGTGCGAGGCCGAGTTCCTACGCTGCCTGCAACTCTCGGTCGAGAGATCTTCTATCCGCTACGTCGCGCCAGTGGCGCCGACGACAATCGTGGCCTTCCGCGACCCCTCACAGGTTATGTTGTTCAATGATACAGCTCTCCCTCTGTCAGATCCGCAGAACCCGTTGCCATTCCGACGCGACCGGCGCCTGACGGTGTTCCGGAATACGCAGGGCGGGGCGTCGATGACCGGCAGGGCTGGTAGCGAGGGTCTTCGTACGTTCCTGGGGACGCTGGCGAGCGAGCCAGAGCGGTTGGACGAGCCGCCGACCACCAGCTTCCTCACGCAAGAGATTGCAAAGCGCGTCTTCTCGTTCCTCATGCGGGAGGACGTCGCAATCGATGGGAGCCAGACGCTCGTGTCGATGGGCGCGGATTCGCTAGTCGCCATCGAGATTCGCAATTGGTGGAAGCAAACGCTCGGCATCGAGGTCACAGTGTTGGAGTTGTCGGATCCGGGTCGCACCATGGACATGCTGGGCGCGCTCGCAGTGCAGAGACTGAAGGAGAAGCTTTTCCCGTCAAATTAGCAAGGAGCCGTACGCAATTGGGTGGTCTGTGTAAATATTTGATGTCAAGAGTGTCGTCATTTTTCGGAGTTCAGGGTTCGCGTCTCTTGGCTGTGTGGTCTTGGGTGTCCGAGCTTCCCTTAGAAGTCGGTCGACATGGGATTGGAGAATCATATCGTTAATTCAGGATTTTGCTGAGTTTTCCGGAAAGTGAAGAGCTTTGAATGGTTTGAAGTTTCTGCAAAGAATTTGCAACGGACGAAACGGTTCACGCAAAGTGCAAGGTTGAGATGGATGGGAGGCGCAACGCCCAAGACGCGGTGCGGCAGCAATTGCCCCTCAATTTTCTGCGCTGAAGCTACAGTGAGTGTTTGGCGCAAACCCCGCCAAACGACATTTCTCGAAATTCCGTCCACTGAATGATCCTTTCACTTCCCCTTCTGTTCCGTTCACCCAGACGCCAGCGAAATTCTAGCTTTGTTCTTTCCTATCATCACCTTCCAACTGCCCAGCCCATCTTCGCGACGGGTAATCTTGAGGCGCGCGTCTTTCAATGGATGAGCCAATGTCGCGATCTTGACTCTCTCGGTGGCGGGGTTCTCTTCCCACCCCTTTCCATCTGCTGGTTCGAGGTCGCACTGCAGAGCCAGCAACGCCACGATGATGAGGATCTCGGTCGTAGCAAATTGCCGTGCCGGACATAGCCATGGCGCAGCGCCCCAGGGTAGGAAGCTTGTCGGCAGGATTTTGGGTCGCGCTGTCGTCCTTGTCTTTGTCTCGCCGTTCGTCGCGGTGGTTGACGGCACAAAGCGATAAGGATCGTAATGATTCACGTGCGGTCCCCAAAGCGCGGGGTCAAGATGAACAGGTTTCGCAGTCAGATGCAAATGGTGGCCCTTTTTTAGCAGGTACTTGTCAATCACGGTGTCTTCTAGCACCATTCGGAAGGCCACTTGGGCGTGTCTCATGCGCTGTGTCTCCTGATACGCCGAGAGCAAGAGCTGGCACTGCGTTTGCAGGATGGCGATATCCAGGACGAACTCGTCGTCGCCTACCTTTTGCAGCGCCCGTTCGCGTATCTCTTGGCGAATCGCCTCCAAGAGTGCCGGTCGAGAGTAGATCTCGTATATCGTCCAGTACAGCGTGGGGATGGTGTTGAAGTAGGCATTGCTGAGGGTCGACTGAATCTTGTACGTGTCTTCCTCGGGCACGCCGCCCTGGACAAGGATTCTCTGTCGCTCTTTGATAACCTTGGACGCATCATCGGGCATGTTGCGGAAGTACTTCCGCATGGCTTCGACAACCTTCTCGCGCGCTGCATACCCTTTGCCAAAGGGGTCGACCCCGAAGATGTGCGATGGTCTGTAATCATCCCATACCCTAGTTCGACCCACAGTCAGCAGCAGCTTTACGGAAACACACATTCGTCCCACTTACCACATGGCCTCTGCGATGTCTGTCTCCTTGAACGGATGGTTGGTCCCAAACAAGCTGGCACCGGTCGCCTGGACAATCACATGCTTCGACCATTCGAACAGGTTAAATTCGCCTGACTGCCCGCCCAGCAGGTTTGCCACTTCCAGGATGGATTCCACACCCATTCGAAGGTTTTGCTCATCCATGTGTGGACCTGGCGCGAAAGCTTCTTTGGTGCGGTTGCTGAAGGTCTCGACCAACTCCCCGTCAAAGATGGCGTCTGCATCGTCACTAATCTGGCCATGGATTTTGTTTGCCGTGCGTATGAACGGCCGCAAAGATATAGTTTTGGATTTTTGCATCAAGTTTGTGAGACGCATGGCATGCGTGATGTACACCTTGAAGCCTAGGATACCGATGGTGTAGATCTCGAGGCCATTGTTGCGTTTACTATTACTTAGGTAAGCATGCGCCCGACTGCCAGCACGTTTCACTTACCTGAGGAGGTCATAGTAGTCGAATCCATGGATGTAAAAGCCGAGAATGTGGCCTAGGACTGGGATCGGGATAGGGGGCCGGACTCGTTGAGGTTCTCGTCGGTCGTCAAAGCAACTGTATAGAAATTCCAACGCCCATGCGCCGACGAACAGCCCTGCAATACAGATGAGGAATTGGTAAAGCATCTTAGACGCTACTAACAAAAAACACCAAAGAAACCAAGGCACTATTGAGATCGGGGAGGTGCTCTTCTGAAAACGCAGAATAATACGAGTAGCTAGGAGAAGGTTCCAAGTCTCATTCTCAGATAACGCAGATCTACAGAGCCGAGAAAAACATAAGGTGCGCTTTGTACGGTCCACTCCACCTGGTTGCAGTCGCAGGGTGGTCAGGTTGGTGAGATGATTGAAGGATTGCAGGATCTCGTCCACAACGAGCCGCACCAAGACTCCCATCCCAGGCAGGGCTTCCTGCGCCAGAATCGAGTCAAAACAGCCGGTTATTCACTACAAATCGCAACATACTAACGAGACTCACTTTAGGACGAGTTCTGCAGTTTTACCATCTTTCAGCGTGCCGGCTCAACTCACCCCCTTTTGGCTTCAGGTCCACTTTGACCCTTTTCGAAATGCCATCACCGAACGGCGGGAGCCCCATCCTCACACACCAACCAGCAGTCGGCACGCTCCAGGGGCTGTGGCTTTTTCTGTGTGCCTTTGCATATCGCCACCTCTGCGAGTTCATCTTCTTCCGCTTCAAGCTCACCGACCGCGCGTTCTGGTCGGCTCAGAAGCCCGACAGGATCATCTCGTACCCATCACGGCCCACATTGCAACACCATGTTTTCATCCCCGCAAGCCACCGCGAGGGACAGAAGCACGTACTCTATTTCATCGTCCACGGTGTAGCCTTCATCGTCGGAACACCGGCCACGGACCATGCACAGGCACGCTTCCTGGCCGACCGACACGATTATGTCGTCGTTGTTGTCTCGTACCGGAGAGCCCCAGAGCACCGCTTTCCTACCGCTCTGCACGACGTCGCCGCGGTGATTGAGGCCGTGCTCGCGGATTCCTCACTCCCAATCGACACCAACAGGGTCGTTCTAGGCGGCTTCTCCGCTGGCGCATCCCTTGTGCTAGGTGTTGCCCAGCTTCCTGCTGTCAAAGAGCGCATCTCTGCTCTAGTAGCGTTCCAGCCAGCAACAGACCGCTCCGGTGAAGTACGTGGTCCGTACCCGTCCGGCATGCCGTGGGGTGGTCCAGACGACATGGAGAAGACGAAAACGTTGTCTGATTGGGGGTTTCCGGCGCCGGGACAGGATCTGCGTGACAAACTGTTGAGTCCGTACCACGCAAGTAGGAAAGATATTCCACAGCCGGTGTGTTTTGTGACGGGCGACGCGGATATGTTGTGTCGCGAGGGGTACTTTTTGGCGTGCAAGTTGGCAGGCCAAAAACCTGTTGACGAGAAAGGCAACGTCGCTACGAGGGAGGCTTGGGAGCAGAATGGCGTCAAGTATTGGTGTGCCAAGGATATGCCGCATGGGTTTACACATTTCTGGGTCGTGTTGCGAGACGAGTGGCGTACCAGACAGTTGGAGAGGCAGGATGAGGCCTGGCATGAGGTTACCACATGGCTAGATAGGGTTTTGTATGGTTCTAAATAAGTTAAACCCCCGAGCGAAGTTGGGTTTGAGTTTCAGCAACCAGGTTTACAATTTACGCAGAGGAACCTAGATATGCTGTCGACGCCTAAACATTGATTCCTACGACGTGCCTTTTGTGGGTGGGTTTTTTTTTTGTATCTCAGTCCAGCTCCTATCCGCACACGTGAGAGATGAAGGATCCCCTTACTTGTTCCCAGGACTCTGGGTCTATAAAGAAGGGAAGCTTGCTCTTCTACATGGCATGAAAAACGGCTTCAATCGAATTCGCGTCATTAGCTGTCCAGATAAATGGTCTATCCTCGCAAAGTGCAACTACATACATGTGCCCTCCCCTCCCCCGTCTGCCAAGAAAGGGATTGCAGGATCAACAACAACCCCATTCGGGATGCAAGAATCATCAAACCGTCCCTGACGCGCTCGCATTGGAGCTACCCGCACCAGTCGGGAGGGCCCGAGATGGAGACGGAACAGCTACACTCCCCGTTCCCAAAAGCTCTGCAGCACTGTCTCTTATAGCACTGACACCACTTCTCAGCTGCTCCAACTCCCTAGCATCTTCTCTACAGCAAGTTTCTAAAATACGGATAGTGTCAATGACAACCGAAAGCGTCGTTGTTTTCCGCTGCCGGTTCTTGACCCCTTGCTGCTCGTTTCCGTTTCCGTTTCCGGACTCGTTGGACGTGCCTTCGGCTTCAAAAGACCAGCCGGGCGATTTGCTCTTGCACGCGCGCTGAACTGCGTCACTGGAGAGCAACCGGGCAAGCGCGGCGTATTTCTCGTTGAGAGCGGACCGGTAGCGCTTTTCAACGGCGTAATGCGCTCGTTGGCTTCCCTCGGGCTTGGGAACTCGGCAAGCATCGGTCTGCTGGGGCTGTCACATTGTTAGCAAGCAATGGTACGTGTATAATACAAGAAATAACAATCATACCTTGATCTGGATACCAACTCCGCTTACACGCGGATGATCCCCTGCTGTTGTGATGCTGCGACCCGCTTGCCGAGTCATTGCCGCTGCCGCTGCATCAAATTCGTCACTTGAGGGGGTAGGACCAGCTGTAAATAGGGCCCAAGACCCGGAGTTAGAGGTTTGCGGGTCGGTACAACAGTACGTTGAGGTATGGGGAAAACGTACGCTGGGGGTGCAGCGGTGGCCACTGTGAGTGTGAGCTGTGATTGGAAGCCGCTGGGTTCCAGTTTTCCAGCAGTGACAAGTCGCAATCGAGCAGATCCTCAAACGTGGACGACATGCTCAGATCCACGGCGCTATCTACTGTTGTACGCGCATCCATATTTCCGAGATATTCGGCCGGGTTCCGCCCGCGGCCCGCCCCGTGGACGGACTCATGCTCTGGTGCCCGCTCGAAATGCGGTGCTGATGAAAGCCCCAAATCGGCTGCGAGGTCGTTGTGATGCATGATGATGCTGACGTGCTTGGTTGGAATACGTCGACCGAAGGGCAGAGGTTGAGATGTAGGTACGGTGAGAAAGGTTGAAAATTCACGCCGAGGCCCTAACGTCTCGTCCCAGTCTTTGCATCGGGAGGTGGTGGTTGTATCGGAGCAAAACCCTTCCACAATGGCCGGTGTCTGAATAAACACGCAAGTTCGTCTCAACTTACATAAGTATTGTACAATAAGGTACCATTCCACCCAACACCATGGCCACTGGAGACTCCTCTGGACGTCTCTCCTGCCGTCTCGGGGGCCGTTGGAGCCCTGGTCTGTACGCCACTCGGCTTCGCGGCTCGGACCTAAACGAGATGGTCAGGCCCATACCGCAGTATGGCTAACGCACGGCAACTTGATCCGTGGCCGTGAGGGAATTCCGTCCACTGCGCCAACAACCCTGCACGATATCAAGCCCCCTTGTGGAATCATCACCCCACCCACCAACCCTTTGGCCGTCGGGTGGTCTGAAACTTTCCGACGGGAACTATGCCCAAAATAAGGAGGCCAACAGCAATCGCACCCCACGCCTTGGATAAGGTATGTAGATGCATGGAACTTGTCTTTGTGGAGACTGAGGTACATGATTCCTAGTATTTGTCCAATAATTTCATCCATTCCACACCCTGGGAAACGCAGCTGGTCTGCACGCTCGCCTCCTGCTCACCATATTTACCAGTAATTACTACGCCGTTGCGTGCTTGCATTCGCTTGATTTCGCCTTACCTATGCTGCCGCCTGGACCCCGCGTGCCATTGAAGGATCCAGCGGTCCACGGTTCAGGGCGCGCGCATATTTTTCAGCAACGCACGTGTCCAATCAACCAACCGTGTTTCTCTGCAACCGGGAGGCGCTGTGGGATGGCTGTGCCGTTGGTGGGATTCCGGCCCATCGGATCAACCGCATTTCGCAATCGGGCATCCCGTGTCTCCGCGAATATGAGAATGGGCTGGGTTCGCTGCTAGGGACGACTAGAACAGCGGCGAACCCAACCGGTTTCGGGAGATAACCTTGATAGCTAATTCGGCCATCCCCCCTGGTAAGGATGCGTTGGACCCTTGTCACTGTGTCCCTGTGTCATTTACATGTTTGGGGGCTCTGCGGGGTCCCGTCCCCTAAAGCCGGAGAAGTCACTCCCTCCCGTCCTGGTACATATCTTAATGCATCGAAATTCCGCTCTATCAAATGCCCCAAATTCTTCATGACCTAGCTTCCAACTTTGCCAATTGCTACGATGCCTTCAAATTCCGTGGCGAGCCGGGATATGCCCGTATCGGTGGCCTCAAACAGTCATGACATCGAACTCTTCTGTCGGCTTCTGCGAGTGGTACGACATTTAGACGCACATGACAATCGTTTTCTGGGTACAGCACATTTCTCCCTTCGATCCCGGCGGCTCTCTTTGTACTAACATTTTGTTTTTGCAGAAACCTTTGGTCCTCTATCTACCCAACCATCTCGTCTCGCTGGAGCCGAGGGCGCGATCTCACGGCGACGAGCACAGAGTGTGAAGAGACAACGGAGAACGACACGTCTGGCGAGGCCGCAAGATGAGTATGACGAGCCCGACCAAGAGGAAGAGGATGACGAAGACGACGACGGTGAATATTCTGAGGATGAATATGACGATGACGAGGACGAGGAGGACCAAGAAGACAACCACAGGACGGCGCGAGAACTCACAATTCACGTGGCAACCTCCTCGGATAGATCAGTCGATTTAAACAAGACGACTTCTCCCAACGTCTCCAAGCGTAAACGACAAGAAGGTCAGCCCAAGAACACGAGAGCGGCGACTCGACGCGAGCAAAGTCAACGGCAGCGGCAACAACAACAACAACAACAACAACAACAACAACAACAGCCACAACAACAAATAGAGGAGGACCAACAAGAGCCACGACACCATTCTGTGGTGGAGAAGCGCTATCGATCCGTCATCAACACCAAGATTCAACAACTTCACAGCATCATCCCTCCATCTGGCGCATTCAGTCTCGCAAATGCGCCAGACCAAGGCCAACAAACCAGTACGGCGGGGACGCAAAAAGTGCCAACAAAGTCGGTAGTCTTGGATCAAGCATTACAGTACATGAACCATCTCATTTCGACCCATCAACAGTATGAGAAGGAACGGGATGAATTGCGGAGCAGAGTGCAGCGCTTTGTTGAGGGGCTACCACAGGGGCTTGTAGCCAACAATTGAAATAACCAAATGGAATTCGATACCATAGTTACCTAGGTAAGGTATGTAGGTAGGCAAATGGGCTGAATCAAATCTAGCTCCGAGGGAGGCATTTTGACGAACTTGCACAAGGACTTCATAAGCGCCTTCTCCACATTCACTACCACCGCGGGACAGTATTTGCGGAGAACCATCAGCCTGCTGCAACTCTGGCGTTGAACGCGCATGGGAACTTTGGATCCTGAATCCTTCCCAAACCAGGGGCTGGGGCCCTCCACACTACCTAAGCGGCCAAGGCGTAGCATTGCATTGGTCCGCAGCAACTCCGGGCCGAACGAGCAAAAGGACTGAACGAGGGGGGTATTTGTAAAAGTACCTGTACGCTCAAAGGATTTCGGGATGAAACTAAAGTGCCACTTCCGATGCGTCTGTCCAATCACATTCGTGACCAATATCTGATTGTCATTTGGGTGGGACGATTTGTGTGGAATCCTTTTGTTTTTCGTTTGGCTTTGGGCAACCAATTGATCTATTCCAAGCGGGATGCAACGATTCCATTTAATCTGTTCAGGGTTGCATGAGTGAGCCATGGCAAAATTCTATGGGTCTCTGATGTCATGTGGTTTCCCTTGCATGATGCCTGTCGAATTGAGTGGCTTTGCGGAGCGTCCCATCTTGGGAGGATTCACACCTTAGGTGTGCTGCCTGGCAGAGGGATTCGCTTCACTCTAGCCGAGACTGATGAAAAGCACCGGCCAGCCAGGCAGCGACGAAAGACTTTCGTGTTCGCCTAAGGTAGGTTGTGTTCTTCTCAGTCCACCCGGAGGTAATATCTACAGTAAAAGCCTGACGGTGACTTGGTTGACGCCGTCGGTGTGTCAATCAGTCACACCCAATCCTGTTCTCAATGGGATGTGTATTGTATAGCAGTTACATGACGAATCTAGCCAATGTAAGCGAAATGGATAAGGTAGGGAAAAATACACACTCTTCAGCAACCTTGCATCCCGTCCTCAGCAACAACCAATTCAACCAACCTTGAAATCCGCCTACAAGCCTCATCCGCCTCTTCCTCTCCTAATAAACTGTAACTCAACCTCAGATATCTTGTTTTGCCGCCCCCTGGCATAAAAGCTGTCCCGGGGACACCGATGACCCCGGCTTGCACGGCATACTTGCTCAGGATTTCCAGGGTATCCCTCCCCGGCGGGAGCTGCAGCTCGAGCCACAGGAACATGCCTGCTTGCGGCGCTTCCCAACGGGCTTTTTCTCGGAGATGCTTCTCAGCTGCCGCTAGCAAGGCATCGCGTCGGCAGCGGTAAAAGTCTGCCGTGCGGGCTGCGTGTGCGAGAAATCCCGAGTGGCCCCATTGGCGAAGGATGGAGAGGGCGATGACTTGTGAGGTTGAGGGGGGTTGAAGACTACATCATCGTCAGTAGACGTAAGGTAAAAAAGAATGCTGTCAAGGAGGATCTGTACTTAGTGTTTCCGGTGATCATGTTGACTGTGTTGAGGATGGGCAGTGAGGTGGTCAAGAACCCGAGTCTCAGTCCTGCGCTCATGATCTTGCTCATAGAGTCAAAACGTAGCACACGGCCTGTCTGGTTGTTGACTTGTGATTCCAGGGCCAGATAGCTGCGTGGCTTGGTGGTAGAGGATGCAAAGTCGAGAAAGTAATAGGCATCGTCCTCGAAGATGAGGAAATCGTGTTCCTTGGCGAGACGTAGACTGTTGGACGTTAGACGGCGGACAAATATAAAAGGGGGCTCAAAAGCTTACATTTCAATCTTTCGTTTCTCTGAGCAGCTGCATCCCGTTGGGTTTGAACCTGTTGGGACAGTGTACAAGACTCGGGGCCGACGCTTGTTGGATGGCCATTGTCTCAGAGTCCTCTCGAGCGCAGTAGATTCCAAACCTTCTGCGTTGGATGGAATCTCTGGCCGTCGCAACCCTAGCTGTTAGTTTATTGCATAAGCCAAAAGGGGTATAATGTTTACTTGCCGATGAGATCGTGGCCATCCGCCTTGAGGAATCCCAGAACCCCGCTGTCGCAGCACTTGTTAGTACAGAGGTCAGCAAAGTATGTGACATCATTGCCTACGAGTACGCTGGTCTACATTTATTGTCAGCCCGCAAGTCCTGGTTCAGCTCAAAAACACATGGAGCATACGTACGTGTCAATTAGAACGGAGTCGCCCGGATCCGTAAAAACTTGAAAGGCTTTATATAGGAGGTCCTGGCTTCCACTGCCCATTCCACAGCCCCACGTCCCGGCTGGCCCAGGGTCGTGAAGCTTGGCTTGGAAGGATTCAAACCACTGCGAATTACCTGTGTTAGACCATTCAATATGTCAACTGCTCATAGTAGGCCAATTACCTGTCGCAGTTCAGGCAAACCACCTGGCATAAGTGCATACTGAAAAGCATCATGCAAGTCTTTGTCGCTCAGCTGAATTTCTGTGTCGGCGTCCTTGAGCTTGATCGACATGCCAGAAAACGGGAAGCAGTTCGGGCTTGGTTTTCCTGTCCGAATGAGGATCGTCATTGCTGCTTAAGTTGGGCGTCCTATCGCTTACCAACAACGAGAGAAATCATTCCCGGCGCTTCTGCTAGGGGCTCAAGACTAGCAACTGAGAGTTGAGTAGGTAATCAGCAACACTGAAGTTTGCGTGGTGAGAAGGGGCCGGCGAGTTGAGACTAACTGTCTGGTGGTTGCCATCTGCGCACTCTTTGCGAGAATAACGCTGTACTATCATACACAGGGGTTACGCGTGAGATGATGGTCTCATCGTCGAGACAGGCTTGAGTCGTGGTAATAGCAACTGACATGACGTGTCACCTGTCTTGTCTTCCTCTTCGCAAACGAATAGAGACTCAGGGGCAGTGGAATGTCAATTTGGCAACTTTTGAGCCAATTACAACCCAGTTGCCCGTGGTTGTATCCTCTAAGAGGGTGAATGTTGTCATCATTTCCAGGCGATGGTCACGCCTCGATTTCCGTGCGGGTGCCTTAACTTAGTCATCCATCAGCGACACACCTCTATCTCCTCAGAATTGATGTGACTTGACCGTTTCATGGGTATCATTGCACGAGCCCTCCCCAGTGTTGCGACCACAAACCTGAAGGCGCGGTGGGCCAGGTGTGGTGCAACCTTCAGGATTGCAGGATCAAAGGATTGCGGGCGGCGCCAAGGACCTCCTTCCTTTCACTTGAGCGAGTTAGCCATCAAGGTACCTACGTTCTCCTGTGAGGGAATCAGTTTTACGTTATGGCCATAATTTATGGATTCGAAATATTGATCCCTTGCAGGCTTGGTTAGGTGAGCAAGACCGTGGTTGAGTTGGTCACAGTCCGCTTGAACGGGTCAGGCCTGGTGCAGATTCTCGCATCCAGCGGTCGATGATTTGTTTGCCCACGACCTTTCATGAATGCTTCACTTTGCTTGTCTTGATTGCTGGCACACCCGAACTAAGTTCCGTCACAAATAGATAGTACAGACAGCAAACATGTTGTACGAAATAAGCTGCATCGCCGTCGGACTGGCCGCTATCTCCTGGTGTATAGAGTTCTTTTCGGATGATCCCCGCGAACCAAAACGCGTAAAGCCCACTATCCCCGTCCCTTTCATAGGGCATCTCATTGGATGGCTCTGCTATGGGTTCGATTACCCAAACCGCGTAGGGTATGTGCGATTTGACCAGGAGTGTTGTCCTTAAGCTAAAGAAAAGAAAACACAGTCAAGGTTCCGACGCTGAAATACACACAGTTGGGGTTCTCAACTCCAAAATCTACGTCGTCAAGGCGCATCGCCTGCACAGCATAATCCACAGAACCAAGTCTTTATCGATGCAGCGAATTACCCAAGACGCCAATAAGATTCATTCGGGTGCGAGCGATGGCTCTCATGCCCTGTTCGATGGAGATGTCTTCAAGGAGTTCCGCGTCCGCACCAGGGAGGCTCTCGCTCCAGGCACTGGTCTGGATGATCAAAATCTCCGGATGGCGAAGCAGTCTGTCACTGAGCTTGACAGCATCCTGAAAGCTAATTGCAACATTGAGCTTCTCAGCTGGACGAAACACATCATCTTGCAGGGTGTGAGCGCCGGGTTGTACGGAATGCAACATCCCTTCGTGGAACCTGAGATGGAGAAGGCCATGTGGTACGTTGATCACCCGTTTTACACACCAAAGCCACAAACTGACTTCGTCACCATAGGGACTGGGATAAACACAGACCTACTATGCACATGAAACTTGACGTCTTTGGGCAGGGAGCCAAGGCACGCGCCATGGTTGTTGAGGCTCTCAGGCGATACTTTGGACAAATCCCTGAGGATGCATCGCCTGTAGTGCTGGAGCGGCGCAAGGTGCTCCAGGACGCGGGTATCGATGCAGAAGACGCGCTGAAGATGCAAGCATTCTTGAACGATGGAAACTTCAACATTGTGCCAATGCTATACTGGGCCCTGTACGACATCTACTCCCGCCCAGGCCTGCTCGAGGCCATCCGAAAGGAGGTTGCGGACAACGCGGTCCACAAATCTACAACAGAAGGCGACAAGATTTTTACTCTTGATGTGTCAGCGATCAAAACTAGGTGCCCTCTTTTGCTGGGAGCGTATCAAGAGACGCAGCGAACTCGGCACATGCTGCCGAATACGCGATTCGTTCTCGAAGACACGCTACTGGACGGACGATACCTGCTCAAGAAGGGCCGCCTCCTTTACCTCCCTACTTGGCCCATTCACCACGACGAAAAGATCTGGGGCCCGAGAACGAGCGAATACGACCCAAGACGGTTCATGCCTGGTGAGCCCGGGGTCAGTCCGCTCCCGAGCAGCTTTCTACCATGGGGCACTGCGCCCTATATTTGCCCGGCTCGCCAGTTTGTCTCGACAGGTATCCTCGTGATGATGGCGCTCATGGTGTCGCGTGTTGATCTCGAGCCCGCTCAGGGGAGAATATGGGATAATGAGCCGAAAACGCAGTGGTTGGAGATTGCTACGCTTCCGACTGCTCGGGAGGACATGAATCTGACGGTGATGCCCCGGGACGAGGGTATGGGGAAGTGGACTGTTATTTCTGGAACACCCAAGACCGCAGTGCCATTAAAATCGCGTTGAGGAAAGTGTGTTAGGGTCACTTGCCTCTCTCAAAATACAAGCTCCCGTCCCCCATGTTTCAATATTCCTGTACTGGTGGCGCAGTGGTAGCGCGTTCCGGTCTCGTGCCTGATCATCTTCCTGATGCCCGGGTGATGATGCGGTTGTCGAAGAGGTCGCGAGTGCGGTTCTTGCTTAGTTATTTTCGTTGATTTTTCGCAGCCGTTGCTTCCGTGAACCCTGCATCTCCTGGTTTCGACTGGTCCGTCCTGGCCCATTCGTTTGCGGTATAGGCCGATTAGGGTGCTGGTGGTGGAAGTCCTGGACCTGCTCGGAACAGCTTAGGTTAGATTCCAGTTCCCATGTGTTGTCTTCTGGTCCAAATCCTAACCATTTAATTAAATACTGCAGCTATTCCTAGGAGTTTTTAGAATCTAAAACTTTAACCACCATTCTTATTTGTCGTTCTTTATTTTCAATATAGTATCGATTTTAGCGTTTTTTGGTGCCGGATTAAGCAGGGATATATAAAAGGTATACGCTTATAGTCACATGAGATTGTCACGACCCAAGTCTTGACCTCAAGGGGGAAGCACGGACCAACCCCAAGCACCAATCAGCGAAGCTCAGAGCACAGCGCTCCACCAGGCCCCAATGGAACCAATGAGAGAGGACCCGAACGAAGGAGCGCCCGGGTCCGAGGACGGCCAGTAAGAATGGACCCAGGACGGAAGACACCCGGGTCCGGGACGGACCCGGGGCAAGAGAGCCTCGGGACCACAGGACCCGGGGAGGGGAAACCTCGGGTCCAGGAGAAACACCGCATGTATATAGATACGATAGTTGTGCCCACAACTGTGTGAGGACTCTTGGATCCTCACGCTAGCAATACATTGTTCTTGAGCATCGCTCAGTGAGACCCATCGTCCGGGACCTTGGAGTCTACGATCTGCTTGACAGTGTATCACCTTCCGAGAGTTGTCCTAGCCTTCACTCAGTCACCTTGCATCCCCCCTACCTAGAGCATTGGACCCAGTCCGCTCTTACGAACTGTCTTTGCCAAGCCCTCCCCTGGAGCACTTGGAGCAGGCCGTAACACGTTAGTCTATGGGGGGGTGTTGGATATTACATATAGCTGGCTTTCTTCCACCAGATAGTTGGAAATTCATCACCTTTCAACCTTCTTCTCACACTCGTTCATTGCCATGCCTCGCTCAGTGACCTGATTTCAAGACATACCGACCGCTCGACTTATATTGCCTCGGATAATGGGTTGATCCTCCCTGATTGCATCTACCATCAGTGGAACGAGCTATTCAAGGACGCCAGCGAGAACAGGCAAGGAATTTAACCCAACCACGAAACAATGGGCTGGTATGGAAGCAGCGGGCTTTACGGAGCTGCAAGCCAAAAAGAGCAGGTTGCCTGTTGGGAGATAGTCAGAGGACCAGTTGTTGAAGGATATAGGCATGTTGAACCGGTTAAGCTATAGAGAGGGGTTGGAGGGATTTGGTTTGTTCTTTCTGATTGATCCGTGGGGGAGGAATGATAGAGAGATGCGGGAGTTTTTTGCGGAGACGACGGAGACACTATATGCTCAAAGTATTCGTGCATACTATCATTGGTAAGTTGCCGCTCCCTATGGTCTGTCGGTTTTGGCGAGATGGCCGACATCTTGTTTTGTTAGCTTAACTGTTTGGTCAAGGAAACCGTTGTACAGCACACATGTCTCACTGACGCAGCCGGACGCTGACTACAGTAATACCTAATTGGAGGAGGTAGCGACAGCTCGGTCTTCCTTTCTGCCTCTTACCAATTGATATCTGTTCCCTTGCGGGCCGATGTACATTGACGCTCGCAGCCATTGCCAGCTGGCCCCTGATGATGTGGAAGTCCATCGAGCCTGACGTGATGAAAGACCTCACCAACCGTGACGAAAGCGAAAGGCCCCACGGCTTTAGACCGCCCCTGATGTATCGGATCGTCTCGTTTTCACACTGTAGCTCATATTAAAGTGAATGGCCATAGTGATTTCTCTTGGCGAGTCATTGTCAAGCTGACTACAGGAATGCTGACTGCGTGTTAGGATTGCGGTTGCCATTTGCATGGTGGCGGGCACAGCGGCAGCCGGTCTGGAGAAAAAGTGGTGTGTATCCCCGCTGGAGTCCGGCGCATTACTCTTCCTAAAACGCGTTAGTCTCCCACACTGTATCCTCTACTAATTCGTGTCCCTAATACAACCCACCGGTAGCAGCATGTACCAATCGGACATATCCCTCCGGGTGGTTGGCGTAGGACTGGCCATCGACCGTCCAAATAGGGCACCCAGTGAAGAACTCCCTCCTATGCTCTGTCAGACTCCCAACAGTGAGAGGCCTGTTTGCAAGGGCTGACTGGCACCTTCGCAGTCCTTGCACCATGAGCCGATAAAGCGCGTAGCGAAGCGTGCACGCAGATCCTGCGACTGGAATAACCCAGCAGTCAATCGGGCAATCCGCAGCTCTGATGTTTTCGGGGTTGCGCGCCCGGAACTGCAGGATCAGGAGAATTCGGCCGTCCCAGC
>JAPZLL010000014.1:600000-866333 GCA_036250225.1 Cercophora sp. LCS_1 | reverse complement strand
CCGCCGGGGCTTTGTGGGTCGTTGCACCCCGGGCCCAATGATTGGTGTTCCATAGCTGGTCCGTGCTCCCTCCTTGAGGTCATGACCTGGGTCGTGACAGGCGCTGGTTACTACTTTGCGGAGGCGGTCTATGGTTGGGTCTCCATCAATTATGGCCCGGAGCTTAATGAGAGCTGGCTTACAATCTCTTTAAAGCCCCTCTACTGCTGTGGAACGGAAGAGTGCGAGGGCCCAGTATGTAATAGATAGATTTAGCTTCCACTTTGATCCGTTTTTCTAGCCTCGGTGGGGTTAAGCTTTATCACCAACCATTGGATCGCAAATAAAATAGAGGAAGGCATCCACCTCATCCTTGATCTTGTACTCACAGACAATAAGACTGTGGGTGGTGCGGCTATATTGACCCTTACCCTGGTTCATTGTAACTGTTACGCTATATGTGACCCTATTCAGTCGTTCGGCAAAATTGTCGACTAACACATTACTGGGGCCAGAGTAGAGGATAGGTCCGTACTTCGCACCCAGGGCAAATATTGCAGTAGTAAGAGCGGTTGTCTTACCAAACCCGGGTCCGGCAGTAATAATGCCCAAACCAAGGGGCTGGTTGCTAAGATAGCAGTAGAAGCGGTTGCGGTCACCTGGTAGAACCTCCGCAATAATGGCATCAGCCAAGTCGTTATTGATGTTGAGGAAGTTCTCCACTAGTAACGGTCTAATTTGAGCGCCTCCCATGGTAACAACCGCCAAATCAGAGGAAACGCTACTCTTAGGTGGATTCACCATCCACTCGTAGAACCCTTTACCTCGCCAGAAAGCATAGTACAGCTCCATCTACGTGGCTCTCACCTCCGCAGTGCGCTTGGCAACAACCTCCTTTAAAACCCCATTAACATCTACCCAAGCCCTAAGGTTGGTTAGTTCCACTTTTGGATTCAGATTGCCAATCGCTTTAATCTTTCTCTTAACCTCATTCATGCCGGTATCGAACTTAAACGCAGTATAGTTCTACTTCGCTTCCTTGCGGTTCGTTGCTAATCTGTCGCTAAAGACCTTGGGGTTAAAGCTGGGCCCTCGCTTGGTTTTGGTAGAATTGGGTCTGTGGACGCAGAGCACGAGTTCGGTATTGTTATTAACAGGATGGCTATTGAGTTCGTTGATACTAGCAGGATAGTCCATTATTTTGATATCCCTAACATAGTATTAGCTCCTAGGGTTTTATAATAAAAAGGGTTTATATATTAATATACCAGTCTCCTATAACCTTTTTGCTATCCTTCCCATTAAAAAGATGGATCCGGAACGACTCGTCTTTTGTCAACCGTCGCCAGGTTAATATGTGGGCGTCTCGATGTCACAACCCAGGTCATGACCTCAAGGAGGGAGCACGGACCAGCTATGGAACACCAATCATTGGGCCCGGGGTGCAACGACCCACAAAGCCCCGGTGGACCAATCAGGGTGGACCCAGCAATCTTTGGACCCGGCCCCGGGTCCAGGAACGCCCGGGTCCACGGAGTACCAGTAAGATTGGACCCGACCTCAGATGGACCCGGCCCCGGGTCCAGAAGAGCCCGGGTCCTAGGAATGGTACGAGTATATAGAGATAATAGTTGTGCCTACAATTGTGTGAGGACCCTTGGATCCTCACACTAGCAATATATTGTTCTTGAGCACTATTTAGTAAGACCTATTGTCCGGGACCTTGGAGTCTATATTCTATTTAATAGTGTATTACCCTTTGAAAATTGTACTAGCCTTTATTTAATTACCTTGTACCCACTCTACCTAGAGTATTAGACCCTGTCTGTTCTTATAATTTATTTTTATTAGGTTTACCTTAGTATACCTAGAGCAGGCTATAATACATTACTAGTGTTTTTCCACAAGATCGCTATTTATTGAACTTTCAAACTAAACTTTTACAATATTGGCCTCTAAATCCACTACTAGAGGTGCTAAGGGTAAGGGCAAGGCTATATCCAACGATACCTCCACCCCCTCTATTATCTCGAAATTCGCGTAAATGTTTAGTGCCCTACAGTTGGAATAAGAGAACCTCCGGGATAAGGTCGATATTATTAAGGAGGAAGATAAGGGAGTAAAGGACTTTTAGTGTAAATTCGTTAAATTATTTACCTCTCTATATTTTAGAAGCAAGTCATTATAGTTCGATTCCTGGATTGTTTAATTTTGTAATTATGTTACCTATAATAATGTCCGCTTTGAAAACGAGGAATCTAAGACTATATTTAGTGGGGCCCTTTTAAATGGAATAGTTGCCAAATGGTTCGAACCTTACGTAAAATGCTATTTTAAGTATAACAATTTAAATGGTAATGGGGAATAGATAAAGGAGGCCAAATAAACCCAGTTTAAGGTTAGATATACTATCTCTTATAAAATGTTCGACAATTTTGAAAACTTTATTTGCGCAATTACTACTGAGTTTAGAGAACTAAATGCTGAGTAGTGGGCCGAATAGAGATTTCTAGGTTTGAGGCAATGAACCTCCATTACCGAGTTTACAATATAGTTCTGTATTATTATAATTAATACTAGCCTTGAGGATAAGGCCCTTATAATACTGTTCTAATAAGGGCTAAAGCAATACATTATTAACGAGCTCTATAAACTCGACTGCCCCAAAAAGTTCCAGGATATAGTTGAATTTGCCATTAGGGCTGATAATCGCTATTTTGACTATTAGTGGGAGATCAATTGGAGGAAGGAACCCACTAATAAAATAGCCTATTGAGAGAAACCTTCCAAAAAGGTTTGGGGATATTTCACTAACCAAACTATATCAAACATATTGTATGGAACATATATTGGACCTATAGATATTAATATAGTCTAGGATGGGCACAATAGTGTACAATAGACTGGTAGAGCACTATCTAAGGATAAAAGCAAGGTTAGGTACTATAACTACAATAAAAACGGGCATTTTATTAGGGAATATAAAGTGCTTAGGAGAGGCAAATGGATACTACTATTGGAACCCAAAATAACTGTTCGGACTATAGACATTACAATAATTATCCATATAATCAATTCTGAGGACAATGAGTGGATGGACTATATATAGGACAACGAATATTACCTTTCAAACAATATAATCAATTAGGCATTTGAGGACGGGCTTACAGGTGAGGATAACGGGCTTGCAAAAAAGGAAGAAGGCAGACTAGTCCTTACCTTTTAAGGAAGGATTAGGCCTGCCCCCGAGGGATAAAGGCCCCTCTCCACTTAATAGGAGCTTGTTCAAAAAGGAGAGGAAGTCAGGAAGAGGTTCCTTGCGTTACTTTCGCCCAAATAACTATAAGGATTTAAATATATATAATAGATCCACACCCGGGAGAACCTCAACAAAGGAAGTCTTATATACCTCCTTAAAAGGACAAACCCTAAATTTACCCCAGGAAGAACTATAGCTGTGAGACTCCCCCAATACTAATATACTAATAATAAAGCCCCCGCTTAAGAAACCCAAGACTAATCCCAGCCCAGTTTATTTTCAGGGAGTAATATAATAGAGGAATAGGTATACAATATAATTGTACGTAATAGAATCATCCATATTAAAGGACTGGACCTGGGAATATAGTGGCTAATAAACTGAAACCACTATTGGGAGAAGTACCCCAACAAATCTACAAATCAGAATAGTGAGGTCCCGTAATAATAACGATTAGTAAAAGAGGAATAGGGACCCCTCAATTGGCCTAAAGAAGGAAAATCTATATATAGAAACTGGGAAGACTGGGCAAATAATAAATCGATCGAGCGGGAATACCTCCCCATTTAATACATTTACCCACAGTTTTAGAAATCAATAAAAAAGTATTACTGGGAGGAATTAGAGGAAGGAGAGCATCTAACTATACACCCCCTATATTATTAATATAAACATTTTTCCTGGATTGAGTGTATATACCCCCAGTACCACCACCTATATTACTTAGCCCAAAAGGCCTATTATTAAATACTCTCCCAATATAACGAAAAGTAGAGGAACCGTCGATTATACTAGACTATAAAAGAGAACAACCTCTAATTTGACAAAAGGATTCGGCTCTGGACAGACGGGCAGAACCCTGTAATTAAAATTACCTACTGGGCACTGGACAAATACTTATACGTTTTTTACTAGTTTTGTACCAATCTGGATTATTAGAACTACCAGAAGGAAAAAGCCTATAAATGGATAGTGAACCAGGAAATTGCCCGAATAGTCTATAGGCCCAGAAACTGCTGGGCAAGGCATAGGGCTAGGAAGAACACTTATAAATAGTTCCAGCCAGTTCTTAAGGAACTTAGTAATATCCAACCGTTTAAAGTCAATTGGACTTTCAAAAGGGATGCCCAGGACATTACCCCCAGTACCCTACAATTATATAAGGAATATCCAAAGACTTATCTAGAAAACGAATTGGGGCCCTTATTAGGGCCCAGAAACCTCTAATTCAACAACTAGCGCAAGCCCTAAGGAGAAGATAAAGTATTCAGAGGATATATACCTAAAGACCTCAATAGGCCGTTATTACTATAATAATAATGGAGAACAATTAGCAATATTTTGCAATTAATATAGACGGAACCAATAGTTACAGAAAACTATTTAGAGTACAAATAGTAATCGATATAGGTAGTATAAACAACCTAATCGACCCCCGCTTTATTAATAGATATAGACTCCCCCATAAGGAGCTATTAAGACCCATTAATATTACCTTAGGAAAAGGAACTCTATACCTTTATAATAATAGAAGGATTATATACGCTTTAACACTCCTGATTATAGTGGATAGAAATATATAGGAGATTACCTTTAGGGTTATATTAGTAGTTGGGTACAATATAATCCTGGGAGAACTATGGTTAAAGAAATATAACCCTTGGCTGGACTTTAAGGGCAGCCACCTCTCGATTCGAAACTGCAATAACGAGGCCTCATTTCCATACCCAGAATGTATAATACACAAAACTAGGGAAGCGAGATCCAGTATAGAGCCAAAGGCCTACGGGAAATCCCCTAAAGGAACTGAGTCCCAAAAGTCAGTAATACTATAGATCAGATTTACCTCACACAACGAAAATTACAACTCCAATTATAAATCAAATAACGAACCAAAGTTCAAAGGTCGTACAGACCCAAGTAACAATTTAAAAAAAGAACTAATAAGTTTGGAGAACGTACTAAAGGAGTATTGGCACTTCAAACTATTCGGAAGAAAAATTAAAAAGTTGCCCGAATATAGCCCATAGGACCACGAGATCAAACTAAAGGAAGGGGCTTAATTAAAATCCTTTAAAATCTATTACCTAAACTCCAAATAGTTCGAGGTACTAAAGGAATATATTAATGAGAATCTAAAGAATGGATTTATTAAACATTTATAATTACCAATAGGATACCCAATCCTGTTCGTCCCCAAAAAGGATGGAAAGCTCCACTTGGTTATTAATTACTGAGCACTTAACGAAAATACTATTAAAAACCGATATCTGCTACCCCTTATCTCTAAATTTAGGGAACAATTGGTAGGAAAAAACTGGTTTTCCAGCTTCAATTCCCCTATGGGGTTCAACCACCAGCGGATCAAGGCAGAAAACGAACACAAAACAGTATTTAGAATACTAAAAGGATACTACTAATATAAGGTCATGCCTTTTGGGCTAACCAATGCCCCCACCTCGTTTTAGAACATAATTAACTACATCTTAAGGCCATATATCAATAAGTTTGTATTCGCTTATATTAATAATATCCTTATCTATTCAGAAATATTTATAAAGTACTGTCAATATGTCCGACTAATATTAGTAGCTCTGGAAAAGGCCAAAATAACAATAAATCCGGAAAAAAGCCAATTCCACGTTCAAGAACTCAACTACCTAGGATTTAAGATCTCCCCCGGAAAGATTACAATACAGTTAGAAAAGGTCAGGGCAGTCCAGGACTGGCCTATACTAAGGAACCAGACAGAAGTACAGTTATTCCTTAGATTAGTCAATTTCTATTAATACTTTATTTAGGGATTCGCCCGGATTGTTAAACCTCTATACGAGCTATACGGAATAGGAGCGGCATTTAAATAGACCCCCCAATAATAAAAGGCGTTCGATAACCTCAAGTACGCCTTTATATTAGCACTAGTATTGATACTTTCGGACTCTTTAAAGCCGTTCAGGGTAGAAACCAACGCCTCGGACTTTGCCCTAGGAGGAGTCCTCAGCCAATATTAGAAAGATGGGAAATATTACCCCTGTACATTTCTATCCAAGGCAATTAGCGGGCCTGTATTATAATACCCCATCCATAATAAGGAATTAATGGCAATCATCCAGTACTTCACTGAGTGGGCGCCCTACCTAATGGGAATAGAGGAGCCAGTTAAAGTCCTCTCGAATCACAATAACCTCAGATATTTCCTTATTAAAAAGCTTAGCCCAAGATAGGCGAGATGGTTAGAATTTATAGCCCCATTTCACTTTAAAATTCACTATATTAAGGGAAAAGATAATAAAAGAGCTAATACCCTTAATAGAAGAGTAGACCACTATTATACCCATAAATAACTGGAATTTCCACCAATCCTCCAATAAGCCATAGACAGCACACTTAAATATACCCCACAAGTTATGGAGGACTAGATGCCCAAAAACACTGTTTATATTTGATAAACCACACTCCGGGAGTATTAGGTCGAATGGTAATAGGAGAACTTCCAGGCACAAAGGAAGGAGCTCACTAAGGGACCCTACCTATAGAACGGGCAAAAAGGACCCTATAATAAGTATAGCTTTTATAGGCAATATCAAGACTGTGCCTGAGGAAACCACAGCCACTATATATACTACTATAACGTTTGGCTTATTAATAATAAGGTTACTGGAGGATACAACCCAAATAATAGGCTATAGTACAATAACAAACCTTATATCCACAATTCTAATATCCAGCGAAAATACATCCAGTAAATTTATAAGGCACAAATAGGCGGATATATGGGAAGGGTAAAAACATTTACCCAAACTAAACAAGGTTATACCTTCCCAGGAATAAAAAAACTAGTGGAAGAAATTATTAATAACTGCAATATCTATAATAAGACCAAGACCAAAAGATATAAATTCTATAGTCTTTTTGAACCTCTTCCAGCCCCAGAGACACTATAGAGTTCAATTTTAATGGACTTTATTACAGGGATCCCCGACTCAAAGGACCCCGCTATAGGCGTTAGTTATAATTCCATTTGGGTGATCGTTAATAGATTGACAAAATGGGTGTATTTTTTGCCTTATAAGAAGAGTATAAGTATAAAACAATTTACTTATATGTTCGAAAGGGATATTGCCTCGATCCACCTTTGGTCAGACAATATCATTTCCAATCGAAACAAACTCTTTATTTTAAAGTTCTAGTAAGGATTAATAAAGCGAATGGGCATTAACAGTAAACTTTCAATAGCCCACTACCTATAGACCAATGGTTAGACCAAACGATTCAACCAGATATTCGAGACCTACTTCAGGGCCTATATTAATTTTAAATAGGACAATTAGTTTGAACTATTACCAATAGTATAAATAACCTACAATACTATAACTATAGAATCAATAAATGTATTACTATTCTTTACACTTTTCGGTAAGGAACTGGAATTCTAGTAAGGACTGCCCACAGAGGCACCACGAGCCGCCGTGCGCGCCGATTGCCTCCAAGAACTATACAACCACCTAAGAGCCAAATTCGAATTTACACACAAACGAATAAAATACTTCTATAACCACAAGAGATCTAAAGGACCAGATCTTCAGAAGGGGGAACACGTCTACCTTCTTGTATAAAACCTGCACTCAATCCAACCTAGCCAAAAGTTCAATTTCAAAAAATTCGGCCCGTTTAGGATTATAAGGAAAATTACCACCTCCAACTATAAGTTCAACCTACCTACTTTAATGAAGGTATAGACTAAGGTCTTCCACATATTGTTCCTCGAACCAGCGCCCAGGAAAACCCCACTAGAGGAAACAATTGCAGTCGAAACTAACAAAGAAGAATTCAACGTTAATAAAATCCTGGATTTACAAATCTACAATAATAAACTTTATTATTTAATTAAATAGTTCGATTATGGACTGGAGTCAGACTTATAGAAACCCATCAATTACCTCAACTACCCAGAAAAAATTAAAGAATTCCACTAAAAAAATCCAGACTAATTAATAGTCCAGAATACAATAATTGAGAGCCCTACTAACCAACCCCTTATCCCTAACTCCACCCAGTCCTCAATAGCTCTGCGACTGGCTCCTGTGCTGCCTTACCGAGGAGTAATGGGTTAAACGTCAACCAGTCAAAATTAACAATAGCCTATTATATAAGGAGGTCGCCCTCTAGGGGCGCATTGGGGTCCCCAGAGTAAAATAACGGGTTGGACTCTACAATTAGGCTTCCCTACTTAAATAGCTCGTCTGCCCACTATTTTAGGATTGCCTTCCTTTATATAATGATAAAGAGCTTTTATTAAAGCTTGTCCTCCTCCTTAGACAGCTCCCACAAGCCCTCGAGGCTCTTTATTATTAAGGGAGGTTAGAACAGTAGTAATAAGGAAGGGCAGATAGGTATTTACAGGCAGGCACAAAGTCGGTACCATTATAGGCAGCCTTACGAGCAACATACTTACTATAATGGAAAGAACCCTTAGTAATAATATACTTGTATTTAATACAAAAGTAGTTCAAATAAGGCATTTCTAATAGACTTCTACACAAAGAAAAATAAGTGCCCAATATAAATTCGGCTAATATCTTTTATTGGGAACGGAAAGGACAATTTTTTGTTTTTTGGATCCTATTGGATATTGTATTAATAGAACGGTTGTAGGACGGGGAATTGGAAAACGTACGAAAATGGGGGTCACGCTCTTTTAGGCTTAAGGGGGATAGCCTTTGGGTCGCAGGCCCTTAAAGGGAGGGAATCGTATTACGACCCAGGTTATAACCTCAAAGAGGAAGCACAGACCAGCTATAGAACACCAATTATTGGGCCCGGGGTGCAACGACCCACAAAGCCCCAGTGGACCAATTAGGGTAGACCCAGCGATCTTTGGACCCGGCCCCGGGTCCAGGAACGCCCGGGTCCACGGAGCACCAGTAAGATTGGACCCGACCTCAGACGGACCCAGCCCCGGGTCCAGAAGAGCCCGGGTCCTAGGAATAGCACAAGTATATAGAGACGATGGTCGTGCCCACAACTGTGTAAGGACCCTTGGATCCTCACGCTAGCAATACATTGTTCTTGAGCACCGCTCAGTGAGACCCATCGTCCGGGACCTTGGAGTCTACGTTCTGCTTGACAGTGTATCACCCTTCGAGAGTTGTACTAGCCTTCACTCAGTCACCTTGCACCCACCCTACCTAGAGCATTGGACCCTGTCCGCTCTTACGATCTGTCTTTACCAGGCTCACCTCGGTGTACCTGGAGCAGGCCGTAACACTCGAACTTCTATAATACCCTTTACAATGACGAAAAATGTTTTGCCCGTGGTCCCATATGGTACAAAGTATACTGGGAGGCACTTTTTCAGGAAGGCATTAGCGGCATCGTTGAGCCATAGTATATCCTACATTACAATTTGCATTATAATGGCAAAGTGGGAATTATTGTCCTCGAAACTAGTTACTCAAATTAGCTTTATAGGCATTATAGTTGCGGAAGCAAAGTGGTATATACCTGCTAGTTAGCTCGAACTGGGCGGTGCGCTTGTTCTTTACAAGTAGCTTTTAGTAATGCTCTGGGTTCTAGGTGTGCTTGTCGCTGTATGGGTAGTTAAACGGGGAATAAAGCTTTTCTAGTTGCTAGGACTCTTTGAACGCCGTTGCTGGCCTGCCGACAATAATGTGGAACTCCTTTGCTATAAAGAGATCCAGAAGGGTGAGGTCTTTAATAATAGGTATATTATCGTTGACCCAACCGTTTAGCTCGTTATTGTTGCTCAAAAATGGGATACCAAAGCCATCAATGGCGACTCGTGCGTTATCCTTGAGTGTTATATGAATTGAGGACTAGTTACCGTTCGATTCCGCGGACTTTAGCAGAAGAAACGTAGCAATATTATCGATTTTGTTAATAGTGACGTTAAACTAGCTGATTGGGAGCCTGATATTGAGACGAAGCTCGTCCAACTGCTCTGCAGTCTTTTTTCCACTGTGAACTAATGCCAACGTTAGTAATCTGTATATAGGAATTGATATAGTATTAAGTAGAGGAGATAATTGGATTTATATTGAAAGTGTATACTAAAGCCAGACTCTTTATTGGTGGCCTGCTTGGAGCCGAAGGAAAAGAAGATACTAAAGCCGATCTACGGGCTTGTGTCCAGCGCGTTGTTTAAGACAACCCGAGAGGTAATCTTAACATTTGTACCCAATAAGGGCCGGCTGTAATAATTGAATTCTTATAAAGAATCGTATAGTCTTTAAACTCCGAGGAGAATTTGGGGGCCTTTTTGGCAGTATTTGTCTATAGCGCACGGATTAATCTAATTAGCACATTAACGGATTCCATAGTATGGATATACTGATTCAGAAGATATATTGTACCAGGTAAAAAAAACCAAGACTACTGTCTTAGTAGGATACACTGGTACGTGCGTATTTTCTCAACGACGAAGGGAGGGCCGTATAATGCGGTTTTGTCCGCCTGCGGCCACTTTAGGTTTACCCTACCGTCCTCAATTCCCGAAGGAATGAGAGAAAAAAACCAACCTCTCGCGAGGTCGGTATAACAGGGTTTCACTTGGTGACCAGAGGACGGATTCCACCAACACCACTAGTGCTGCTCGAAGGGAGGGAGCGCGGGTTCAAGATTAACGTTTTGAACAAAGAAGAAGAAAAAAAAAAAACTCGCAACTGTTTGCGAGGGAAGGGAGGGAAGCATTGGTGATGCTTCAATTTTTTTTTCTTCTTGAGGTTGTGGTTGAGAAGGGTGAGAAGATCTGGTGGGGGCTTCTCTGGTTTTTTTTTTTTTATGTGGTGGGGGCTTGCTCTGCAATTCTACCGCCTTATCGATTGCACGCGAGCACCTCAAGGGCCAATCCAAGGTTGGGCAGCAACTCAAGTTCGTCGAATGCTTGCCCAGTGGGCTGAAAATACGTGTATTCTTGTTCATCTCGGATTATATTCACTGTGCAAGATAAGTGTCGATGAGCGTGGCGTAGATACATATATTCTCAAAATGTAGAGTATCCAGAGTCTCAAGGACTGAGGTTGTAGATGGCTGAGACAACTCGAAGGTCTTTCGATTCCTCGCTTTCAGCTCTTACCTAACGATCCTTATTGCACCATCTAGCAGGCTAAACGCCCTACTATCATCTCTAGCTCTCTCGATGTTGGACCCTGTCCCGAAACAATCGTCGTAAAAATCGACTCGACCGCACTGGGGCCCATCGACAACCGTAATGTGGGTGTAGACGAGGGCTTATAACCGTCGATATGTGGTCGGTAGTGCGTCAGTTCTTTCTCGACCGAGTTTCCCGACTGCCCCTCAAGCCCGCCGACGAGCAAGGACGGACCCACGACGGCCGAACAGCTACGAAAGAAGAAGTTTTGAATCTATAGGCTTTTCAAGAGTATTTGTGCACAGAAGGAAAGGGACTTGTTTGCGACAGCTATGGGCGCCTTCCGTGTAGTGCAGGTGTGTTGTGCAGGCAGTTGGCAATGTCCTCGTTCTTACCATCGCGGTCGCCATCAACAGACTCGGTGCCAACCAGTCAGCCAACGCACGGCTGTAAAAAGATATTTTCCAGCCTTTAGTCCGACCAAAATCTCTACTGAAACAATATTTGCTCAAGTCGCCTTGCCGGTACCGAGGCAACGACCGTCACCACCACAGCCGCCGCCGTCACCACCGCTGCGCGCGCGCCGCCGATGCGATGTAATCGCCTTCGTGCCAAGGCGGCCCCGGGTTCGCGATCCTCGCCTTTTCTCGCCCGGCATGCCACGAAAACTCTCCAAATCCAACAACACGCTGGGCCCCACAAATATTAGATGAAATTCCATGTCCTCCCCGACAACAGACGCCCCAATCCTCTCGTCCGACATCGCTGTCCCTTCCTGGCTCCAAGACGGCCTCCCCGTGCCACGTCTGGTTTTGCGCTGATGAGAGTGTCTCCTTAGGAAGGTCAGCGATGTGATGGCAAAGCTTAGGAACTTTAGGAGACAGAAAAAATAGAGAGGCCCAGTACTGGGTGACCCTCTCTAGATTCTTGATGTCAGCGGTAAATTGTGGAATGCTGGAAAGAAATGCAAAAAGGTTGCGTCAGCCGCGAATCGAACGCGGGGCCCATCGATGGCAACGATGGATTTTACCACTAAACCACTGACGCTTTCTGATTAGATAGTAGTGAGTCTCGAAAATGCAACCTAGGTATAACCCAACTTGGTTTCTAGTTTCCGGGGGCTACAGCGATGGGAATGCCGCAAGGGGATTGCAAGAGAGAATACCCATCTGCGGTTCGCCAAGTTCTTTGGTTCCAACGCGACAGTGGAATGAGTCTTGCGCACACACGTGACCTGTGCAAAGTGTGGAGTCGGGCGGTCCGGGACGCCCCAAACGACGTCATCAGGCACCGAAAACATCCCAAATCAACATACCGACCGGACATCCCACGCTCGGACACCTCCGCCGACGCATCCCCGCCAAACTTGTCAAATCCATACCAGCGGTACAGCCTGCATCTCATCATGACCTGTCCCACTTCAAAACGCGGCCTCTGCTGGCCAGTCGAAAACAAACAGGACCAACCATTCCACTTCACAAAGCCCGGCTCCCGCATCTCGTGGCTCTACAACTGGTCGCCCCGGCCAACCCCAAACTGCTCCCTCCAGTTTATCCCGATGCAATGGAACCACGTCAATATCCACGAGCTGCCCTCCCACTGCCACCACTGTCGCGCCCCGGCGCTTCTCGGTTTCAATGAGCCCGAGCGCGGCGACCAGGCCAACATGCCCGTCGAGCTGGCGGCGCAGGAATGGCTTCGTCATATCGAGCCGCTGCGGAAAGCTGGAGTGCGGTGTGGTAGTCCCGGGATATCGTCAGCACCCGAGGGAGTTGCGTGGTTGAAAGCGTTCCTGGCCAAGATCAGAGAGGGGGGAGGAGATGTCGACTTTTATGCGCTGCATTGGTACGGTGAGACGTTGGGCGGGTTTTACGATTATCTTTGGAGTACGTATTACCAGCTGGGTCCGGATCGGCCGGTTTGGGTGACCGAGTTTGCGGCGACGAATTGGAGCGTTGAGAATCCGCTGGGGAAGGCGCAGGTGGAGGAGTTTTGCAGGGAGAGTTGCAAATATTTGGACACGTTGGAGTGGGTGGAGAGGTATTCTTGGTTTGGCGCGATGAGGGATCCAGGGACTGTTGGGAAGTGGGCGGCCATGTTTGATTCTGAGGGGAAGGTGACGGAGTTGGGGAGATGTTATCGGGATGGCTGAGCTCCGTGATGGATGGCGTTCTGTGTTTTTCTGGAGCTTCAGGCGAGACAAAATATTGGGACGCTAAGAAGTTGTTGGTGCAGAAGCTTCCTATTGTTAACACGTGATGAATTATTCAGTCTTCGGATCAAATTCAATGCGGGATTGTGCTAACTCTATCTGGTGTCATGGCCTGATCTGTGTACCTTGAAGGCTAAAGCTTTGCTGTTTGTTCAGTTGTGCGCGCTCTTTTGTGCTGGCTGGTGGGTCAGCGTTCGTCAACAGCGCTCGCACTGACCCAAAATTCAGCAGCACCCAACCGCCACTTCAACCACCTCAAGACAAACAACGAACCTCAAGAAACACAACCCAAGTGGTGGCGCACCATGGCATCTACCGATGGTTGGAGCATTCCGAAGTCGGAGCAACAATCAAGCGCATCGCGAGACAATATTCCATCATCGATAGACGACTGGGTTATCCTCCCATCAAAACCCACGGCAGGCGGAGCGTCGCAATCTACAAGTGACCCTTGGCTCATCACACCAGAGGAACCGCGGTCTCAAGGTGCATCTACTGACGGCTGGCTTCTTGCCCCGCCGCAGGCAGAGCAATCGCAACCCGACGACGCGTCCAAATCCGCCAAGAAGCGAGATGCCTTCACCGAGCTGATGGCTCGCAAGACCAAAACCGCCAAGGTGGAACACCAAGCGGCGCCCGGAGGAGCGCCGAGTCCCGCGAAGCCGGCGAAAAAGTGGAATGGCGCGCTCCTCGAATACATCGAGCACCCAGAGCGGTTTCCCACCGTTGTGCTCCGCGTGACTGACAACACAGTCCTCATTGAAGATTTGTACCAGAAGTCGTCGGTCCACCTGCTTCTCCTCCCGCGATCGCCCAAGTTCTACGACCTCCACCCCCACGAGGCCTTTGAAGACCCCGAGTTCCTGGCCATGATGAAGGAGGAAGCCGCAAGTGCGGCCCGCATCGCTGCCGCCGAGCTTTCGCGACAGTTATCGCCCTTTTCAGCGAGCAGCAAGGCGCGCAATGACGCTATGGATGCGGGGACACCGTTTGACGAGCTTCCAGCTGGGAGGGACTACTTGAAGGATATCCGAATCGGGATTCATGCCCACCCATCCATGGTACGTTGTAGCGAGCTGGTAGATTGAGTCTTGTTCGCTGACTCTTGTGTGTCTAGGGCCACCTTCATGTCCATATCATCTCGCGGGATATGCACTCTGGCAAGCTCAAGCATCGCAAGCACTACAACAGCTTCAACACGTCGTTCTTCATTCCTCTCGACGACTACCCCCTCGCCAAGGATGACGTGCGACGCAAGACGTCTTTTCAGAATGCGAACCTTGATAGGGATTACATCTGCTGGAGGTGTGGCGCGTCCTTCAGGAACAAGTTCAAGGAGCTCAAGACGCACTTGGAGGCCGAGTTCAATGAATGGAAGAGAGAGTGAAAGCTGGCACTATGGGTAGAATTTTTGAGATGGGGATCAGGTGGTCACCCCTGGGGCTTCTTAGTAGATGCCAGCCACCTTCCGTTGGGTGGATTCTCGTGGAGCTCGGAGAATGGCTGTCCATGGGTTGAAGTGGAAATGAGACTCTTCTTTGCGCTTCTGGGACAAGACTGCAAGTGACTTTGCATGAAATCTTTTGTGAGCCAACCCGGTCAATCCAGTTCAGTCAACAAATTACATTGTAGCACTGAACCCAATTGTGCGCACAGGTCGCGCGGGCCCCAGGTCGTGACCCTTTGGTCATGATTGCATCACCGAGGCCCTCACAGCAGCTCCGAGAGGAACCCTCAGCCGGGGCCCATACCATTTGTAATCTGGGAGCCCTGAGTCGGAATTAGTCGGAATTCTAATTATCGGCATCGCGGAATCTGCCCTTGATTTGTCAACGAAAGCCAGGCAAAACACCATCTCCGCTATCAGGATATCCGGATCATCTCGTCCGGCCCTCTTTCTGGCCAAGTCATAGCATCCCCGCCCATCGCATCGTAGATGTACGCATCCCCAATAAACTCCATCGACCCATCTCCTCTCGGCCGCAGGATATACGGGACCGTCGTGCCATACAAGATGTAGATACCATCGCCAACCCGCACCCCCGGACAGCCCAACCCCGTTGTCCGGATTGTGCCAGCACTGATATACGGCCTACCGCCGCATTTGGTCTTCATTCTCGCCGTGAACTTGCGCAACATCATGTACTGTTCATGCTCCAGCTCGTTTCTGAAATGCTTTATGAACGAGTCTGCAAACTGCTGGATGCCATCGGGCTTGTCACGGAATTCTTCTGGAAGGGTGTTGCCCTCTCGGAGGATAGCCAGAGTCTCATCGCGTGCCTGGCACCAGGTAACGAAGATCTTGTACAGGTCGATCCCGCTACGGCCGCGTAACCCGATAACTTGACGGGTCGTCACGGGTGGTTGTGCGAGAAGGACATCGACGTGGTGGGTCGGAAAGTTCCCCTCCTCGATACCATAGAGCTGCTGGCACAGCTGCACACATGCCATGTTCCAGTTATGTACTTCAGGGCCGTAGACATCGTTGTGTTCCATGTTCTGGGTATCCTCGCGGAAAGCGGTCTGAGATATGACGTCGTGGACCGTATCGAGACGGAAGCCATGTGCCACCAGCTCCCTGGTTGTGATAGTGCGTTTGATGAGGTGCTGGGTGGCGGGCGATATCCCTGCTGAGTACCCATCTGTGTACCCGCTGAGAAAGGAAGCAAACGGCCGATGGGAGTTGATGTTAGGCACCCAAGACGGCAGCTCGGATGGCCTATCTTTGGACGGTGCCTGGGATAAAAAATGCCAGCTAGGGTCGTTCTCTAGCATGCATTTGGCGAGGTGGGTGTATAGCTCCCAGAGGCCAACATCTGGCTGCAGTCGCAGGACGCCGGACATGTAATCACGGATCTTTCTGGGTGCAACACCCATGAGTGCATGGACGCGATCGGCCGCCATGGTGACCTGACGGATGCGTGTGTGTGCCACCAAGGCTTCAAAGTTCCCCATGTCAAGCCCTCGGAGACTGCCAGACGTAGACGTAGGTACTTGTCGTATCTTGTGCAGGTGATCGATGCCAACGAGTGCCCGGTGTATGTGGTCCTCACTGCTCTCACCCGGTAGGTTTATCAGTCGCAGCGTGCTGGATGAAAGGATCAGTTGCGCGAGCTTCGCCAAGACACCAAGTTCAACGTCCAGGTATCCGCACATGACAACCAGCTTGCGTGCCAGGAGTGTCTCCTGCACAGTCCATAAGCGCTGGAACCAGGGGCGCTTGAAGAAGTGGCCGTAAATCTGTCCGTGGTTTTCGTTGATGACCGTGGTGTACTCGTCCGGCACAGCGCCTCTGCTGATTCTGGCGGCGACTGCTAGCACAGAGACCTCGCCAATCATCCTTTTGATCTGGCTGATCGCCACGTCGCTCTGATTAGCCGTGGGGCCTAACCAAATGTATACCTTTTCGGCACGGGAGTAGATTTCGTCCATGCGGTACACCTGATCTAGCTTTTCGGCTGCATCGTCCTGGTTGATGCAGACCTGATCGATCCAGAGAAGCAGGCTCGATTTCGTTGCGAGTCGTGTTGCTCACCTGATTGATGACTTCCAAGACGGTCGCAGAGATAGGAAGGCTCTCCATGTTGACAAACATGGTTCGGCGCTCACTTGTGGGGTCCCAACAGTAGGATACGGCAATGTATGGTGGCGGTTTGTCCAGCGGGTGCGATTCCAGGTAGGCGAGAGGGTGAAGGCCAACCCCGACAAGACGGAGAAAGCGGCCGTGACCTGGAGGTAATGGTGGGTACTTGAAAGTGGTTGGGAGGGCCATGGGTAGTCGCGCGGCCTCCGATTCATCTTGAACATGCTGTGGGTTGATCTCAATATCTCGTCTCTCCTCTGTTTCCGAAGCCGAGTACCGATCCTGGCCCGCCACAATACCCTCCGGGTGAAGAGAAATGCTACTGATGACGATGCCCTCGGCCTTTCGACCCGTAGTCTCGGTGAAGTGAGTTAGGAGGGAATCATGATACTCGGCCGGGAGGGACGCGATTCCATCGCATGCTGGGGTACAGACATGGCCGTCGGAACTTGTCGCGGTGAAGAAGTTGGCTCTTGGTCTGTTCACAGGGCCGGGATTCGACCGGGAGGAAGGGCGGGCTGCGTTGCTAGATGACATATTTTCCCGTTTTTGCTCGTTGAAAGTCCAGGTAGTAGCTTGGTGGAGTCTGTCTGTCGAGAGCTGTGTTTGAGGAAGGCTCTCATCATCTCACGACCGGTGACCAGCATGGCAGCGCACAGACTGGAGCCTAGATAGAGGCCGGTCATGGTGGGTTGCATTCTACCGGCAAAATTCGACAGAAGTATTACCGGAGGTTGCTCATGCAAGGCTTCGGCTTTCATCAAAAAGGGTTCTTGGTTGCGCTGCTTGTGGCGAGGGGGGTCGCTCCAGTGCGCGGTCTCCGCCGGTTGACGGGTACGTGCATGTTTCGACGGGGAACTGTGAGGCGTTGCTGCTGAGGATGGAGTCGAATGAATAACCAAACACTTGGATGCTGGAGCGACAAGACCCTCTGCCTCACAAGAATCGACGCAAAATGGGTCTTTTTGGCCAACAATGACGTCATTGCGGCCGTGATAATACGATGAAGGATCGTGCCTTCCTCGTTGGTGGTCTTGGAAGCCGGAATGGACGTGGGGCGGAATCAGCTCGCAATCGATCCAAGAAAAAAGAAAAATACAGCTGCATATTCTTCCAACGGCCCCAGTTATCTGATACGGCACACAGCGCCGTGGACAATCGGCCAACGATTGAATTCATCGTTTGAAACTAGGTCGGATGGTTTGTCATCCGAAACTTGTTGAACCCGAAGGATCTGCCGTGGAGAGGCAACGACCCAATCAATCCTCGACATCGGCGGCCGCTCTTGCAGCAGAGATTGAACATGCCTAGCCACGTCCGCGTATCTGGCCGGAGCTACTTACGCATGCATTTTTGAGAATACGCTGTACAATACAACTCATTCGACATGAGCCTGGCGATCTCCAGATACGGCCAACAGGAGGTCGACATCACGAGCGCCACACAACAGTCCGGTATCAGGCCGCAAAGCGTGTGTCTACAAGGTTGACTTAAACTGGATGAAACCCTTGAGCCAACGGATCAATAAGACCTTCCATGGAGACTGCACGAGAATTGGCGCCTCTCGGCGCGAATGGTTTGCGCTAAGCAATACTGGCTGTCGATGCTCTATCAGAACGACGGCGCCACGTTCGAGTCAATCAGCGACCGGCTCGATCAAGTCGCTGCGTCGATCACAACCCGCATACAATCCGCCGGGTTCACATGGCAGGCGAACGACACGCCCAACCCCGCCATTCAGTCAGATCGTGCGTTTGTCACCAGCACCACAACGGCGACAAGCGTGTGCATTCAGTTTTACCAGCGGAGGCTCTCCCTTCCGACCAACCTCACCTTCATGACATTTGGCCTTTTATTGATATCGATATTTCGGACGTATGTCAAAAGGGTGGCATCGTGGAAGTTGTCAGCGTTGCCACTTCCCTTTCACGGTTTCAGGGGCGACACGGAGGGGATACCGCCGGACCATCGTTTGTCGCTGCCGGAGATGAGACACACAGCCCGGGGGGTAGAGGTCCACTTTGCCGGCGACTACAACGGTGGCTACGGCCTCACGGTTGACCGAAAACTGAGGACCAGCGAATGAGTGGTGCCAGGCCAAAGCGGTGGTTTTGTTGTGGCGACTTGTCGAAACGACTAGCCGCGAAGCATTGACTCGTCCCGGCCGTTTGGTTCAGCGACGATGGCGTCTCGTGCCAGACCATGGCGCCCATCCCACAAATTCGTCCCCACACTTGTACCGTGGCACCCTCGTGCCTTCACGTCGCCGGCCATGACTAGGCGGGGCAAAAAGGGAGAAAGGCCCTGGGGAGATGGTTATAAAGCAACGCTCGATGACGGCTGGGGAAACGGGCTCGCTTTCTTGAAAAATATGGCAACCAATACCCTTTCATGAACTAAGCGATCTCCTCTTGCTAGTCAGCATGAAACTGACTTCTGGACTTTTGTACTTGTTGGCAACAGCTTTGGGCGCGAGTGGTCTTGTGGCTCGCCCCTATTTTCTGCGAAATGCAACCTGTGGTCTTGCGTCAAACCTTACAGTTCAAACCTCAGGAGGGACAGTCAGAGGCACCGTCGATCCCTCTACACCATGTGTGCGTCGCTTCCTTGGGATTCCCTACGCCCAACCGCCTGTTGGCGACCTACGCTTCGCACCGCCAGAACCCACCAAACCATTTGGCGCCTTGGACGCGACACGAACCCCCCCAAGCTGCCCGCAGACGCTGGTGACAAGACCGCCAACCATATACACCGAGATTGTGCCCGAGTACAACCTGCAGGGGCTCAAGGTGCCAAGCCAGGATGTCAGCGAAGACTGTTTGACATTGAGTGTGTGGGCACCTGCAGGTCGAAACGCGACCGGTGGGGGACTTCCCGTGATCATGTTCATTTACGGCGGAGGATTCTCCATGGGTGGCCAGGACATCCCCTACTATATCCCTGCCAAGTGGGTGCAAAGGACCCAGAGCCACATCATGGTGACGTTCAACTACCGTGTGGGCATATTTGGCTTCCCCAACGCCGCCGGTCTGCCCTTCGACAAGCAGAATCTCGGCCTCCTGGACCAACGCCTGGCCGTCGAATGGGTTCGCGACAACATTGCTGCCTTTGGCGGTGACCCGGACCGAATCACCCTCTGGGGTCACAGCGCAGGCGCGGTCTCGGCCGGCTTCTACCAGTACGCGTACCCCGATGATCCCATCGTCGAGGCCATCGCCATGAACTCGGGAAGCGAGACCCTCCCTGCCGCGGTGTGGTCTACGGCCGACACTGAGCACAAGAACTTCTCCACGGTGGCCGCCGGCGTTGGATGTGGTGGGCTTTCTCTAGGAGAGGAACTCGCTTGCATGCGGAGCGACAAGGCCACGCCGCAGGCTGTTGACGACTTCATCAAGCAATACAACGAGGACGCTTTTGACCAACATTTTGCCAAACCAATCGTTATCTTTACTCCCATCGTTGACGACAAGACCGCCTTTGGGGATTATACCGCGCTGAGCAAGGCTGGGCACATTGCCAAAATTGTTAGCCCCCTTTCCCGTTCCCATGTGCACTGACCAGAACACTGACGCCACCACCAGCCAACCATTGTTGGATCTGCCATCAATGACGGCGTTGCCTTTGTGCCACTTAGCCCGACCGGCGTCAACGAAACACTCGCCTCGGGTGTAACACTCGCCCTCTTCTTCTGCCCAGCCTTCAAATCTGCCACCGACCGTCTCGGAGCCGGTGTTCCTGTTTATCGTTACCTCTACGCTGGCAATTTTACCAACGTCGCACCTGCTCCTTTTCTCGGGGCTTATCACGCATCCGAACTGCCTCTTTTCTTCGGCACCTTTGACGACTTCAGGGGACCCGGAACAGCTTTTGAGCGCGCCACCAGTGCAGCGATGCAGGACGCGTACCTTGCATTGGCAACAGGCGGCGTTACTGGGATGGAAAAGAATGGATGGCCGCTGTATGCAAGCATTGCTACCGGCCAGGTGCGCGAGTTTGGAGCCGAGGGCTTGATGTCGACAGGCCAGGTGGTCAATGATATCAATGCCCAGAAGTTTGAGGCCATTTGCCCGCAGTTTGATCAACCGTATTGATCGACTGGGAGCTAGAGAGATTGTGATTATTGTGGGGGTGGGTCGCGTTGATGCTCAAGTATGAGGTCGGGCTTGTTGGTTTTCTACCACCCTCGTTTTGCCCTTTTAATGCAGCGTTGTAATCGCGTCGATGTTTAGCGTTGTATGTTTATCCTTTGGGTATTCTCTCTTTGGGTAATGAATCTCGAATATTATGTCATGCCGTTGTGTGTGTGACGTCGCTGGTGCTTGGTCTCACATCAAGTGCCTGTCACTTTACTTGTCGCGGTATTCAGTACCTAGACGGTAATCGACGCGCATGTGCAATTCTGACACTATCATATCTCAGCTGTCGCTATTCTAGGAAACGGAAGATTGACGTCTGCACAATATTCCTAGCAAGGGAGCTGCTGAAACAAATGACCAGAAACAGCCAATCGGGCCAATGCTCGCCGAACTGGCGATCCTTCAGGAGCGGGTAGAGTGAAGCTCCTTAAACAGGGTCGGCTCTGTGCATTTAAACGACCGCGCTGCACTGGATGTAAAAAACCCGGGGAACCAAAGACCGCCAAATTTAATCTGGATAATCTCAGTATCGCGACCCTACCTACCTTCCCCTTAGGGAACTCCGTATAAACCAAATGGACGACGACTATAAAGCCTTCTTTATTGCCATTTCTCCATGGCATAGCTTTTTTTTCGTTGTTGACATCATCGACCTGAGTCGACATCCAAATCACCACCACTCTGCATCACCACGACACCGCCAAAATGAGACTTGCCACACTCCTCTTCGCAACCCTAGCAGCCGCAGCCCCACAACTCTCAAAACGCTGCCGTCTCGGCCGCTCAATCCAACCGTGCTGGGTACGATGGGACCACAACGAGTGCTCACCGTACATCCCGCAGGGCGTCGAGTACAGCATCGACAGAGAACACGCCAAGATGACGATAACCGGTCTCTGCGAGAGTTGCTCCACAGCACTTGTGCGTGAGCAGGCACGGACGGAGCCGTATGGTGATAGCGACAATTGGGCTAAGAGGTGGGGACGTGTTGAGGATTTGGGTGGCGGGACATTTGTGATTACTGGTATGGATCAGTATGGGTTGGACTTTTATCAGGATTTGAATCGGTTTCCGCAGGAGTGGGGGACTTCGTGTGTCGATTGAGGGGACTCGATTCAGAATCAGAGTCGGTCCAGTGTTCGTGACCTGGGGAGTTGATATTTCGTTTATCGTCTTGAATGCTCCGGCGTACTTTCATCCAAACCGAGATGTTTTTGTTCAAGGTTTTTTCTTGGTGGTGTTTGCGCCGCCTTGGTCTCCTAGGAAACAAGATCAGTTGAGTTTACACCGCCGTCGAGGCGGAGGGCCGCTACGTCGGATTAGAGGGACCGTGAACCACAGATGCGGAGGCCTATTGGTCGGTTTGGCCATTTTGCAGAAGCGGTGCAAAGCTTGGATGACGGACCGAGGGCGAGGGTTTTCAGCACTCATATAACTGTGTGGGCGCCATGTTGATATCTTCCCTTCCTGGTCGCCCATCGTATCATTATTGGACTAAGATGCATTTTCACAGTCTGGTGCGTTCTCTCTCGTGTATCTCTGTACATTTTAGCTTCTAACCTTTCCCTAGATATCGACAGTCCTTTTCGCAGGCATCGCCCCGGTCTTGGCCCTCCCTGCCGACGCCGAGAGCCAGCTGGCTCGTCGCTCATGCTCTTACCCCAGCTACCACAGTTGCGTCCGCGCAATGAAGGATGGATGCGTCAAGAGCTGCACTTCACGGCCCGTGAGCCAATGGCTCGTCTGCATCAACCGCTGCGAGCGAGACACCGACGCGACATGTGCACAATTCGGATGTCTACCAGGCGAGGAAGGCAGTGAAGCACTGCTATATTGATGTATCTATCGTATTCCTTAAAAAGCCATCACGGCTTCGTCCCGCTACAAATCAGAAACGGAAATGTCATGTTATGCTCATTGATCCCATTCCCCGGCACGGTCTCGACCAGCTTGTCCATCTCAAACGCCGTCTCAACCTTGACGTCCACAAAGCCCGCACCCTCCAACCAGCCCTGGATGTCCGTTCTCTTGATACCGTGTCTCTCTACCCCTGCCATCCTCGCTTCGGGATGGAACCTCCGTGCCTCGGGTCCAAAATCCTCGAAATCCGTCACCATGACTTTTCCACCCGACTTCAAGCAGCCAAAGATAGTGGCGAATAGAGCTGCAAGGTCGGCGATGTGATGCAGCACCAGATGCGAGACGACAACGTCGAAGCGGCGTCCTTTGACGGTCTCTCCTGTCACGGGGTCGACTTGGATTGATGCATCATCTGGGTCGGTGAGGAGCGTGTTGACAGGAAGGACGTTTTTGGCGGGAGGATCCGCAGCGGCAAGCTTGGCTTCGAAGACCTGGATCATTCCTGGGGCTGCATCAACAGCGGTCAGGGAGCGGACCGAGGGCGCTAGAAGGAGGGAGAGAATTCCGGTCCCGCATCCGATTTCGAGGACGTCAAAAGTGGAGACGGTTTCAGGGTTCAGGAGACGGGAGAGATACGCAGGGTGGGCGAGCTTGGTGGCGAGGAGGACATCAGGCTTGGTATCCCACGTGAGGGCATCGTCGTTGAAGCGGTCGTTTCCGGACATTTTGAAGCGACTTGCGTTTGCCGTGAGGAGGTGAAGCTGGAAGTGAGGGGGATCGTCGATATTAAGCCGGGACGCCAAGTGGGGCCGCCGACATCCGACCGTCGGCCGGTTGGCCCGGCCCGGAGCCGAGACTCCGGATGCCGAGGACGGTAACGTTTTATCGCCGACTTGAACGGAGTTAAATATTTATTTGTCAGACCGTGTAATGTACTGGAAAATATAGGTTAACCCAACACCCCATTCGCAAAAGGAGCCCTCTCAAGGAGCCCATCGCATTGCTCGTCGTCACTGCAGCGCAGCATCCCGATGGCCCGCAATCTTGGCGTCTGTGATGACGTCCGCGTTCGCCAAGACGCCTAGCAATGTAACCCCAACCCCAAGCCCGGACAACCCCTGAACCACCCCCTGAAATCAACAAACGACTCCCACCCAAAAAAGCCCGTCCCCACCCCCTACAAACAACCAGGTACCTATAAAAACCCTATCCCATCCCATCCCATCCACCACCCAACCTCAACACCAATCAACCGCACCCACTTGGAACAAATCAAATGCCTCCCCTCCAACTCGGACGCGCGCTCCTGACACACACCTCCCTCCTCCTCCTCAAACCCTCTTCCATCCTCCACAAAGCTTCAGTTCTCTCACCATTTGCAAAATCCCAACCCCGCCTCATGTCCTCCCTTCGAGCCCTGCACGCAAACCTCCAACACTACAAAGAAGATAAATGGGGTCTCCTCGTCTACCGAACAGCCTACACGCCCGCCTCCGACTCAGCCTGGGAGCGTTTCAAAACCGTTCTGGCAGCACAGACGGCTGACGAGCTCGCCAGCCCCGAGGCGACGGCCGACGTCATTCGCGCCTGTGACTGGACGTGCATCTCGGATGCAGCAACACTGGACGGCGCATCGAGGCAACAACTCCGGGACCGGTTCCGGGTGTGGCGAGAGAGTGCCGCAAAGGCCGAAAACCCGAGACGGACGATCGGTAATGAGCCGTTGGCGCAGCGCTATCAGTATTTTGTGCAGGTGGATGAGGAGTCGCTGAGGAGTGTGGTTGAAGGTGGTGAGGAAGGGTGGGTGCATCTTGTGCGGGCATATGAGAGGCTTGATTACGAGAATGATGGGGGGCAAGGGGATGACGAAGATGACGGGTGGATGATGATCAAGATGGGCATGCTCCATTCCGAGTTTTATCAGGCGATCGGGGTCACGTCGGAGCATTGGTATTCGTTCTACCAGGCGCCACCTTCAGTTGTGGACTGGTGATGGGTCACGGCGGAGAGAAAATATGTTTGATATTCCAATACTTGAACCTTTGGTGTAGAATGCTGAGTGGGATGCCTTCTCCTGTTCGTTCGTTGATGGAGCTGCCAACCACAATGCGTGCATGTTTAGGAGGTCGAAACGCAATACGCGTAACCCAGCCAGAGACCACCGCACGAAGGTGATGCTTTGTTTCGGGACTTGGTTAGCTGAGTCATTCTTCTCGCTTGAAGGGACGGAGATGATGGGGTTGCCACATACTTGCAGGGTTCCAGGCGTAGAATTGAGCCAGATCGATTCCGTACGCGGTCGAAATGTCCCAGCATCCATCACCAGGCACGGTGACGTGGTACTGGGTGCAGCCCGAAACGATGCCGGCTTGGGTTTCGGCTGGCGGGGAGATGGCAACGCAGTACGCGTATCCGAGCCACAGCCCGCCGCAGCTTGGAGCGGCTATTGCTGTTGTCAGTGTCGTCACGGGTGATGTGGAAGACCAGGGAGACAGGCAACCCTCGACTTACTTGCGGGATTCCATTCATAAAAGCGATTCAGGCTGATACCGTAGGTTGCTGAAAGGTCCCAGCAGCCGTCACCAGATACGGCTGTGTGGTATTGCTGGCAGTTGGCGACGATTCCAGGTTGTGTGGGGGCAGGAGGTGTGGCACCCGTTGGGGTAGGCGCCGGGGCGGATGTTGACGAAGGGAGAGAAGAAGATGAAGGGAGAGAAGAGGACGCAGGCGGCGAAGGGCCATCTCCAATGCCGATGCAGACGGCGCGCTTGGCGCTTCCGGCGATACCGGAAAACAGCCCGGCGTCACAGTTACTACCGACCCAGGGATTCCACAACTCGAGTTGCGCAACCGTAATTTTTCCTGTTTCAGCGACACCCTCGCAGCTAATGTGGCCGTTCTCCCAGCCGTAGATGACCGAGTAGCAGGAACACGTCGAAATTGTCCCAGCTTCTGGGGCTGGGTGGTCGTCGTCGCACAGGCCCTGGAGGTCGTAGTCGCCTGGTGCGTATGAGGTGTGGTTCAGAGAGCAGTACCGGTACCCAGGCTGCAGAAAGCAAGGATCCAACGACGATAGACTCGGGTTCCACGAGATGAAGTCACCAAGAGTGGCGCCCCAGCTCGCTAGAGCGCGTTCACACCTGTTGATTCCGTTGTTAACCGGCGGCGCCTCTCGTTGGAGGTGCTGAAAGTCCCTGGCCGGAACCGAAATGTGGTTGACGTAGTAAGGGCAATCAGTCAAAGACCCTGGCGCGATTGGGAGGGTGGGCTCGGGTGTGACAATGGGGCTGACGGTGGAAAAGGACTCAGTGGTGGTGGTGAAGGTTGGGGTTGTGAGCGTGTACGGATGCGAAGTCGAATACGGGTAGCTCGCGTATGTGTTGATGTCGCCCACAGGCGCAACGCAGTAAGAGATATCCAGCAGAAGGTTGGTACACTGGGCGTTGATGGACGGGTTGAGGAAGTAAAAGTCCTGCAGGGCGATGCCTTGGCGGATCGAAACAGCCTCACAGTAGTCTCCTGCCTGGATTGTGTACCACTTCGCACAGGGGTAGTTTGACTCATCCTTTCCGTTCGCTGGCTTGGGTACGGCAGTTGGGGTCTCAGTCTGCACCGGGGGTGCCTGAGTGATGGGGGCACCCTGGCCGGGTGCCGCCCCAGGGGGGCTAATGCAGATGTAAGCCTCGGCGAGATCCTCCAGGTTGGTGCACAGCGCGTTGATGGCTGGATTCCAGTTGAGCAAGCTGATTCCGTCCAGGCTTGGGTGCTTGCTCAGGATGCCTTCGCACGTCTCGTCATATGGAACCTTGTAGAGGGCGCAGGACTCAGGGAGACACAGTGAGGAGCCCACTTGCAGGTTGGAGCACAGCGGATCCAAGCTCCCGGCCCGGATGATGGCGTGTGTTGGGACACCTTCCGCGTAAGCGATGGAGGCGCACGTGTCGCCTTGCTGGACAACATAGGGCGACGAGCAGGTTGGTGCCAGCGGATGCGGCAGCGGGCTGAACGTCACGGCGTACGGTGCCGGGGTGGTGTATGTGTAACCCGTCTTGCTGCAACTGGACGTGTGGGCGTCGAACTCATCTGCAGACTCCTCGTTGAAGTCAAACGGGGAGTTGAGCAAGTGCTGCCAGGTCTTCAGCGTGCAGTCTGAGCAGTCTGGCTCGTCAGACGCCGTGCCAGCTGCCAGCGCTTCTCCAAATAAAGTGTCGCAGTACTTGTTTGACACGCTGCGAACACATTGTGAGTCAAAAGGGTAACAGGAAATCAAGTGGAGGGCGCTGAAGCACCGAGATGGACCTACGAGTCTTTCATGCACGACAAGCCGTATTGGTGGATGAATTTGTCAATGAAAAAAGTCGCTGTACCTCTGCATCAGTCTCTTTCCCGCCGTGGCCTTGCATCAAGACCCCAAACATATTCCAAATCACGCACTGGGGTATGTTGTCGCATCAATCGTGACGGTGTCCGAAGCGCACGCCGAGGCAATGGCCAACCGCACGGTTGCGAGCGAGGAACCGCAGCTTGCAGTGCAGAGGTCTGTGAGCTCGTCGGCCTTGAGGCGGCGGTCATCTTGCGCCACGAGCATCAAGATGCCGGGACAGTGGGTGACGGTGGCGTTGACGGCCAGAGAGCAGGCCTCGCTCAACCCGGGGTAGCTCGCGACACCCCAAAGCGCGTCTTCAAACTGCTGCGCAGAGACGAACCGCGCCAGTATCGACGACAACAAAATCCAAAGAGAAAGAGCGGACGCCATCGTGCCAAGAGAGTGATAGGGCAGTGGGCAAGTGTTCGGCGAGGGGGGGAGCTCGAAAGTCAGCGTGCGGCCGAGGATGCGAGGCCGACCAAATATGACCAGAGTGCTGCTTCAAACCGACCCCCAGTGGTCCGAAGCCGCAGTCCGCCATCGCGCTCGTGCTCATCCTCCGAGTGCGGTGCAATTTGAAGCGTCTTCCTTGGCGGGTTCGTTGTTTTGGTGGTTCTCGCCAGTGCCTAGCTAAACCCCTTGTCAAGGTGTCAAGGGCGGTGGGCGCGAGGTTTGTCGTGGTGGGTATCGAGGTTGACTTGACCCCACGCCCGCCGAAAACAGTGGAGTCTTGGACGGCCGTCTCAAACCGGTGCGGGAAGCCACGACGGACAAGAGTGGGGTGCCCTATTTCTGGTGCAGCGAAGGATCACCGATTGCGACACAAGAGATTTTCTGAGTTAGCATATCCTCTCGTTGTATCCCACTCCGGGACGGCCCTGGGAGTTGACAAGAACGCGCTTAAGGGCAATGCAACTTGATGACGCAGTCGCCCGCTAGTTTCCGAGGTTCCCGTCGCAAATTATTGCCCCACAGAGTGTTGCATCAATGGAGCCGATGCAACATCGCTCCCATTGTGGGTAACGACTGGCACTCGCTTGACCAATCGGACACAAGCCCTTGGGTTCCTCTGTTTCCACTGCCTTTCACCAGACGAACGGACTCTTGGGAGGTTACAACCACCAGGAACCGTGCATTTTCAAGTTACCTTAGGTGTGGAGATGCACTCACGTTTTCCAAGCGCTGTGTGTCAAGCCAAGGATTCTGATATTTAGTACTTCCCCACGCACATCGGTTCATGGCACTTGAGTGCCATGAACCAGGTCCGGGGATACCTCTACCAAGGCGGGGTTTGCCCACTATTACTGTCTGTCTTGCACATCCTGAAGGGTCCAGTACCTACTTGCCGAGACGAAGGATTCGCACTAGGGCCCTGCCACTCTTATTCAAGCCAAGGCATGGACGAGATTATGGTGTCGTAGACTTGCGGGTGTCCAAGCGGCGCGCGACGGTCACTGGAAGGTACCATGGCTCGCATTCAGAGCCACCACACCCACTCGGCGTGGCATCACGTCGGAGATGAGAGCTGGGCAGCCAAGGGGCAATCCTTCGTGGAGAACTTCGGGCTATCAAAAGGCTTGCCAAGCATCCGGAACGCGGTTGACACTCTCCGGCCATCGGAGCACTGGAAGAGCGTTGGAAGCCATAAGGGTCGAACCCCATCTCGACCGCCCGTCACCTCACGAACCTACGCTCACCACCGTGTTCATCGTCGGGCTCACTCCTTTTGCCCGTCATGAAGTCCCTTCTTTTGCGCGGGGCTCATGCCCTGACGTGCCTCTCGGCTTCCACTCTCCTTTACATCCCCTATGTCTCCGCCCTCCCTCAGGAGGGGGCTCCTCATGCCCCCATGAGGATTCGCGGGCACCGCGATGACTCCCTTGAGCTGGACGGCATGTCGCCCAACGTCCAGTACGCATCATCCGTCTTGCTTCGCCGCGACTACACCTGCGGTCCCGGAAACCCGTGCTCCAATCACGCGTGTTGCGGATCTTCTGGATTCTGCGGTTACGGCCCAACATACTGCGGCACCGGCTGTCAGTCCAACTGTAACGCTAAGGCCGAGTGTGGCCAGTACGCGGAAACACCAGGAAAGACATGCCCCTTAAATACATGCTGTTCCGAGTTCGGCTTCTGCGGTACCACCCAGGTAAATTGTTTCCCTTCCTTGAACGCTATCGTACGAGCCAACTGACACGGACGTTGCCCAGGATTTCTGCACGGGAGGGTGCCAATCCAACTGCGTCCTCAACCCTCAGCCAGCTTCTGGGTCACCTAAGAATCAAGCGCTGTCCAAAGGTAAGCCTATTCAGAGTTGGCCCTCAGTTGCGGTACTGATTCCGGAAAGTCATCGGGTACTACGAAAGTTGGAGTTACCAGAGTTCTTGTAATCGGAAATCCCCCAGCGATATGCCCTTGAACGAGCTTACGCATTTGAATTACGCCTTTGCTTTCATCGAGCCTGTTACTTTTGAGCTCACCACCATGGACGACAAGACTCCCGAGAGTCTCTTCAAACTGACGACCGACACCAAGAAGTACAACCCCAACCTCAAGGTGTATATTGCCATTGGTGGATGGACCTTTTCCGACAATGACACGGTTACCCAGCCGCTGTTCAGCGAGATCTCGAGCACCGAGGCCAACCGCCAGAAGTTTGCAGACAACTGTGTCAAGTTCTGCAACCTCTGGGGTTTTGATGGGTAAGTGCCTTTCCATTGCCTACCTACTTTGCCCTTTTTCCAGCTGCCCCCAACCATCTCCCCTTGTGATCTGCGTGCTGTATGTTGGCATCAGTCCAGCATACTGGCAGCAGTCCAGTAACAACCATCTCATTTTGTGATATTCTATCTACTCTGTATGTGCGACAAAGCCCTTGACACTTGTCCAGCATCGACATCGACTGGGAATACCCGGGAGCACCCGATCGGGGCGGCAAGCCCGAGGATGTCGAGAATTTCGTGCTGCTCATGAAGACGATCAAGCAGACATTCAACGGAGCCCCGAGGAAGCTTGGTCTCACCTTCACCATCCCATCTTCCTATTGGTATCTGAAGTGGTTCGACATGCCGAACCTCCTCAAGTATGCCGACTGGACCAACCTCATGAGCTACGATCTCCACGGCACCTGGGACGCCAACAACCCGATTGGAGCCATCGCGCAGGCGCACACCAACCTGACCGAGATCAAGCTCGCTACTCAACTCCTGTGGCGTAACGACATCAAGCCTGAGCAGGTCTGCTTGGGCTTTGGGTTTTACGGTAGATCCTTCCAGCTCGCCGACCCCAGCTGCACCACCCCTGGCTGCCCATTCAAGGGTGGCGCCAAGGCTGGGCCCTGTTCCAAGACAAGCGGTGTTCTCATGTGAGTCAGATCCACGATGTACCGGGCTTGTCGTTTGATACTGATGATATTGGTCAAGGTACTATGAGATCCAGGCCATCCTCAACCAGATCCCCAGCCTCACCCCAGTGCACGACGAAGACGCAGCGGTCAAGTACATCGTCTGGGACAATGACCAATGGGTATCGTACGACGATGGCGACACATTCGACCAGAAGCTTGCATGGGCCAACAGTGTTGGCTTTGGCGGCTCGCTGATCTGGGCCGTCGACACCGACGACGACAAGTACACAGCCATGAGCGGGCTGATGGGTGAGCCCGTCTCCCACGTTGACTCCACGACAGCCATTGCGCTGCCCGCCCTGAGCCAGAAGTCGGTCGCCTCGGTCCTCATTGGCGAGAACGGTCAGGACTGCAAGGTTCTCAAGGACCGCGCTTGCAAAGCGGTCACGGATCTCCGATGCGAATCGGGCTGGCTCATGCTTGGTTGGGACAGAAACGGGTGCCCCAGCGATCAGGGTGTGCCCATCTGCTGTCCCAGCGCGACCGCACCCAAGGTGTGCACCTGTACGCGCCTTTCCTCCCTTCTGCCGTGCCCTTTCGTGCTATGCTCCCCACGCTGACAACCAACTCCTAGGGAGAGGAAGCGGAAAGGACTGCAACGGCCAGTGCCATGCTGGCGAGGCCACGGTTGCGCTCTCCAAGTGGGGAGGCAAGGGACACGGATGGTCCGGCGAGTCCGGCACAGGCAGCTGCAACCGTGGCGATAAGGCCTTCTGCTGCACCGCCAATGATTGGGCCGCGACCACCAAAGGATGTCGATGGACAGACTGGTAAGGATTCCCTGCCCCTCAGACAGCTGTCCGCACAAATTAATGACACCGGGTAGCAACGGAAGTTGCTACGCAAATGAGGTTGAAAGGGCAGCCGTTGTTGAGTGCTCTTGGAATAGGAAAAGTGGGTCACTTACCCACCCATACACGCCCGCATCAGGGGTCAAGCCCGGCTAACATGAGGATGCAGAAAAGTATTGCTGCCAGGAGGACAGCGCCCTGTACGACTGCGTGTGGAGAGGAAGCAACCCGGACTGTGCCGATGCGAAATGTAATTTAGGGGAAGTTGCCATCATCAACAGTCAGAATGGTGACAACGGCTGGAAGGGATGCCTTTGGAGCAGGAAGAAGACCAACTGCTGCAAGGTTCGCAAGCCCCCGGGTGCGAAGCTCGAGTGTAACAAGACGACATGCGACGACGACCCGTTGGTCTGCGCCGCTGACGAGGACAAGTATGGCAACTACAAGCGCTCCGAGGATGGGGAGTTCCGGGGCTCCGAAGGCATCACGTATGTCGAGGACGCCGACGATCTGTCTGACGACAACGACAGTCTGTCTGAAGACAACGGTGGTCTGTCTGGCGACGCGACAGCACCCGCTACAAACACATCTCGACGTGGCGTTCTGGAGAAACGCAAGCGACGTGGATACTCAGCATGGTTTAATGGCATCGAATTCCTGACGAAAGAACAATTCTACGGCAGTCAAGCAGACTATATGAGATCGGTTCGCAACGGCCTGGTCAACATTGCCCAGGCTTACTGGTGGATGAGGTCAAGAACTTGCTGTAAACTTCCCTTTTTTTTTTTTTTTTTTTTTTACCGGGCCGAGAAGCTGACAATCCTCACAGCACGGCCGTCACTGGGGCCCATGGACTATCCACTCGACAGCCAGGGCAACCGGATAGCTCCCTCGAGCGCGGAGCTAGAGCACCTGATTCCAGCGTCCTTTGTCCTTGGCCGGTTCGTCGCCATCTCGTCAAATGGGCGCCTCATGCGACCGCTGCCCTTTGGAAACCGACGAGTGGTCCCAGACGGTGACGCTACCACGACCGCCCGAACCAATACCCGGTTCTGGCAAGACATATGGAATGCGGCTAACCAGCTTCCGGCTAACGACCCGGAGTTTGCCGATGTTGACACCCCGGCCGAGTACATCGCCGAGGCGATCGGCTCCTCGCGAAACCGACAAGCCATGGTTCTTTTACAGTCCACTGTGAACGGGCTCAAAGGACGTCTCGAGGTCTCTAGTGATCCTCTAAAATACCAGAATCAAGGCTAACCAATGTTTTTTTCACCAGGTGTTCAATAACCCCGTAGCGGACACCCGGTTCCGGACATATATCCGGCAGTCCACCCGCGACGCGAACGAGACCGCCGTCGAGTTGATGATGGCCAATCTCCGAGAGACCATTGCTGTCTTTGAGTACCTCAACGATAACGAGATCGCGAGCCGGACGGCCGACGTGGCGGCTGAGATTCGGCGGCGGCTGGTTGTCCTCGAGGCACGATTTCCTGATGCCCAGGGCATCGTGGATCATTGGGACCAGGCGTACACGCATTACTTTGGTCAGGTCTCGGAATTCGCGCGCGATTGGCTCTATGCACGCGTTCAGCAGGTCCGCACAGCGTACCAGGCCGTCGGCACGCCGTTTCGTGATTACGTTTTGGACGAACTCAAGATCATTGAAAGTAAGATAAGTGATTGTTACTATCCATTTGAGAAGCCGAAAAACAAGAATCAGTAAGTGCTTTTTGGGAGGTTTGGGCAAGATGTACGTACCTAGCAGAACGAGAGGATGTTTATATTGAGTCGGATCCATCGTCACTTTGCTGCCGAACCGGGCAACAATCAACACGGTTCCGGCCCCCTAAATCCCGACCGAGATGTGCCTATGAAGACAAGCGAATTTGTTTTGTTCTTATATTTCTATCTAGTCGTCGGGGTCCGCCGTGTTGAACGACCCCGATCCCATTCCTTGTTTGGGTGCGTGTGATAGTCACGTGCCCACCCATTCTCTAGCCAACCTCAGCTTGCTCCTTCCCAACGGCGGCAAATTTTCGATTGCAGGATATCGCGGTTATCGGTGTGAACTCTCAGACAAGAACTTTCGGGGCGGTTTCGAAATTTGTTGATCATAAGACGGATCGCAGGAAATCCGCTCAGTCAGGGCAACGAAGGAGCGGCGTCGTGGCCTTAGCACTACGTCAGCGAGCAATATCAGCCGCGCATCTGCAATGTCCACTTTTTGGACGTGGTTGTATTTGAGCAACGCCCGAAAATGTGTCGACCTTGTATCCTCACACAAGAGTCCTCTCATGCACCAAAACAAGCAACTGTGTTGCTCTCCTCGCACCTCCGAAGCAAAATGGCAGCCACAACGGCAGCCCTACAAGGCCAATCCACCGCCGACTCAGGCAAAGCCAACTTCCCCACGGACCCAAGCCTCCCCGGCGAGCATTTCGAGATCCGCCAGACCCATCCAACGGGCGACCACAAGCCCAACCCCGCCAAATCCCCTCCCCTCTCCCCACAGCGCAAGGCGCTGATCGACGACATCATCAACCTCTACGAGATGAAGCCGACAATCGGGCGCGTGAAGCGCTACACGCCCGACTGCGTCTACAACGACCAATTCGTCTACGCCAACGACCGCTACAAGATGGCAGGCCAATGGTTCGCCCTACCAAAGTTGTTCAAAGCTGCCGAAAGCCACGGGTACCAAGTGGTCACCAACGATCGCGACTTGATCCAGCTTCGTCACGAGGAGGACTGGCATTTCAAGGTGGTTCCCAAGGTGGCGGCCATTAATGCGCTTGTGTCGCTGTCGCTTGATCCGGGCTCGATTGATAGCGATTTCATCAGGGTGAAGTATCACAAGGATCAGGCGAACGATAAGGATTATAGTAATGAAGGGCTGGGGGCGACGTTTAAGAAGTGGCAGGCTGATAATGTTGCCAAGCATGTTATGAAGGATGATCCGGGTGTCAAGGCTTTTGAGGGCAGACGTATGGGACAGGAAAGAAGGAGGGGGATGCGCCTGTCAAGTATTTGTGATGTGTACGTTGAAGCGTCGTCATATGAAGGTACAGGTTTTTTCGCCTGTACTGATCCGCCGTGGGATGCATTACTTCGCAACGGGTGTCGAAGTCTGGAGGATGTCGTAAAATTCCACGTGGGAAGGTGATGATGTGGCTTCGTCCTTTCTGCAAATTCCATCTCCTTAAAACCGAGGACCAACCTGGCTGCCGGGCCGACTCCATATTTAAACTTTAGTGGCGGAGGAACAAAAAATAGGAAGGAGGGGAGGATTCCACTCTCACATGCCACGGAGAATGCGCCTGCTTAGTCAAGTGATGGTGCAAATGCCCTGAGCTCAGATGCGCCAATCGCATCCACACCACACCACCCCAACGAGCTCCGCACGACCGGTACCTGGTGTTCGAATGTCGCACCCCGAATGGCGCTCGCGCCCCGAACACGTTCACTCAGGCCGGTCATTTCAAACGAGTGCCGACCATCTGACTCCGTACCCCGGACTCCTTGGAGACGGCACTTCGATACAACGTTGCATTTGAAGTTGGAATGGAAGGATAACCTGTGTCCACAAAAACCCGAGTCCTTGTCCATCTCGGTCTAATTTCTCGGTTTCTCAGGAGTTAGAACTTTCAATGACACCCATCGATTGGCGGGATGCTCGATGACACGGATGTTTGCCGGGACCGGGAATTGAGTCCAGCCACCCGTCAGCACCCCGCCTCGGGCGTCCCCAACAGCCGACAAAACCCGCCGGTGGATTTGGCTTCGAGAATGCTCCAAATGCGCCCGTTTGGAGTTCAGCAGTAAAAGAGGTGTCATGGATTTGGGAGGGCTGTTCCCGCATTTGCGTATTTGTTAAATGGTATTAGCTTCCCAACGGTGTTTCTGAGTAATCGATGAGCCTTAATTTTGACGGCAACATGTTCATAATGATGGATGAACCTGATGGTGAAAAACTAAACCCTTTGTCAACTGGGATAGGATTTTCAGGTTCCCGTTTTAACTGCCCAGAACTCCGATCCCAGTGAAAATGATACCCAAGCCTAACAGACGACATCCCGTCACCTCCGGTCCAGGGTATGAAGGATGGGGCCCTGAAACCGAGTTGGGGTTCTGGGTACCATCACGCTCAGAAACTAATCTCCTGAGGGGAACTTTTGCGTCCTCTCCTGAACGACGAGTCCGACAGACTAGTGGACCTTCCGTGAGCTACCCCTTGATTCATGGAAAGCACTTCTGATCTGGTCCTGGGATCCAGGAGCTGCCCCTGACAGGTCTCATGTGGCCAGACCCGTCCTACCCCGAATGTAGTCTTAGTCAGTGTATATCTTGGTTTAATATCTTGGCCGCTTCCCATCTACACACCTGGTGAGCGTCCAAGCCTGATTGTGCATCATTTTGCTACTCATTCTCGTTCTATTTCAATCAACACAGTTATTGTTATTGACCGTCATAAATCAACCGTTATTCAGGGGTAAAACCCTTACCAAGTCAGATAAACCTCCTTATTCCGCCATGCGCTCCGCAGCCCTCACACCCCTATTCTCACTCCTGGCGTTTGCTTGGAGTCCACCCTCATATGACGGGTATCGCCTCGCATGGTCCGATAGTTTCACCGGGCCGTCTGGCCTTCTTCCCAACCAAGGTATCTGGAATATTAAAGACGGTGATTTGGGAGTCAACAATGAGCTTCAAACATACAAGGCCAACCCTCGGAACGTCCAAACAAGCGGAGGAAACACACTCCAGCTTGTTCCTTGGCGCGACAGTTCAGTTAGGGCTGGCTGGACCTCTGGCCGAATCGAGTCCAAATCCACCTTTGTACCGCAAGCAGGGGGTCTCACGATTGCCGAAGGTGTGATTCGATTTGGAAGTAACCAGATCTGGACCAGTAAGTGACTTTCAGAATTCTCCCCCTCGAAAGTAAACGTCATACTCCTCCGTCGGGTACCCACCTGAGTTGGCGAGGACCTCGTCGGACACCCCTCCGCTTATCGTGTGAGATTGGGGCTAACCCCCTGCTTAGAGGCAGGTATTTGGCCGGCATTCTGGCTGCTTGGTGATTCAATCCGCCACGGGACGGGCTGGCCCGCTTGCGGGGAGCTTGATATTGTTGAGACGGTGAACGGCCAGTTGACGGGCTTTGGGACGGCCCATTGCGGTACCTTCCCAGGTGGCATCTGTAACGAGCCAAGCGGACGTGCGGGCACGGTCGCGATCCCAAATCAGGAATGGTGAGTGACGAACCCGTTTCCTATGTCTTTGGGCCCTCCAGACTGGGGTGAGGACGGCTCTGTCTCGGCTGGATGAGTGAGCCTAGTGGAAACTCAAAGTGGCAAAGCGTGAGATGGAGGGAAAAAGACACGAACCAGGTGATGAGGTGATCGTCGGTGCGGCGTCTCGGCTAACTCCCGCGGAACCGCAAAGGCAGCGCTGGCGCATCGTGTGGGACCGCACACCCAACAACTGGTTGAGCGAGACGATTACGTGGTTCATGAACGACCAGCAGTTCCACCAGATCCGAGGAGACCAGATTGGTGACTTGGGCGTCTGGCAGAGCTTGGCCCAGAAGCCGCTCTTCTTCATCCTGAACGTCGCCGTCGGCGGAGACTGGGTATGACACCGCTCACCTGGGTGAAGACATGCTAACGAATTGCAGCCGGGGTATCCAAACGCCAACACACTCGATGGGTACGGGGCAATGATGGAGGTTGGATATGTTGCACTGTACCATTCTCTTTGAGTCCCAGGCTGGCCGGCGGCGACCGCTGCGCAGACGACCACCGATGTACATGTACCTGCATCTGATTTAGCATTTGTTGGCTTTCCTTTCCACTCACTACAGCATGGGGATCCACGATCTCTGGCACACCTCCCGGAACGCGGGCGGGTCGGTCCGGGTGCGTCATTTGAGTATCTTCTCGGTCCCTAATCAATGCATGCTCAACTCTTCGCGAAGAAAATGCCCCGTACTTTGGCTTGTGGTGAATCGGCAAGCACGCCCTGTAAGGATTGCCATTGGGCTGGTGTCCTACCCAGGAGGCCTCATCATACGCCCATCACACGCGAGGTCCTTGACCTCTGCTGTGCCTGTCACTACAAGGCGCCACAATCCGCCGGGGCCTTTCTGGCAGGTGGTTTTCCAGGGGGCGGTGTCTCCATGGTACTTCATCTGCACTAACGCCCGAGCAGCCAGAACAACAACGTTGACGAAGGAGGCTTTGGGCGGTGGTGTCAAGTGCTGCCAGCACCCCCTCGCTTAACAAGCCACTCGACCGGGCGGTCACCGATCATCGATCATTGGCGAAAGGTATAAATTCCTAGCAGAGCTCTCTGGAGGACAGGCCGAGAACCTCCCCGTCTTTCATCCTCGAGTTCATCATCTCGGGCAAAGCCGCCCACCACTCAAACAGTTCTGGCTTTTTCAGTCCTCCTTCTCGTTGTCACCTTTACAACATGGCAGCCCAACAGCGGAGCCTCTCTCCTCCGGAGCCACGGGAAGGCCCGCGTCGCCCTCTCCGAACAAAGCTCCCCGTAAACGAAGAAGTGGCCCTGGAATGCCGGTGCAATGCCGAGGACCGAATCGTTGATTCAGAAGGCTACCTTGTCGGTAATTTGGCGAACTGCCCGGTCCACCGCCACAACCCCGGACCCAATCGGGCGAGCATCAAACAACCCTCAAGGCCGTTGGCCTCCTACGAAGAAACCTTTGCGGCATCCGATCGCCTCAAGGAATCAGAATCTCGTGACCAGCCATCGTCTTTGTCACTCCCAAAGCTCCCGAGGAAGCTTCCGCGCACGACCGCAACCTCTGAGACCAACACGATACCACGAACCCCGCGTAACCCGCCGACGCCTAATAAAACAACCGCCTCGGTCTGCAGAGTCGGTAACTCGACGTTCTTGATCGATGGTAACGAGGCCGAGAGGATTATCCGAAAGTACTTCCCCAATGGCGGAGGCAGTCTTGCCCGCTTTTCCCTGGCGCAGGAGCTGGAGCAGGCGGAAAAGGCGCGAAGGTAGACAAAACTGGCGCGAGAGAAGGCTCTCGTGGAACAAGTACAGCGACAGCTCTTTGGCGACGCCCCGCTGACGCTCCAAAGGGCAGCAGAAGTGCTCAAACTGGTAGCCTAGTTGAGCCCCTGAGGGACATGGCTGGGTTTTTTTTTGGTTTCGTTGAACTTATTTGGTCAATGCCTTTCTTGTCTTATTCTGCGCCTTCTCTTGTTCTGCGGCCACTCGTTGCGGGATGGCGTGCCGATGATTTGGGTTGGACCATGGCATTTCGGCTTTACTGGTATCTAATTGCCTCGGATGTTACGCCGCTTTTGTGTGTTTCGATACCCTATCATGATACCCTCTACTGGAAAAAGGAATTAGCGTCCATAGAGAGATAATTAAAAAAGAAACGAAAAGGGCACTCTTTCCAGCCCGAAACCCTCAGTCCGCCCCTTGCGTCGCAAAACTCGATGTCCTCCTGCGCGTCTTTCGTCCCTCCGCACTAACTAATATCGGCTCGTCGACTCCACTGGGGCTGGTGGACTTGTAGGGTACATTCTTATCTTTGAGAAGGTTACTTTGTGCAGGTTTGTCTTATTCTCGCCACTGGTGGCTGTTGGGAGGAGAGTTAAAACTCCATTGTGCGATCGGAAAGATTGCAGTGATCGAGATTCCAAAATCACGTCATCGGGTCAGATCGAGGCAGATGGAATCAGAGCCTCGACAACCGACGCAACCGTCGAACGTCAACGGAAGGGTGGGGAAGAGCTCATGGTTGTTGGGACTTGGGAGTTTGAGGCCCTGGGCGTTGGGCGCCTGTTGTGCACGCTGCCCTTCCGCCTAGCTTGACGACCTTCCCCCTCGGCGCGCATTGGAGTGTCCGGTTGATGTCGTCAGGGTGTTGCCGAAGTGTGCGATTGGATTATGTAAGCCGACGGAAAAGGGGTGGTCTGCAAAGAAGCACGGAGAGCGATAGGGTCGGAGTCACGCCCGACAAAACTGGGAGAATGAATAAGAGATGCAAAGCTAGTTCTTGTTCTTGTTGCGGTGGTTTTGATGCATTTTAGATGCGATATCCATGCTCAAGGCGGAGCGGAGCACGAGATGATACGATGAAATGTGCGACTTGCTGTTCTTGTCGGAGGTTCCTTCCCTGCGAACGTCGGAACCTGAGGTGGTGGGGGTCGTTTCTCTCCTAGTCACCCATCGTGGAAGGTGCGAGAGTCAGGAACCTCAAGAAGCCATCCATTCCAACTTCTTCCTCCCCTCTTCCATGAACACGCCTCCAGTTACTATGCCCTCGACGACAACATGACGATGCATTCAGCTCCCACCACCGGGCCTCCCTCTTCCGTGTTTGTGTTCTCGTCTTAGCCTCAATGCCTGCCGACGCCTGATCCTGAGACATGGAACTGGATGAGCATCGCTCCGACCACGCACTGGCAAGCTAGCCCGCCGAGCGGAGGCCCAAGACCAGTGGCCGCCTAAGACCCACGGTCCCAAGCCCATCCACCCCATGAACAAGTTGCCATCCGGCATTTTGAGCCGACACTCGATTATGAAGGAAACTCTTGGCCACTGCACGCGTAGCTAATCGAATTTCACATTGGACAGGGCCAGGGAACAAACGACAGCCGTCGACCGGGGTTGTCTGTGGAGATCACTGCAAACAGGCATCCGCACGAATTGTTTAACATGACGGCATTTTACCGGTGGATCTTGTCTATCAACGCTCCCTTGAGAAATCGTTTGCAGGTCGCAGTGTCACCTGTCTAGCAAGCCGCGAGAATGTTGACCCCGCCACATCCATCACACACACCCATTACCCGGAGCCCCTGTTCAGCAAAGCTTGCGTGTTGTCGAAACATGGTTAGTAGGTTGGGCCATCAGTGGTTGCTCCCGTTGCTCGCCTCACTCAGCGGCGCAACGTAAGCGCGTCCCGCTCATCGCCCGTTCATCGCATGGCACTGACTGACCTGCGGAGCAGGTTCCCCACGAAAGGCAAGAGGTTAAATGTGGCTCACATGGAGTAGGTGGTGCCTATCCCGGCTGATGAATAGGGTATTCCCAGCGATGTGTGGACCTTCGTCCCGAGAAGATTAGTGCCGTTGAAAGCATGGATACCCGCCATTCCTACATTCCGGGTGGATCAAGGTGTCTGGTAACCACGCAAGAGAGGGGGAATCCCTTTCCTCGCCCATCTTGAAATCTTCGTTATTGACAAATTGCTCCCACCTGTTAGACAAACTCCAATATCGGCGTCTTGGAACATTGCATCATTTTCTGCGGGCTTATGGGATCGTCAGCCGAGGTTGGCGTTCCCTCGAGTTCTTCAATGCCTCGCTAAATTCACCGTTCAAACGGTCGCAATTGGGCTAACCGCGATGGCCTAGGCCACGTTTCTGTGGACGGAAACAAGCCTTCGCTGTTGACCCAAACATCCTGAGCACACCTCGGGAAGCCATGAGAAAGCTCGGCAGCTGTTCTTCCCGTGACGGCAACGCTGCTCCGTCAAGCCAGTCGTCATCTTTCGAGCTCAACCTGAGAAAGTCCTTAGCGCCTTTGGGCTCGTTGTTTATGCCATGTCGCAGGCTCGTTCATTACCCTCGACAACGTCAAAGCTTTCAACAGACGCATGAACGCAACATCCACCGAGACGACAGCTAAAAGAGCATCTTACCACGGCGATATCCTTCTAAGGCGGTCAGAGACACCGGGAGGCCACGTAATCAGGAGTGTCTCGGCCGTTTCGACGCGGGATCGCCATTTCCACGATAAATGCGTCTTTTGCACAACGCTTCGCCCTGCGATGCTGACAACCAACACGGAATCCACCTTGCAAACGATTAGTTGCTGTTTACCCTCCCCCTTTTCCCGTGGTATCGTATTGCAGGGAGTTACATCTACCACTACTCTTGGCCTGTTTGTCCTGGACCAAACGCTTTCCTGATGTGCACGCGTAGTGGTTGTGGGACCCTATCCGACAATCACTGACCAACGAGTGGACGCAGTTCATCCCCTGCATCCGGGAAAACGACAACAATGGGCACGCACCGGCAATTGGCGGCGATTTCTTGGCAGCAACCACTGCAGGACCGGGGGGTGGATAATATGCGGGCAATTATGGTAGATGAAATTACGGTTTGCGTCATCCTCTCATACCCAACACCAGCACACGGGCCAATGTGGAAATATGCGAGCTGGCTTATATGTCCAAGTTTCAGTCGCGGGCTGCGCAGATACTATGGATGGTTCCGCCTCCCAGGGTCTTGTCCACGAATTCTCTGGGCATGCTGTCGGCCGTCCCGCGGGTGGGAGAGACTTGGCTATTTTTGGCCGCTGCCGCGTCTCACGTTTGACAGATGATCTTCGGCCCTTGTTTTGGCACCCCGGGTTCTGCCCACGTCACGCATGGATTGGTCTGGACTCACCCACCAGCGGCTGCTCGCTTGGATACATTCGATGTGGTGACGCACGTCACATTTCGGGACGGGCTATCGTCCGCTTCTAGAGCCATCCGCCGACGGCTCGGCTGGCGTTGCATGTTTTGGCGTTGGAGATCACCTCCTTTGGCCCATGGCGTTCACCTCCACTTGGACCCTTGGAGGCACATTGGCCGGTGGTAGTAACCACACGTGGAGCGGGCTCTTTGACCGAACATCAACGCTCTGCTCATCCAATAAGTTGATGTTTATCCGGCTCAACGACTCTGGAAAGGCGTTCATCAAGATCCTGGTCTCCCCCGGCGCATCTCTCGGGCTTCAGGTTCGCTGCCAAGGCACGGGGCAGTGTGAAGGCATAGCAGGGGCTGGACTCAGAAGATAGCATCCCACCCTTGGCCGCCTTACAACGAGGTCACTTTGGTGCTTGCTCGGGTCTGACGGCTTGGGCTTGAGAAGAGGCCAGAGGAAAGGCAAGTTGGGCGAACAATGGGGAAGCCACATCAAGGGCTTTGACAATCACGGCATAGCTTGGAACGTTACATCATTGCTGCTCAAGGACGAGGGTTCGATAAAGAGTCTGCATGAAACATTCGACATTCAGCCCTTACTTCGTTGTTGGCGCGCTTGCGTTTTGGTCCGTTTGACTGCTTTCCTGCATCAAGCGGCGAAGGTATTCCGACAACGCCATTCACGGCATCGACGACGGAATCGATGACGACGCCGATTAATAGCCCAACCCGGGTCAGCACCCTTGAGGTGATCTCGAGATAGATTCCTGCTCTCACCCACAACAATTCATTAGAAAGAGTGCAGTGTTACCAACCAAGGATCTAGACTACACCTCTAATGCTTCCGAGTTTCATACGATGGGCTTTGATGCAGACGTTTCTTTCACACGAATCGCAACTCGCTGCGAAAACAAAGACACTTACGGCGCGACGAGGCTGTCTACGTCCCTCTCAGTAAAGCGGAACGACGACTCCCGGTGATGAATTCACGAACTCGACCCGGTGCGGCAACCCACCAATCCCGGGGATTAGTGTTGACGGGAATGCGTGGTGTTGACATTAGCCGCCGTGTGGAGAAGAATGGATGGCAACGTACGTCTCAGCCGGAATGGAATGTCTCCCACATCCCGTGGGGCGCAAACACTGCTAACAAGGTCAGTGACAGCGCGGGGAAAACACTTCGGTTGACCCCCTTTTGTCTGTCTGTCTCTCGCTAATATCAAGATATTTGAGTGCATTGTTTCAACACTTATTAAACGTGGCAAAGACGTGATTTAGGTCGTTCATGACCATCAACGATGCGCCGCGTAACGCAATATCCAACATTTCATGAATCGTTCTTTAATCTATCGAACATGACTGAGGCTTTGATGAACGTGACGGACAGGATGAGGGGGTGTTGGTGTTCCCAGGTATAAAGGTTCTGATCTTCGCCGGTTCCAAGGTGTTGTTCAGACTCAGGGACCATCGCCTCAGTCCAGCTTCCAGCACACACAACAGTCCACGACCGACCGATCGACCGATCTCCTCCGTCACCATGACCGTCCTCTCCAAGGCCTTGTTGGCAACTGTCCTGTTGCTCCCCGGCGTTCTCGGGGCTGCTTTCCCCGTCGACAACCGCGAGGATATCATTGCTCGCGCCGCTGATGTTATCGTTGTAAGTTCAACGCCCTCCCTATTCGCCACATACAAGCCTAAGAATCTCACAAACTGACAATGACTTCACAGGATAACGTCGCCGACATTGCCGCTCGCCAGATCGAAATAGTCGAGGGTCTCGACGACGAGATCGAGCTCGACAAGGAGGGCAAGGGCAAGAAGGGCAAGAAGGGTAAGGGCGGCAAGGGAAAGAAGGGAAAGGGTGGTAAGGGCAAGGAAGGCAAGGGCAAGGGCGGCCCTCCGGCTGACGGCCCTGGCGGGCCCCCGGAGGCTAAGGGTAAAGGCAAGGAGGGCAAGGGCAAGGGTGGCCCTCCGGCTGATGGCCCTGGCGGTCCCCCAGAGGCCAAGGGTAAAGGCAAGGAGGGCAAGGGCAAGGGCAAGGTTGTCCCTCGCCAGGAGCTCGACAAGCCTGAGGGCCCAGAGGGCAAGGGCAAGGGTGGCAAGGGAAAGGAGGGCAAGGGAAAGGAGGGCAAAGGAAAGGAGGGCAAAGGAAAGGAGGGTAAGGGCAAGGAGCGCCCTACCGGCACTCGCGGGCCTCGTCCTACCGGAACCCGTGGACCTCGCCCTACTGGCACCCGTGGACCCCGTCCTACCGGTGCTCCGGAGGGTAAGGGAAAGGGTGGTAAGGGTAAGGGCCCCGAGTAAAGGATCAGATGAGCTGGGAGATGATGGGTCTGTCGGTACTCGGGTTTTCGATTCAGGACGGGTATGCCGTTTTCTTTGTTGTGTGATCAGATTCAAAACTCGGTCGCTACTGGTCAAAAAGGGTTCTCTTGTCGATATGTGTCATTCCGTAGCAGGGGATATTTTTCAGTTGGTAGAAAATCAAGCACGTTTGACACACTGCGCTGCTCAGTTTAGGGCGTGAATCAGGTGAATACAAATCTTGCGATACTACCTGGTATAAGCTGGTAAACCGCAAGACGCAAATTAGCCCTCACATGGCGGAAGGCCTGTCAAATATTTCCCAACGCCTCAAAGACCTTTCTTGAGCCCGTATTACTGGAGCAACATGTCGTTAGGAACTTGCCTGATCCACTTTAGTCGAACATCACTCTGTCTGGCAGCGTCAATCCTCGATTGCGATGGAGCCGAAACGATGACGTTCTCGTCACAGAGCGGCGCCGCGTAGCTCCCCTGAGGGACAGAGCGTTTTGATGAGTGATTCAGCCAAAAAATAACATGTCGTTGCCTATTGTCAGTTCCACCCCGGCAGCGGCAGACGGAAAGCCCGCGCCAAGACCCGAAAACGTAGGCCAACGGCTCCGACGCCGCCCCACCAATGTTCGGGTTGTCCCCGCCGGGAATCTTGGTTCCAAGCCTGGGGCCTTACATGGCCCGTGCGCCGCCCCTGTGAATTTCTCGGTGTTTGCGGTGGTGCACGGACCGCCTTCGGAAGGGTATAAAATAAACCGCTCCTCTTCCCAACTTCCTCCTCTTTTCTTTTCTTCTTCATACTTACCTTGATTGACCTCCGGATGCTCAAGCAAGTCTGGGGGTGTAGCCGGGCCCTTGCCATTGCACATCGGCGAGGACCTAGTTACGGGTTGTCCTTCTGGGGCTATCTCGATCGCAATTTTTGATTTCCACACCCATCAGCTCTTTTTTCACTGTGTGCTCGGCTTGCAGTCGTGCCATGGAGAAGAAGTTTCTCCTGATGCCTCCACGCGCAACGGAACGCAGCCTCGTCGGATAAAGTGGATCGTAACGTCCAGGCGCCCTTCCTCGCTGAAAAAACCGGAGGAGTGACGTGGTTTCCTTCCATCCTGGGGGTTAGGCCCGATGCGGACGGGGAGAAGTTCGCCAGGACGGAGGACAGCATGGGGTTGGTAGTCAAGCCGCGCAGGGGGAATGCAGTGTTTTGGGTGAACATGATGGCGAATGGGACGGGGGATCCGAGAGTGTTGCATGCTGGGTTACCGGTGAAGGAGGGGAAGAAGATTGCGTTCAATTCGTTCAGTTAATTAGTATCTCGATGTGCCGGTGGTTGGGAAGCCAGGGGACGATGGTCTCAAAATTCTATACTCAAATAAGTGTAAAAAAGTTATGTGCCCGCCAGATTGATCTACACCTGAGGCCTATACTCGCTAGAAAGTGAGCTAAGTTTTAACAACGGTCTGAAGAACTTACGAGATAGTTCATCATTTAATACTCTCGACTGATTACCTCTTTATTCAGTTCCACGTCGCAAGCCTACCAAACGCGCACTAATACTTCTTCATGTCCCAGCTAGCATTCTACGGTCAAGAGGCTGTATTGAGTTGTAGCGCACTGTCAACTTCGAGCATTTCCCACTGGTTCTGGGTCGGGCATCGACGAGCCATTTTGGCATGCGCGACTCGCCCTCCGACTCTCTGCATGTGAGCCCTGAGTCCGACCCACATATCATGAGTTGATAGGCAGCGACGCACAGTGACATGCAGGTGACACAGACAATCTACAGTTCTAACTGGCCACCAGCAGCCACGTCATGTCCAGACACGGCCAGACCACGCCGAAGCAGTCGATTTGCTGCCGAGAAGTTGTGCTTAAAGCCAGACAACTGCAGCTGTGCAGTGCCTTCAATTCCCTCCACTCTTTCATTCACAGCCACTTCAACATGGAAAAAACAGGAAGCGACCCCCGATCTCGGAGCGTGCATGCGGATGAGGAATGGCCTCCTGAGCCGACTGCACCATGGAAGCACGGTGCACTCCTCTATCTCGGCATCGCTCTCGATGTCGCATGTATAATTGCAGCGGCCCCGTTTCTCATTCTGGCAGGGGCTGCGGCGCGGCTTGATGGCCAGGTTGCCCCCAACGACGAATGGCAAATGATATACGCAGCAATGAATGTGGTAAGCCCCCCCCCCTCCCCTCCGTTCCTTTGCCTTTATTTGTACCTGAACAGTCAGTAACGTCTTCTGCGATCCCAACAGACGGTTACCATCTTCCCCATTGCCTTTACGGCCATTGTGGCGCGAGCCATCAGAGCAGTGGCAACGTGGAAACTTGAGCGCGGAACCACGCTTGGTTTCCTGGAGCAGCTACTGGCAAGCCGATCACTGGTTGGAGCGGTGCAAATTCTGTGGTCGCTCCGTGTGATTAATCTCATCGGCTTGCTCCTCGTCACCCTAGCCGTCATCTCGCCTCTGGGCGGCCAAGCCTCGCTGCAAATGTTCAAAATCAGGGACACGCCCGAGGTTTCCACAACGGAGATAGCATACCTCAACACACTCAAGAGCGACGTCTCCATCTTTGAGTACTCGCCGGGATACGTTGTCGAGTCCATATCCGCCATGAACGTCATGTACGGCGCTTCTCTGACGGCCCCAGCAACGGTCAAGAACTCGTCTATGGACCTGTGGGGCAACGTCAAGATCCCCTACCTGTCACGGCTCACCACCCCGGCCGACGAATTTGGATGGCAACATGTCCCACCGGAGCCCCTCCTGGAGAAATATTCGTCCCTCATCGGTATCCCAGCCCGAGGCCTATCGGCAGATACCAACACGAGCTACGTGCTCGAGACGAGCTATTTCGACCTCGACTGCTACAAGATGGTCAACAACACCGCCAACCTGAGAGACTGCGAGGCCAAGAACGACACTGCTAGCGTGGCGGCGAATAACACGATGCCCGACTACATCTGCTACACCGGCTCGACCTTCAGCTTCGGCATCGACGCCATGCTTGCGCAATCATACGGAGGACCATGGTCGTACATCAACGACACGGACAGCGACTTTCCACAGCGCACCATCCGCTTCACATCCGTCTCTCTCTCGGCGTCGCCCGTATTCTACTGCCACATCTCAACCGCCTACGTCGAAGCCGCCGTCGACTGCACCGGGCTCTCGTGCGCGGTGGCGCGGATGCGGCCGTCCCAGCGACGCCACCCAGACCCGCGGCTGGTGCCATTCGAGTTCACATACTACGCTAACAATTTCTTCTACGAGCTCCCGCTTGCTACGAAGCCCTCCACCGGCGGCAGCGGGCGGGCCTCGCAGCTCACCGAGTTCTTCCTCAACGACCCTCTGCTGCCTCTCGCCAACACATACCGCCTGCTTGTGGGCCTGTACAAGGTGCCTCGACAAGACATGTCGGTCCGCCTTGGCCAGGTCATCAACAGCTACTACCTGGCCAGCGTGGACTCGGACGGCATCACCGGCATGAGCTCCGGATCAGGGGCGCCCACCACGACGGTAGACGGCGATGGGTCGGCGGTGAACGGCGCGTTTGACAACATCACAACCACTTCGACCGTGTCTGTCAACCGCGTGCGCTATGTGTGTCAGTGGGGGTGGTGGGTGATTTTTGTGTTTGCGTGCCTGGTCATGTTTGCCGTGGCCTGCGTGGGCGCGCTTCTAAACAGACTTACGAGTGGACCGGACATCCTGGGCTACGTGTCGACGTTGACGAGGGATTCGCCGCATCTGCGCGTCTCCAAGGGTGGGAGCGCGTTAGATGGGCCGGATCGCGCGCGTTTGCTCAAGGAGGTGAAAGTGCAGATGCGGGATGTCCAGCCAGATCAGGATGTTGGATATTTGGCTTTTGCGTCGCAAGATGGGAGTCCAGAGAGGCGGCTGAAGGTTGCTGGGAGGATTTATGAGTGAGAGTTTGACATGGCGTTATCAAAAGGGTTTGATTGCTCATACAATTCCCGCCTTGTTTTGAAGCCATGTTTAATACCAACGACCGTTGAAGATCCTCTCGCGCGGGGCTGCCCTGCGCTGCTGTTCCTTGCCATGTTTATCCGAGTCGTATCCCGCACCCATAACCTCCCTCTCCTTCTCCCGCTCGAGCGCCCTTCGGATCGCAACATCGCCGGCGGTAGTTTCGGAGCCGAAATCTTCCCACCAAATATACAGCAAAAACGCCTTGAGTCCCCTAACGGCGAGCCTTTCGCGGATGTGGCGGATGATGACCCTGTAGATTTCAGCGTGGCGCCTGCGGCGCCGACCCTGACCGCGGACGGGGGGGACGCCACGCAGAGCGGCCAGCATCTCATCTCGGCCATACGTGTCGCGCGTATGCAATTCGAGCGTGAGGGACGGCAGAGGCGCGTATGCGCCGAGGAGTCCGACGAGATACGTGAAATCGACCGTAGCGTCGACGCGACCCCGGATGGACGCCACGAGCGCCAACCAGGTGATGTGCTGGAGCACATGTGGGAGTGGTGCGGGCGGCCTCATGACCGGCCAGGCTCCTGTTGGCGGGTTCGCACGTCCTGTGCACCAGCGGATGTCGTTGTACGCGACCACGATGTGGTTCCTGCCGTAGAAAAGCTCCATGGCCAAGTCGCGAAACCGCTTGCTAACAAGGAAGCAGGCGACCGGCCCATTGCACTTGAAACAGCGGCCCTTGAGCGCGGCGTTACTGTGATTGCCCCCGGCGCAAAAGACCCTGCCGAGGAGCCAGGCGTGGTAGCCATCGATCTGCGAAAACGCAACAATTTGCTCGCTAGAACCGGAGCCGCCCTGCTGGCTCAGCAGGGGCTTGCCGGCAATGTACTTGAGCTCGAAGCTGCGGGTGATGAGATGTGAAAAGCTCAGAACCTGAAGCTGTAACTCGGCCGGTAGATCGAAGAAGGGAAAGGTGGGCTGGTAAGTGGCCGCCTGGACCGTGGATTTCGCAAGCGACAAGAGCGCCTCGTCGCACGGTGCCGGCGGGTTCTTGGTGCATTCCCCGAACGAGATACCGAGTTCCTGCAAGGATGATGGGAAGCCGCTGAGTGGCTTCGCAACGCGCTCAGCCGTCTTGATATCCCTCACCACGCAACGGACGTAGAGGCGGAAACGCCGCGGTTCGGCGTGCTGCACCAGCTTCGCGCATACTCGCTCCCACTGAGAGATGGTGCGAGCATCGAGTCTTGAGCGGACATTTAGTGGTCTCTCCTGGTGGCATGTGTTGACTTGCCCCCAGGCCCAGGGAGGTTCGGGATCGGTCGCGGGCGGCGAGTGCGAGCCGTACAAGCTGATATGGAACCTCACATTGACCGGGATTGGGTTGTGACACACCCCAGTCAAGATGCAGCCAGAGCACGAGCATGGGGTGAGATCCACGAACAGGCACCTCATTGCCCTCGTAGCTTGTGGGCTGAGATTCTCTAGCGGAGCGAGTCCGCCAGGGCCAGTTGTCGAAACCCCCCAAGTATAGGAAGAATAGAGGGCAGTCTCCATCTCGTCGTGGATGGCATGGGACACGGCCAGGAGGTTGATAGGAATTCTGCTATTCCAGTTAACCCAGAGGCGTGTCGACTCCCCGTCGTCCTCAGACTTGCAGTCCCCGGAGCGACTGTTTTGGGACGGCACAACGGCGGGGGGCTCGCAGCCATGGTTCCAGCAGTTGAGATCGATGAATGCTTCCTCCGTGTCCACGAATTGCTTGATGCCAGCAAAACGGTAGATTGCCATCCTCACACTGGGTGGGGCCTTCATGAAGCTGGAAGTTGGAGGGGGTTTCGCCGTTGTGCCAGCAGCTGTGACGAAGAACTCCGTGATCCTCTTCTGTCTCATTTCGACGGATTTTTTCTGATTCTTGTGCGATCAACCTCCACAATCTGTGATCAAGGACCATTGGTTGAATTGTAGGCGGGTTCCCGACTCTGTGTGTTGGGTGCCAAAAAGCCTAACTACTGCGTTATTACATCACAATTCCATTTATGCATATGCCCCTCTATATGCATCTACATCCTCGCCAACTGGCATCATTTATTTTCGCGTCTACTTCGGACCCAGTCCCAAAGCCCCAACGGCAAAGCTTGCGTTCCCCGCGGCTACCTCTAGCCACACAACAGCACAGACCGCTTTTGGACCGAGGCCTTTGCGTTTGAGGATTATCTTGCGGATCCCGATCGCTTTCCCCTCAACAAGCACGGACGATGCCTCTATGGCGGGTTCGCCTGTCTTTGCCAAAAATGCTAGTGACGCGTTTCGTGGCGCGCGTTGAAGCCGCACCTGCCAACTGTAAAAACAGGGGTTTCATCCCATCTCCGTCGGCGCCTTCCAAATGTTCGCTGGTCCACGCCGTTGCCGCTGGACGAGCAAGGGTCGGCCAACGAGTCACGGTCCATGCCCGAAGTTTTCCGCACTCTTCGATTGGCAACAAATGATATATTTGAGAATATGACTCAACAAAAGAGGAAAATGGCAACCAAATTGTCTGAAATCTCGTACGGTCGTGACAACGGAATCCACCGATCCAACCACGCCCAAAGCTGTTTTCTGAAGTCCCAAGATGCATCCAAAAAAAAAAAAAAAATCCATCACTGTCCAACGCTCCCACCCTGTGGCGCGCCTTGCCCAGGCTGCGGGGGGCCATAACCGCCAGGCCCTGACGGCAGCTCAGCCTCTGAAGGACGAAATGGGGCCGGCCCAGGACCTTGATATGCCGCACCCGAATTCTGGTAAGGGTTGTTCTGCTGCGGAGCATATGCCTGCTGTTGGGCGTATGCTTGTGGATGTCCAGGAGGCTGGGAATACGGCACCGGATACGCAGGCGCAAGATATTGCTGCTGAGGGTAACTGGGGTCCGGCAGCTGTTGGTGATAGGCGGAACTTTGCGGGACGCTTGTTTGAGAGTTGACGGGTTGAGGCGCGGCAATCGGGGGTCTTGGGCTACCGTACTGAGCTGACTGGGGCGTTCGAGGGCGCTCTCGATATGGTTGCTCGGCTGCCTGCGGTGCTACACTGACCGGCTGTCCCTGAGGCGGTGTTTTGGCGGGCAGCTTGAACGAGTAAAGGGGCTTTTCGGCCTTGCCACCCTCCTGCGTTGATACCGTGCTGCCGACCTTCTTGCCGGCCTTGAGCGCCGCGATGGCCGTCTCGAGAGCACGGATGCCCGACTCCTTTGCGTGAGTGTCCGCGTCCGCTCCATGGACTGCCTTCAAGTACTCCATGAACTCTAGATAAGCCTTTGAGACTTTGTCCAGGTGTGAGACCTTCAGGTGAACCTTGGCGTTGACTGTCTGCGTCAGGTCGTACTTTTTCCCCGGTGGCTGAGCATCAAACTCGGCGAGCGCGAGCGCGGTCTGACAAGCATTTCGGATCTGACGTCCGTTCCACCTTGCTTTATCATGCTTCCGCCAGAACTCGCCAACCATATGAATGATTTCAGTGTCGTCGATCTTGAGCTTCCTGCCGCTTTCCTTGTACCGCGCCTTGATCATGCCAAGGTTCAGTTTGAAGACCCTGATTGTCGATATCTCATCGAGTGCCGGATAGTGTAGACTCATGTGAATTCGAGACGCAAAGGCTTCATCGAAGTCGCCGATGCGGTTGGTCGTGAGAAACAGAATGCCCGCGTAGTACTCGAGCACCCGGAGAAAGACTATCGTCATCAGGTCAGCTGTGCGTGATTACAAGTCCAAATGATACTGACCAGCTACCAATCCATTCCTACTGAAATCGTTCTGTCGGCGCTCGGCCAAAAAGACGTCGGCCTCATCCAACAAGAGAACACAGTCCCATCTGTTCGCCAATGCAAAGTTCGTCTGAAGGGCCGACTCCACATCTTTCGCATTTGCCCCAAGGTCACCTTTGTGGATCAACCAACGTCAGCTCAAAATCGTGGCAATGCGAAACGCTTGCTAGTGACCGTCTTACCACAGGTGATTTGAAACAATGGCTTGGCGAACTTCTCAGCTACACCTTCAGCTGTCGTGGTTTTTCCCACTCCTGGGGCGCCGTGGAGGAGCAGGATCAGTCCCTTTCCTATAATTGATCATTAGAAGTGTAGCATTTGATGTGGACTCGTTGTCTTACCCTTTCCTCGAACAATGTCCTGCTCGCCTTTTTGGTTCTTCTTGTTCCTGAAATGTTGCGAGACAAGTGAAAGGACCATGTCCTTATGACCGTCGGGGAGCACCAGACGCCCAAAAGCCGACTTGTCATCATCGGCATCCTGTTCATCGTCACTCATATCCCCTTCCACCACGTCGCCTCCTCCTGATCCGACGACATCAGTAAGGTACGTCAGATCCAGGTGCGCTAGGCGGCATGTCAGTTTCAGGTATAAACGAATCCGACCCGCCACAACTTACCCCATGTTCGATCGCGTAGGACAAACCCAAAAACGCTGTATGACATGATGAGTAAGTCATCATCTTTCAGTGCTTCAGTCTTGACGTCGTCGAGTGTTCGAGGGAAGACAGCGGCCGACGGTAGCTTCAGCGTGTTGCCCTCGAGCTCGAGCTCAGCCATCAGCGAGTTAATGAATTCCTGTTGTCTTTTATCCTCCACGTAGACGCTGTCGTCGTGAACGGTCTCCTGCCAACAGCAATCGGCCTCACACGTTTTCGAATCCCTCGCGCTTGTCTCCTCGTCTGAGACAATCGTGGCCCCAAGGAGACGTGTGATCTGCGGACGCCAGTGTCGATTCTTCTCAACAGCGAACGCCTCTTCAAAGTCAATCATGACCTGGCTTTCGATTTCGTCGCGTGTGTCGACCGTCAGTCCAGAGTAGTACATGTGCTTCACAGCCGTCACGTCGACGAAGAGTTTGCCCCGCTCGACAAGACTCCGACGAAGCTCGGCAAGCTTCAACGAGACCAACTGATCAAAGTCCGTGGTTTCGTGCTTGTTCTTAGACGCCCGGACTTCAAGATCCTTCAGCACATGAAAGCGCAACGGGTAAATGTCCAACGAAGTGACGCTTTTCTCGCCATCGAACTTTTTAATCCTGAAATTCCCCATGACTGGGCCCAGGTGCGTGCCGTCGAAGTGGATGTAGACACAGTAAACCAGCATGTCTTCGAACGATGGATTTGATTCCTTCGAACGAGCCCCTGCGTACTGGGCCCAGCGGTCTGTGCCCTTGTGTGGAGGGGAATAGATCCTTGCGACTCTATAAACCTGTTTGCCGTCAGATCCCATAACAAAGTCGCCGACAGCGAACAGGTGCCACAAGTCAGAAAAGGACACTTTGTCGCAGCTTGAGCTGTTCAAGTATGCCTTCTTTTGAGCGATGTGCTTGTCCATGAAGTCGATTAAGGGTGGAAGATGCAGCAGCGTTGCCTCCGATCTGCTGTGGTTGTCTGGATCTTCGACCTTGTTCCCCTCCTCTCTCGGAGCGCGTTCCCGTTCGGGATCTAATTCATTCTAATGTTAGATTATCTCTGAATTATAGACTACTATTCAGGTTGGTTGTAACTTACCTGTCGGTGGCGTGGCGCCTGAGACTTGACCTGGTGGGGGGGCCTCCGGGGCCTCCGGGGCCTCGCTTGGTTGTAAGTCCGCTTTTAGCTTAGAGTACCAAGCTCTGATCTCCTTGTCGTAATAGGTCAACATTCTGAATGGGCGAGTCATGACTATTCCGGTCCTCGAGTCTATGCCTTCTGGATGAAGTTCGGACCCGCGAATCATGGATAAGGTCTTGATGAGTTGTCTCGAGTTGATCCTTATCCGCTCGGGCAGGGAGCCATGTCCGCTAGGATCCTGCTTCGACAGGGATTCAACCTTTGTTGCGTTTGCATTGGCTTTGGTCGGTATTGCCCTGGATGAGTAGCCCCAATAGCCGCCTCTTCCAATTTGTGGTTCTCCCACCAGGACATCGATTGCGAAGGAATTTTCAAGAGTCGAACGTCTAGCCGCGGTGAACAAGGCCCAATCTTTTGGGTTTAGGCTGGGGGTTCCGAACTCCTTGTACAGGTTCTTCGACTGGTCAGTTCTTGTGCCATCCCCAAGCCCTTCAGGGTCCTTGCCTCCATCCCCTTCTTTCCCCCCTCCCGTGGCGTCTTTCTGCAAGCCTTCGCCTTGGAGTTCTTCGCTCTGGCCCCGGGTGGCTTCCTCTGCGAGCTGGGCCGTTTTCTGGGCCTCCAGCTCGGCCTTTTTCTTCTTGTGCCTCTCGTACCGCTCTCGTTGGTGGGTAAGGCGGTCAAGCTCCCACTCAAAGTCGCCACGCAGTCTCGCCCGAAAGTAAGTGAAGTCCCGCGTGTTGATAGATGCATTGCTGCTCCATTCCTCGCTGTCAGACGTGTCCCACCGCGTGGGGGGGCCCAACTTTCGTGAATAGATCGGCTGAATGGAAGCCGTCGGACGGATGCCTTGATGAGGCACCGGGTGTAAATACCTCCAATAGTCTCGTTCTTGAGGCGCAAAATCGACATCAGAGTCAGATGAACCGCTCATGTGAGCATCTCCACCCTCCCCATTGATATTTTTGAGGTACCTCATCGCCGAGGTCCCGCATCCACCACCCCCAAAATGGCGTCTCTCATCTGCAAGCTCATCCGCGCGTTGCTCCACCTTTTCCACTTCATTTTTGGTCTTCCGAGCTCTTCGAATCTGCTTGCGGAGTTTCTTTTCCTTTTCAGCGGCGCTTTGAAGATGCTTGGATGGAGTATCCGCCGCCTGTGCCTCTAGTTGGGAGAGTCTCCCACGAAGGGCGCGAACTTCTTCAAACAGATCGGACGGCGCGGATACCGCAGGGTTGCTCATGTCCCTTGTCTGATGCGGTTCGTTCGAAGATGATTGTGCGTCCAGTAAGTTCTTGGACTCGGGCACCGCCGCAGCTTCGTCGGACTCAGGGGTCAGGGGTTGCTGGAGAGCGTCATTTTGAGCCATCTCGGGAGGACTTGAAGGCCCGGAAGCTGCTAGGGCGCCGCTATCCTCGACCGCAGGCGTCGCCATGACGGACTAAAGCGCCTGTTGAGTGACGGCCGGTGGAGGGACGAGACGGAAGCCAGCGACAGGGTTGATGCAACGACAGCCAGAAGAAAGGGGACATTTCTTTGAAGCCCGATGCGAGCCTGGTTCCCCTCTCACAAGTGCCCTGCGTCATGCAGCCGCTCAAAAAAGGCGCGCTAAGGTGCAACCTTGATGCAGATTTCAGCTTCGAATAATAACCACTCAGAGGTTTCCGCTCTGACACCCTGCATGTTGACGGGAAGAGGGGATGTCGGCAGGCGCGGTTGCCTAGACTTAGCGTGCTGTCAGTCCAACGCTGCGCGATGCGATCACAAAAAACTACGCGCAGAGAAATCGACTGATGCCGCTCAAATGGAATCAACGAAAACTCATAATTTCCAACAGTCATGATTCTAGATTGGATAGCGATGAGAATATTTCATTTAGGCCTTTGAACACAAATTGCGGGCCTACAATATGTTGCTGTCGTCTGTATCTCAGACGCATAACCCTCCAGAACTTTTCGTCTGCGGGTTTTCTTGTAGGCGACGTGGGGAGGGATCACAAGAGGTGGACTCTCGCTGTTGATAAGTAACCACCGATTATTGAGGCCTCATTCCGACGATCTCTTCCTTTTCGCCTGGCAATCGCCGAAATGGAACCTTCGACAACGCTCATTCCTGACCTGTCTGCCCAACCTCCAGCTGCCGACTTCATTGATAATCACGCCGATCAATACCATCCAGCCTTCGCAGTACCACCTTCTGAGTATGACCCCGCATCTGGCCTGTTCTTGATCACATCCCAGCCACCCAACTGGGGCCCTCCCCCATCTTGGGAGATGATAGCATCGACACGCGCCCCAGCCTTCCCGAACGCTGGACGTAAACCGGCGTTGCCCCGAGATGACCCGCCACCGCCCCGGCCTCTTGCGGAGCCTGTTGAGGCACTGAAGTTCTGGGATACCCTTTTCCCAATCGCCATGGACCAGTTCAAGAAAGAACGGCCACTTGAACCCGAGACACTCGTCAAGCTGGACCTTAGAATCCGCGACGAGAACAACTGGACCAGCGTTTTTGACAAGCTAGAGAGAGCCAAACAAGACTACAGCAATGTGGACAAAGGATTCAAGGCCAAGTTTAGAAGCGTCTATCGGACAATCGCCGACAACGCTATGCAGCCTTTGATGAACGTGACCAGACTGGTGCCAGATGTCGAGTACGTTACCCCTGTGTTGGGAATTGTCGAGATCCTCTTGGAAGCCGCAACGACTGCAGCAAGGGTACGGCAACAAGTTCTGAGCGGCTTCGACGACATCGACATGATGTTTTCGCAAGTCGAGTTGTTCCTTCAGATTTACCGCGGAGACGAGAACATCCGGAGGGCTTCTGTCAACCTGATATCCGCGACGTTCCATGCGATCGAGTCTGCTATGAAATTTTTCCTTCGCAGTACCTGGAAGAAAGGGTTTTCCGCAACCTTCAAGGGCGAAGACTACCAGCAAGATGTTACGGAAAGCCTCTCCAATGTCAAGTCGCTGAGTGCGACACTAATCAATGAAGCTGAGAACTCACACCAATACGAGATGAGCAGCTCGATGAAAGAGATACTGAGGAGTGAGTCACCCATTGCGTCCCATCTGTATGCATATGTCGCTCACCCCTTCCTCCAACCTTCAGTAACGAGGGAATGGCAAACGGTCTGCAATCAACTGCGCCGGATGCCTCACGATCTCAGAAACGGTTTCATGGTGCTACTTAGCGAACTCCAACGCAATCGGAGAGAAAACCTTTCCCTATCGCTCGCCGTGCAAGACATCCGCGAGGCATTGTCACGCGCGCCATCCCCTGTCCCGGCCGGCGCCCTTCCCTCAGCCTCCACGACTGTGCCATCGCAGACCCTGCTTGACTGGATAGACATACCCGATTTGGCCGCCCACGATATGGAGTACATCGCAGAGCGTCGAAATGTGCGTGTCCCACCACACGAGCAGGCCCGCGCCGAGCAGATAGTCCGAACACAGCAGTTCAGAGACTGGCTAGCTTCGCCATCATCGACGCAGCTCTTGATACACGGCAACTACGATAGCCAGCGGTACATCTCAGGCCTTTCCCTGTTCTGCCAGACGCTCGCACAGTCACTTGCACAGACGACACCTTACTTCTTGCATCTAATCTTTCACTGTGGCCTTCATCTCGACGATGGCGACTACGCGGGCGGGAGAGTAATGATCCAGAGCTTTATCTGCCAGCTGCTCTGCCAGTATGACTTTGACGGATCTTTAAACTCCTCTGAGGTCGTCCAACAACTCGTCGAGCTCGGCGACATGGAAGAACTGTGCGAGCTGTTTGAGACATTAGTTCATCGTCTGCCACGAGAAGTGGTCCTGCTCTGTCTCATTGACGGAATTGTCTATTATGAGCGGGAGGAATTTGAACACGATGTTGGACTCGTTCTAGTCACACTGCTGAGGCTTTCCGGGGAACAGAACACACATGCCGCGGTGAAGATCCTCATCACCAGTCCAACGAAAACAGTGGACGTTCGGCAGCCGTTCCCTGACGAGTTGGTACTTTCAATGGAAACCTTGGCTGGCTCGGAAATGGTGGCTAGCAGGGAGAGACTGGTTCGGGAGCTGAGCGAGTAATCAGGAGTGTTCGTGTCAGGATGAAGTGAAAGACGTAAACTGGGAGCGCTATGAAAGGTCGGAAGTCCAGTCGATGACTGCAGCACTAACATGTGCCCCAGCGGCGAGCTTGACTGCAGCAGTTGTTGCCCTGACGACCTTTCCTCCCATGACGGATGCCAAATAGTGGAGATACTCTCACAATCCCGACAGCACTCAAACCATTTGGCTCGAAACCAACCGGCAAGTCCTTGACAAAATAAACAGCACATATGAGAAAGTTGAAGGATATTTATCCACTGAAAAGGAGCACAGCCAAGGTCAAAATCCATCACCCAAAATCTGTATGCAGTCAAACACTATATAAAAGCCGTTGGGGTTCTATATTCAAGCCTATTGGAATTTTCGATACCTTTTTAGGCCACTTGAAGTGCGATGAAGTAGGTTCGGTGTGTCCATTTCTTTGTCACCGACATACAAGGCTACAGATATCAGATTCAGGTTTGGAGTCTCAATTGCGGCGGTAGCACGCTAACAACATCGTCAAGAGAGCAGCGCCCCATGAAAGAACCGTCGTGGAGGCCTCCCAGACTCCGCAGATCTCCTCCCTCGCGGTGGGTCACTAGCCTAGTGCGATCTTGGCCAAGGACGACTCCATCATAGTCGCGCTAGATTGCCGGCTCATGTTAATGGAAACGCTGGGAGGATAAGATGATTCCTGAGGAGGCGCCATGCTACAAACGGCAAGTATTGTGAGGTGGAACGTTCATACAACCACAGTTCGTATTCGTATACTGTGATACAAAATGGTACGGGTTTCTGGGCTATTGTTGTAGGTGGGCTCCATAAATCATCCTGACGACCACCACCTCAGAACATCAACAGATCTGTTCGGATAAGCCCGTCCGTGTTTACCCCTGTTGATCGCTCTCTAGACACGCCCCTCATTCTGGACTTACATGGACAGTTACTCAAATCTTTGAGAAATAATTATGACTTTACGATGCTGCTGCAGACTCGTTAGTTTGCAAAGTAGAGGACACCGTGCCTGATCCCAGAAACCGCTCAATGACACCACACGGCCGACCTTTGTTTCAGCCAAGTTCGAGGGAAAGCGAAACAGACGGCGATATTCCCTATCAACAAAACGGTAAAGGTCCATGTCAAGTGAAACGGAGGCACCTAGTCACTGCTTAGCCACACATAGACATCCGTACAGTATCCTTGCCCTCTAGGACACGTTGCTGCCAACAGTTCCCACATTAATAGCTTGGCACATAATCCTGCTCCAAGATAGCAAGTCGATGGCGATCACGGGTCCACAAAGGACCCTGGCGCGATATCGTCGGTCTTGATGTGACGACCCTTTCAACGCGCCTTGGCAGGGTCTTGCGCTGAAAACTAGGCGACAGATATGGGAGTTCGGTTGGAAAGATGCCGACTTGGACGCTGGTCAACGGCACGGCATCGTCGTGGTGAAGTTGAGCGGATGTCTTGGCTGAGGATATGAGGAGGGAAGTGAGGGGTAATGGGTGATCGGCATCAACAGTAGTGACAGTTGAGTGAAGTCATTGCCCGGGAGTCCTCACTTTGCTGAGGCACACGTTTTGCACCGATGGAGCTGATAGGACGTGGTGGATGTTGGCCGCCAGCTTGTGCATTGGCGAACTGAAATCTGCAGGGCATTCCAAGGCAGGCGCTGCAGTCGGCAACGTTTGTGGAGTGCTGAGGAGGAGAGGAAAGGAGGCGGGGAGCTGGAGAAGACGCCGCAACGCCGTGCCAACCCATGCATGGATCAGACAGGGACCGGTCCGCTTAGTCTGCGAAGGTGGTGTGATTTCGGGGAGGAACAACAAGGAGCCCCTATGCGCGTGGTGCTATTAGTCAAGATAGCCGTCCTTACCTTGCTGCCGGGTTCAAAACAGGGACCAGTGCCGAAGGCCGTGAGGATGCGGGACCGGGTCCGAAGGGAGTAGGGATCAGCGCCGTGCGGACGGCCGAGGTAGCACTAATATCGGGACCGTGGCTACGGAGAGCGAGGGTAAACGGGGAAAAGGGTAGCGAGTTTGCGCGACGGAACGTGAGAGATAAGAATGTGCTCAAGGCCAAAGAGGGAAACCCGGCATTGTGCGGTGCTTGGGAGCTTGGCAGTTCTTTTGGTGTTCGGGTATGGTCGGGACTGTCAACGGATTCTGGTATCTTGCTCGTGTGGCCCCCTGGCCCCTACATGGGAATTGTGGAAAGTCGATTCTGCTGGGAGTGCCCTTGCCCCGGAATGGAAAGCGCAATTGACGACAACACTCTGAAACAAAGGGGCTTAGCTTATTCCCCCAGTCGACGGCGACGACAACCTTGCCGGCTTGACCCTTCGGCCCTCCTGAGGAACTCGGAAGCCGAATAGCGCCGAAAGAGTTCAGACCCTGATTGCGTCTCCGTCCAACATCCGCAAGCATCTGACAAGCATCTGAAAATCCAGTGGCAGCAGCGGCAATGCGGCAACTTTTATCGATAAGCGCCCCCCACCATGACGTCGTATGTGGGCCCAGGGACCTAGGGGTCCCGCCTCCCATCACTGGGGCCACAGCATGGCAAGTCCAGGAGTCCCTTCAAGCCCAAGGCGCTGCAACTTGCCGAAACGGCGCAATATGATGCCTGGGACGTCGTTGTCGTGAGACATCGCCAAAACGGTCCTGTCCGTGACGCCGCTGTCGGCATGAGCTTTTGCTCGGCGTTGACGAACCTTTCGGGAATTTGCGGTCAGTTTCAGGGGTGATCGTCCTGGTAGCGGGTGGAATCGATGCAAATCGCAAGTCGGCAGAGACTTTGGAAGCCTAAACTTAAACATGCATGTTCCGAAGCAGGAATTGGTGGATGATAGCAGTCTGGCACTCAGGCGCAAAACGTAGCTTCGATGACCGATGCGCGACTCGACGTCACCCTGTCGATGTCCACACTGTGATCGCCGTGGACCGACAGGGCCAGCAGCAAAAGGTTGACTACATCCAATGACGACATAATTCCATGTTGACGACCGCACTCGGGGCTGCGTTGCATTGCCTGTCATCAACACCACGATGCACGAGGATGTTGACCATCGTCATGGTGGAAGAAGACATGGGACGTTGTCGAGGCTGAAGCGGCTCTAAATCGGCCGACGCGGCTGAGCGAGTTGAATCGTCCTCTGAAATTTCCTGAGTTCGGGGTAACCATCGTGACCGCTTTTAGTGCGAGATTCCAGCCACTCGGAAGAAGAGTGTCCCCAAGCCGCCCAGCCTGGCATTTGATGCACGACGCTGGCGGGTTGTTGTGTCTGAGACCCTGGGAAAATTTACCCCTCGTGCCCCTCACCGCGACCCTTTGAAAATCCCATGCTGCCGGATGGCTTTCCCGCCAAGTTTGACGTGGGCACGCACAACAGGCAAATCGGTGTTACAACGTCGGGACCTTGCAGGCAAAGAGCCGGGATTAGGTTGAGCGCAAACCAGAATGAGGGCATACCCGGATGCCAGAATGCGAAAAGACCTTTGCGGCAACCTGTGGCGGCGGTGCAAGCGCCCAACAGAAAGTCGCCCCCCTAATGTGCGGTGTCATCATTTGCATTCATGACGGGGTGTCGTCGAAGCATCGTCGAACTTTTTTTGTGCCGGTTATGACGCCAACGGCCGCTGGCGCTCCTTTGTCTCGATCGAGGTCAACCCCTCGATGCGTTCGTCACAAGCGAACCTGGGATACAACAACAACAGTGGCTGAAGAATTTAGCAAAAATGCCCGCGAATTGCACTGTGCAGTGTCCTCTGTAAATCGCAGCATCTGGCTGGGCGTCCGTTTCACGCCCAGTTACGGAGGAAAGACCCGTCCCACCGTCGCCGCCCCAGGGACGCAGGTGAGGTGGTGGTGGGGTTCGGACGAGGTGGATCCCTTTTACCTCAGGTCCCCTTCCATCAGCTAGAGTACCTGATGGGGGTGTAGATCACAGAGGTGCCTGCAATTGCTTCGAGAGTCCAGCCACAACTCCACAGTGACGGCGCGTTTCCCAGTTCCTCTCCCGCCCTGGGTGTCCACAAAAAGGGCACTTGATCGTGACCCCGAGCGTATAAAGGACATGGCTTCCCCATCGTCGCTTCAACCGTTTCCTCTTTGTCTCCATAGTACATGACTTGATCGTCCACGATTTGCCCCCCTATTCCCCTGGAAGACGTCACCAATCCGACCTTGATCCCTACATACACCACCCTATCAATTCTCTCACACCGAGCTCATATCACCTTACCTCCACCAACATGGCACAGAACGGCAGTACCAAGCCCAGTAAGAAGGCAGTCCACTTCGGCGCCGGTAACATCGGTAAGCTTGCACATCACCGTCCCAGGCTTTCGGGTCTCCAGAAGTCTAAACTGACACACGTTGGCCAGGCCGGGGCTTTGTCGCCTGCTTCCTCCACAACTCGGGGTACGAGGTAATCTTTGCCGATGTCAACGGCGACCTCATCGACGAGCTCAATGCCCAACCGAGCTACAAGGTGATCGAGGTTGGGTCCGAGGGCACCACGGAGTCGGTCATCACCAATTACCGGGCCATCAACTCGAGGACACAAGAGCCGGAGTTGATCCGGGAGATCGCAACGGCGGATGTAGTAACGTGCTCCGTCGGCCCGAACATCCTCAAGTTCATCGCCCCAGTCATTGCCAAGGGAATCGACCAGCGACCACAAAACCTTACCCCTTTGGCCGTCATTGCCTGCGAAAACGCCATCGGGGCCACAGACACTCTCGCCGACTTCATCAAAGAGCCACAAAACACCCCCGAGGACCGCGTCGAGAGCATTCCGGAGCGCGCACGGTTCGCCAATTCCGCCATTGATCGCATTGTCCCGGCCCAGGATCCCGACGCCGGCCTCGATGTCAAGCTCGAGAAGTTCTACGAGTGGGTAGTTGACCGTTCGCCGTTCAAGGACCACTCGCCTCCAAGCATCCAGGGTATCCAATGGGTCGACAACCTCCAACCCTACATTGAGCGCAAGCTGTACACGGTCAACACCGGCCATGCCACGGCAGCGTACCACGGGTACAATCGGCGCAAGAGCACTGTGTACGACGCCTTGCAGGACGGCTACATCCGCGACGAGGTGAAGAAGGCTCTCTCCAACACGGCAAACCTCATCACCCAGAAGCACGGCATCGATGAAGATGCACAGAATGCCTACGTTGACAAGATTGTCTGGCGCATCAGCAATCCTCATCTGGAGGATGCTGTCGAGCGTGTTGGTCGTGCCCCTCTGCGTAAGCTCAGTCGCAAGGAGCGCTTCATCGGACCCGCCGCAGAGCTGGCCGAGCACGGCAAGGACTGCAGCGCGCTCCTTGATGCCGCCGAGATGGCCTTCCGCTTCCAGAATGTCGAGGGCGATGACGAGTCAGTCGAGCTCGCGAAGATCATGTCGGAGAAGAGCCCCGATGATGTCGTCAAGGAGGTGTGCGGCCTTCAGCCCAATGAGAAGCTGTACCCCAAAGTAGTTGATATTGTCAAGCGCGTTCAGGCGGATTCCGCTGATGAATAAGCTGGGGACCTTTCGATGCCAGTTGGCGCTATGTCGAGGATGTTAGCGATGTCTATTTGTCACTCAATTTTTTTCAGCTTGGGAATGCCGCAATTGGATATGGGCCAAAATATGGGACGGCCTGCAATTGGTGTTCATGGCGCTGAATGGAATTGGATTTTCTGAATGGGGCGACGGAGTGCATGGCTCAGGTACAGGGCATTTGCTGCAGCGTTCCGATGCATCGATGAGGATACAGTGTTGCATTCCGTTATTAGATAAAGTAGAGGATAGGAAATGAATGCCATTGACACACGGCTGTGATGCTCCGAGTCCCATTGTGCTCTGGTCTGGACTTGGTTGACCGCTTCGTTTTTTACTTTTGATGTTCCATCGGCGGCTCGCTCCACCGTGGCAGCCAGCGGCCCGACCTGGAATTCGGCAGCGGATTGCGGGGAAGTTGACACCTGAGGCACCAAGGAAGATTACCTAATGCAGACCCACATTTCAAGGAGAGACCACATTCGCGAAATTGAGGAAACGTACCAGCAAGTTACGTGGTGGGCAGCTTCCCTTGTGACGACGGCACCGTTCCTTGCTATCGAACTCCAACAACTTGGATCCCTAGCTCTGGCGATACGGTCATATACCGCCAGCAGCTACATCCCCTCCCACCGACGCATAATCGACGATCACTCTCCGAACTCGAACTGCGGTCAGCGAATCACCCCGCCATAGCTCCCGACAGACATCAAAAACCGGCGCCGCATTCTACTCCGAGCGCCAACTCAAAATTGTGGCAAGATGAGGCTGGATGTTAAGGTACGCGCGTACGAGTGTGGATATTGTGTCCGCTTGTGCTACAGGCGGGCAATCTGGCCACAGCTTTGCGACTCCATCCTATCTTCGCAAGCTGTCAGGTCGCAAGGTTGCTTCCAAGCTATAAAGCCAGGCTGCCCCCGCCCGCGTTTCTCAGTTCTCCCACATTAGAGCAAGTTGCTAACATGATCAATGTACAGCGCCAGCTTTTCGCTCGCTCCGAGGTTCGTTTCTGCGCCCCCATGGCCGTCGAGGTTCCGATTGTTGACGTTCGACAACACAGCGAGTGAAGGGCATTGATTTCCACCCGACCGAGCCATGGATCTTAAGTATGTTCGATCTACAACTCTGTTGAGGGAGGTTAATGGGTTTTGACCATGTCAACAGCAACCCTCTATAGCGGCCACGTCTCGATTTGGTCATACGAGACCCAGCAGGTCATCAAAACCTTCGAGCTTACCGATGTCCCCGTCCGTGCCGGTCGCTTCGTTGCGCGAAAGAACTGGATTGTTTGTGGATCAGACGATTTGTATGCCTGGTTTACGGTCCTGGGTGTGGTCGGTCGCTGACAGCAGCAGCCAAATCCGAGTTTACAACTACAATACGAGCGAAAAGGTTGCGCAGTTCGAGGCGCACCCCGACTACATCCGAGCGATTGTCGTCCACCCAACACAACCGTTTATTCTCACGGCCAGTGATGACATGACCATCAAATTGTGGGATTGGGAAAAGGGGTGGAAGAACGTTCGGATATTCGAGGGCAACTCTCGTACGTGGCAGCCCGAGATGGTAGCGCGCCAACGCTTACGCTTGACACAGACTACGTTATGTCCCTGGCCATCAACCCCAAGGACACAAACACCTTCGCTTCGGCCTGTCTTGACAGGACAGTCAAGATCTGGAGCTTGGGATCCTCAACGCCCAACTTCCAGCTCGAAGCCCACGAGACCAAGGGTGTAAACCACGTCGACTACTATCCTCACAGCGACAAGCCATATCTCCTCACAACATCAGACGACGTGGGTTCTCTTACCTGTGTGCTTGGGTTAGGCTAACGATCTTAGCGCACGGTGAAAGTGTGGGATTACACGACAAAAAGCCTGATTGCCACGCTTGAGGGGCACACCAACAACGTCTCTTTTGCTTGCTATCACCCCGAACTCCCCATTATCATTTCAGGCTCAGAGGATGTAGGTTCAACGACTTTCTGATGATGTGTGGATCTAACACACAACTAGGGCACCATCAGGATATGGAACGCCAACACCTACCGATTTGAGCAATCTCTCAACTACGGCCTCGAGAGGGCGTGGTGTGTGGCGTACCAGAAAGGCCAGCAAGGGATTGCCGTCGGTTTCGACGATGGCTCCGTTGTGATCAAGCTCGGCCGGGAGGAACCGGCTGTGTCAATGGATGGCGCCGGCAAGCTTATCTGGGCCCGACATAACGAGATCGTTTCCTCTGTGATCAAGGGCGCAGACGCTTCGGTCAAGGACAACGAGCCGATTTCTCTCCCCACCAAGGAACTGGGAACTGCGGAAGTGTACCCCCAGACCCTTCTCCACTCACCCAATGGCCGCTTCGCCGCCATTTGCGGCGACGGCGAATATATCATCTACACGGCACTCGCGTGGAGGAACAAGGCGTTCGGCTCGGCGCTCGACTTTGTCTGGGCATCTAAGGAGAACTCGAACGATTTTGCGATCCGCGAGTCCTCAACCAGCATCAAGGTTTTCAAGAACTTTGTGGAGAAGAAGGGAGGCCTGGATGTTCCCTTTGCTGCTGATGGTCTCACTGGCGGCGTTCTTCTCGGTGTTAGGGGCCAGGGTGGCATTTCCTTCTTTGACTGGCACACTGGTGGCCTTGTCCGACGGATTGAAGTTGAGCCCAAGCAGGTGTACTGGAGCGAGAGCGGCGAGCTGGTGGCTCTTGCGTGTGAGGATACCTACTACGTCTTGAGGTTCTCGAGGGAGGCCTACAACGAGGCGGTCCAGGCCGGCCAGGTTGAGGATGATGGTGTCGAGGCTGCTTTTGAGGTCATCACAGACATCAACGAGACGTAAGTTGCCGGATTTTAAGAGCGTTGCGCCCGCTTACACTTTTTAGTATCCGATCCGCAGAATGGCTAGGAGATGTCCTAATCTACACCAACGGGACCAACCGACTCAACTATCTCGTCGGAGATCAGACCTACACGATCGCGCACTCTGACAAGCCACAGTACATCCTCGGCTATCTCCAGCGTGACAGCCGTGTGTATCTTACCGACAAAGATCTCGCGGTGACTTCGTTTGCTCTCTCCCTCCCAGTGCTGGAGTACCAGACTCTCGTTCTCCGGGGAGATATGGAGACGGCTGCCGAATTGCTGCCTACCATTCCCGAAGCAGAGCTCAACAAGATCGCGCGCTTCCTGGAGGGGCAAGGTCACAAGGAGCTGGCGTTGGAAGTGGCCACCGACGCGGAACACAAGTTCGATCTCGCTCTGTCCCTCAACCAGCTCGAGGTTGCACTGGAACTTGCGAGGGAATCCGATGCCGACCACAAGTGGAAGACTCTTGGCGACGCAGGCCTTGCGGCCTGGGATGTTCCGCTTGCAACTGAGTGTTTTGTCAAGGCAAAGGATCTGGGGTCTCTGCTCCTCATCTACAGCTCAACCTCAGACCGCGATGGTCTTGCCAGGCTCGCCGAGCAAGCTGAGACAGCGGGGGCGCACAATGTTGCCTTCAGTGCCAAGTGGGTTTTGGGAGACGTCGAGGGTTGCGTCGGGATCCTCAGTAAGACTGGGCGATTGGCCGAGGCCGTTCTGTTCAGCCAAACATACATGCCATCCATCACGGCGGATATTGTGGGCGATTGGAAGAGCAGCTTGGAAAAGGCCAAGAAGGGGCGCGTTGCAAAGTCACTGGGTGTACCTGGGGAGGATGAGGAATTGTTCCCCGAGTGGGACGAGTGGCTCAGACTGGAAAAGGAGGGACCCGTCGAGGCGGAGGCGTCGGATGAACAGGAGGAAAATGGAGACGAGGCCGAAGCCGACGACGATGACGAAGAGTAGAGCGCCTTGAGCGTTGTTTTCGGTGCAGAATTTACGGCGTCCAATGGCATGAGGTTTTGACCTTGAAGACGTCCTTGGGAAGTCTCTTGTTATCTTGTAGAGGGTTGGCAGGTAATGAATGATATACAAAAGGTTTGACGACAAACGAAGCGCCGCTGTTGAGCTTGTTTGACGTCATTGAAGCCATCGTTGGTGACCAGAGTCCCCTGACCCTACGTTGGAGGTGTGGGGGGCGCCAGGCGGCGGGGCAGCCAACCAGATTGTGGGAACGGCTGATGTCAGCCGCCCTGACTCGGCGATGCTTGGCCTGATCCGCCGCATCCGCAATCGCAACGGGACGACGGAATCCCGGTTGCTACGGTGGAGATTGGTCTGGACTTGGGAGTTCGGACTTGAGTTGTGCCAGGGGGATCACGCAGATCTTTGCATTGGGGATTTTGGAGCGAGGTTTTGTTTTCCTCTCTCCTTTTTTTTTTAACGCGCATTTTGCTGCAATTTATTCTCAACGTTCCACAATCGCACGCTTCCCCGCATCGCCAATCGTGCCCAGGAACCCACAATGTCTGACGAATCCGCAGCGCATCTGGAGCCGGCGCACAAGGTCCAGTCGGCAGCCAGCGCGGCCGTCAGCGTCGGAGGCCATGAGATTGGGTACCCCCATGGCCATCTGGGCCATTTGAACGAGGCCGAGGAGGAAGCACTGCGCAATTTCAAGATGTTTCTCGAGGAAAAGGAGCTGTATCGTCCCGGGCCGCCGCCGTCGCATGACGACCAGACCTTGCTGTAATGCAGTCCTGAACCCGTAAACTTTGGAGAGCTATTGCTAACGGGTGTTGTCACAGACGCTTCCTCCGCGCGCGCCGATGGATCGTCCAAGACGCATACAAGCAGTTTAGCGAAACCGAGGAATGGCGCAAGAAGAACGACCTCAACGCCCTCTACAACACTATCGACACCGAAGCCTACGAGCACAGCCGTAGCTTATACCCGCAATGGACAGGCCGTCGTGATCGCCGGTATGACCTCCTCCCTCCCTCTCACTCTCCCCCCTTTTCCCACTCTAACAACAAACCTCTGTAGCGGCATCCCCCTCTACCTTTTCGAAATCCGCCACCTCGACTCCAAAACCATAGCCAACTACGAAAAATCCGCCGAAAAGGGCACCTACAGCAAAGCCTCCCCCGACGGCTCCACCCCGCCCAAACTCCTCCGCCTCTTTGCGCTCTACGAGAACCTCACCCGCTTCGCCCAGCCCCTCTGCACCGAGCTGCCCGACCGCGACCACGCCACGACACCCATCACCCTATCCACCAACATCGTTGACGTCTCGGGCGTTTCTCTGCGTCAATTCTGGAACCTCAAATCACACATGCAAGCCGCGTCCACACTCGCAACGGCACACTACCCCGAGACACTGGACCGGATCTTTGTTGTCGGCGCGCCGTACTTTTTCAGTACGGTATGGGGCTGGATCAAGCGGTGGTTTGACCCGATTACCGTGTCCAAAATGTTTATCCTGTCGCCGGCTGAGGTCAAGCCGACGCTGGAGGCGTTTATTGACGTCAAGAATATCCCGAAGCAGTACGGTGGGGAGTTGGATTTTAAGTGGGGGGATCGGCCGCTGCTGGATCCGTATGTGGAGGAGAGGGTGACGTGGGAGAATGGGTTCAAGGATTTCCCCGAGGGGCCGTTGTATTGGAGGGAGTTGGAGTGCGGGAAGGAGCTGGAGTTGCTGGCGGTTGGGAGTGTGAAGGAGAAGGAGAGACGGGTGAGGGTTTGTAGGATTCCGAAAGCTTTTCCCAAGGAGGATGTCAAGGAAGAGGTGAACGGGGAGGCTAAGGTTGAAGAGGCCAAGACGGGGGAAGTGAAGGTGACGGCGGCGGTTGAGGCTGACATTCAGGGGGTCCAGAATCTGGCCATCTCGGAGAAGGTGCCAGAGGGTGAGGTCAAGGAGACGGTTGCAAGCGTCACAGCCTGAGAGGGGCCTGTGTTCATTGTTGGTTGTATTCTTTTTTTTCCCCCCTATTCGCACATATACCATGTCTGTTAGCATAGGATCCGAAGGTGGTTTGGCGAGTGCATTTTGTTGTTCTTGGTCATTTGTGTCGGTTGTACCAACTATACGGGTAGAGTTCATTAGAAGTATGCTTTCTCGACGAGCTCTCAACCCTGATATGTTTCTCTTGAGACAATGGATGGAGCTCGCTCTTGGCTCCGAGTGAGTCCGACCCGGGTACTGACTCCGAATATTCCGGAAACGATTATCCGCCCGAGGGAACGTCGGGGGACACAGGCCCAGATGGTGCATAAGGACATGACTGTTGTATACGGGTATCTGCAACTATGTTACCGGCACGGCGAAAACTATCTATCCACACCTGTAAGACCGGGAAACGCCTGGCGCCATGGAGTCTACGCAAACCCCCTCTTCTTTCTCCACTGTTGTACCCCCTTCTCCAATTCGTTCCAACTTAATCCATTCTCGACAAGTCTCATGGTGACACCGAGCTGCTCTACCTCCCGGTTCGGCCGCTCGTCGTCAAAGAACAGCATCTCGTGGAACGGCACCCCCGTCCGCCGACTAATCACCTCAAAGTGTCTCAGCTTTGTGCCCTCGTAGATCTCCAGGCCCCCATCAAACACCTCGATCGTCTTTTTGCCCTTTCCACTCCCACCCGCCGCCGGCAATCGCAAAAGTTTGAGCGCCTCCCGACAGAGATCGCCGACTGGAGACTTGCTGGCGACAGCGAGACGGATGGGATTCTCGGGCAAAGAGCTTATGAGCTGCAAGATGTGTGGGACATCGCGATAGAGGCTGAAGGATTCGCCGTTGCGATCAACAAAAGTCGCGTGGTTGGACTGCGGGGCGGCGCGGATGGGGGTAGAGACGCAGACGTCGCTATAGAAAGGCCATAGTGTGTAATCCAAATCTAAACAAAGCAACTGTGGCACGGGGAGGCCGTCTTGGAGCCAGGAAGGGACAGCGATGTCGGGCGAGAGGATTGGGGTGTCTGTTGTCTGAGAGGACATGGAGCTTCGCCTATTATTTGTGGGGCCCAGCGTGTAGTTGGATTTGGAGAGTTTTCGTGGCATGCCGGGCGAGAAAAGGCGAGGATTGGTCGCAATTAGATTGCTAACCCGTGTTTCCGGCGTGCCGTGTGCGTGAGAGGGTGTGTGAGTGACCACTAGGCTGCCAATTGCTGAGGCTGATGTCAGATCCTGAGTCGCTGCTCTCCCACCAGCTGGGGAAAGCGCTGGGCAGCATGGGGGATGTGGGTTAGGGTTGTTAGTGAACTTCTTCAAGTTGCGCGGACCTTCCCTGGAAGCAGACCCGGCCGGACTTGCGACCAGCGGGCGACGAGTTGCGCTGCATCACTGCTGAGTGGCTTGCTAAGTTGCGTTTCGCTTCCGGGGGTCCGAAACAGCGTGTCTTTCAGTGAAAGGACAGCCAGACAGACTGGCTCAGAAACCATGGCAACACCATGGGCCGATGGAAGGCAGTCGAATATTATCCGGGCTCCGCCATTGGGTGGGCCGACGAGCGTTTGAGGGATGCCGCGTGAGAACTGCCGTTGAATCAGAGGTGAGGTGGGATGGATTCGATTTTTCCCGTCATCACTAGGCTGGACCAGCGCGAACTGCTTGATTTACCCCACCGTCGCCCCGCGCTGCGCTAGCAGTGCTCCGTCCCCGTATTCCGGCGCCAGCCGCGGGGCAGCAAGGCACCACAGCTCCCCAGTCACGTCCTCGTTCGATATTGGACGGGCGCCAGATAAATCCCCCGGCCGCCCGCCATGGGGAAGCTCGGCCTTCGGGCGGACAGTCTTCAAAAAGATATTCCGTCGACTTTTCTTCGTTCCTGCTTCGTGTCACCCTTTCTCGCAATTCACCATTGCCGACCCGCCAGAAACGAGATCGCAGCGAATCGCACCCCCGACAGTCACGATGGGATCCATTGACAAGATCAAGCTGAACCGCATCTCGCACGTCTACTACAAACATGAGAAGATCGACGAGGCAAAGCAGTTTATGGAGGACTTTGGATTCGTAGAGACCGAGACAATTGGCAAGACGACATTCTTCCGCGGCTACGGCACCGAGCCATTCGTCATTGCCCTCGAGGCCTCGTCCACGACCGAGTTCGGCGGCGCTGCCTTCGTGGTCGAGTCCGAGGAGGAGCTAACGCGCGCGGCCCAAATCCTACCAAAGGAGGCAAAGCCCACGGATGTCTACGAGCTCAAGACGCCTGGCGGCGGCAAGGCTGTGACGTTCTACGACCCCGTCGACGGCTTCCCCTTCCATCTCGTCTACGGCCAGACCCCCGTTGAACCGAGAGACCCGAAGTTCCCCATTCTCAAGGTCAATTATGTGAGTTAAGCCCCTTGGACGGAACAATTCTCGGTGAGATCATGTCAGATCGGCCGCTGACGCTCAAGCAGCCCAACGAGAAGAATCGCGGGGTGAACCAGTTCCAGCGCTTCCAGAAGCGGCCAGCGCCGGTGCACAAGCTGGGCCACTTTGGCATGTGCGTGACCAACTTTGCCAAATGCTACGAGTTCTACACCACCTACTTCAACTTCCACCCCAGCGAACTGGTGCACAATGATGAGGGCGTCAACATCACCGTCTTCTTCCGATTGGATCGGGGCGAGGAATTTGTGGACCACCACTGCTTCTTCTTCTTTGAGGGACCCAAGATGCACGTCCACCACTCGTCGTTCGAGACACACGACTTTGACGCCCAGGTTCTTGGGCACGATTGGCTCCGCCACAAGGGATACACCAACTGCTGGGGCGTTGGTAGGCATGTAATGGGCAGCCAAATCTTCGACTACTGGTTTGATCCGTCCAACTTCATTCTCGAGCACTATGTCGACGGTGATCTGCTCGACATGACCGAGCCGACTCACAACACAAAGGCGGCGCCCGACAATTTGCACGTTTGGGGTCCCGAGGTGCCGGCTACCTTTTTGCAATAAACGAAGAGCAACGAGAGACGATCGGATACGAGATGAGGCTATGTCAAGCGATTTGAGAACGTTGTATACTAGCTGTTGAGCAATCTACCCGCAATCTCATACCCACACATTCCCACGCTGGATCCATGCACCAACCGGACTTCGTAAGCTTATGAAAGCCAGCTTGTTGGCCCTTGTTGGACGCCTAACCCCTGGCAGGCTGGGATGTTGGCGCCATTGCAACCTTGGATGCATCCACAGCGGCAGCATGACCAACACCGTCATCGATCCACGCAAGCTCAAAACTGACCTCACGCCAACTCTTGTTGGCCAAAGTTAACATTACATTCTCTCCAAACGCCGCCCATGCAACGCTCTACACAAACGGGAAACTACAACTACATACTAGAAAATTATCAGATCCAAGTTTAAACAACGCCGGCTCCCAAGACTTCAAATCGTCGCCAACCCCGCCGTCGTCAACTCCCCTCCCATGCCCCTCCAAACCAGATTTTTCCAGCTCAAATCCGCCGAAACCCTCCACACAGTCTGATTTACCTCGCCATCCTCGCCCAAAACAAACATGGCCACCGACTCGGGCGTCGTCGTCAAATTATACAACAGCGGCGCGCTGTTCCCCCGCACACCCAAATCCTCCCACGCATCCGACCACTTGTCACTAACCATAACCCGATGCTGCAACGTCGCCGTCCCGCCACCCAGAGCCAAAACATCAACCCGACTCCCACCGCCCGTAACCACAACACCAGGCACACTCTCAAACTTGCCTCCCAAATCCGTCAACTTGCCATGCCCGCCCTGATCGGTCCATTTCCCATGCCACATCCTCCCCTCGGCATCCACCCCGAAAAAATCCAACCGCTCATTCGTCGTCATCAAAACCGTCGGCTCCCCCACAAACTTGGCCCCTTCCCACACAAAGGGCCTTATCCACGCCGTGTCCCCGCTGTACATACTATGCACCGCCCTCCCCTGACCATCATACACAATCAAGTCATGGCCGAAATCGTTCCACCGACATGCCACCGCCGGTCTACTTTTCAGTGTCAAATCCCGCCAGTCCGCACTCCCCTGCCAATCCTTGGTCTTGTCGGGAGCCCAAAAGGCATCCTCACCACGGATAAAAAAGTTGTGCGCCACCGTGTCGCCTCCCAGCGCCCACACGTCGAGACGCGTCCCGTCGATGCTGCAGAGCGAGGGCGCGGATTCCAGGTCGCCAAACATGTTGCGCCATTCCGACGACCAGGTGTTGTTGTTGGTGAAGTATTGGCGGATGTGTGCGCCGCGGTTGCTTTCGCCAATGGCGACCACGGCGATGCGCAGGGTGCCGGTGCCGTTGGCTGTCCAGGACCAGGACACGGGTTGGGAGGCGAAGGGCCCACCGCCTAGGGATTGCCAGGTTGAGGAGGAGGACCAGGGGGAGAGGGAGGCGATCGGGGCGGCGTTGTACCAGATTGCGTTGTCGAGGCCGCGGGCGAAGAGCATGAGGTTGGGGCCTTGTTGGACGGCCGAGAGGATTTGCGGGCAGAGGCTGCCGGTGCAGGCGGAGCGGACTGTGGTGTTTGTGAGGCCGGGGGTGTTGGTTGTGCCTCCGGGGGAGGAGGGGTCGTTGGCGGAAGAGGATGCGGTTGAGCTGCGAGTGTTAGCTTGTTTGGTTGAGCGGATGGGAACGAGTGGCTCACGATTTGTTGTTGTTCGGGATCACGACGAGGCCGACGACGCAGCCGATTACGACGGCGATGACGACCACAACACCGACGATGGAGAGGATCAGGCAGCGCCGGGAGAAGCGCTTTTTGCTAGGAGCGTTCTGGGCGGCCTGACCTTGTCGCCATGCTTCGGGCGCGCTGGCGTGGTCGATTGGCTCGGGTGCGCCGCTCGCTCGGTGGAATGCTTCTGGCGCCGCGTCGTGATATCGGTACGCCTCCGGGTCGCCAGAGTGCACCGGAGGCGCATTGTTGTCCAGCAACGCTTTGGCGGATGTCGGCGCGACGACTTCGGGGTAGTATTCGACGGTTGCCCCTCCGGTCTGCTGCTTCTCGTTGACGACGACGACCGCCTCGGGCAAGTTGTGTCCCTCTTCCACCACCTGCAACCCCGAGTAGTCGGGTGTTGCTGTCGCCGTTGCCGTCGCCGTCGCGGCCGCCGGTCTGGCGTCGTCATTCCCCATTGTTTGTCGTCGTCGTCGTCGTCACGGCTCTCTCCAAAAGTTCGTGCGGGCAGACGTGCTGGTCTTTTGGGTGGTGGGAAAACCCAGCAGCTGGTGGAGCACACGCTCAAAAGTCCGACGGAGAGATAGCATCCGGCTGGGTCCCCAGGCCCCAGGGGAAATTGACGTTATACCGCAGCTTCGGCACCAGGCCAGATTGGCGCGATCGAGCGAGGCACAGTTACATTTTCGCATGGAGGCTTGGCGCGCGATCTACGCTAGGGCTGAAAGCTGTGGGCGCAAAAGATGGGAATAGGGGTCCAGGTTTGGGGTTTGTTTTGAAATCTCTCAGCCCTGGGCCTTGATGAAGAGCATCGTTGCTTACTTGCACGTCTGAGAGCACTTGGCTTGCCTGTTTGGGTTAAGCTTGCATCCCATCTTTCGCGGTGTTTTACCCTTTTCTTTGCTGCTTCGATACAGCTGCAGGAACGCGAACCTATGGTGGGCAAGACCTTGGGGGGGCTGGCTTGCTTGGTGGTGGTGGTGGTGGTGGTGGGGGGGGGGCCAGGGCCAAGCTTCGCTTGTTCAACACGCTAGATCCTTCGCGCCTTGAGCATTGTCCGAATCGGGTATCATGATTCAACTTCATCGGTCGGACTGTTTTGGGTTTGGTCTGTGATTTGAGGAGGGACGAACGTCACTGCTGAATGGAGATTGTCTCGGGAATACAGGTGTGCTTCGTTATCCCGATTGCACGTGTCTCCTGTTTTTCACAGTTTTTCGAGCTCGGAGCTCGTGGCATTTGCTGGCGCTGATATTGAAGCAGAGAAGAGCCGTCTGTGTCGTTGAGGGAGGTCTTTGGATGGTGCGCAAGATGGTACCCTGGCCTCAGCCTTAGCGGACGGAACACAGCCATGAAACCGGTATCACAAGTCTCCTTTTCGTTGCTTTGCGGAACCACCTCACGCCTCCTAGGGCTGGCTTGGCCCACGGGCGGTGAGCACGACAACATCGGGCCGTTTACGGCCGCAAGGTGACTGAGATGTTTATGGGGTGTTGGTAGCCGTCCTTCTCAAGGTTGATATTCCCGGACCAAGATGGCTGAAGACTGTATCAGTTCTTCATTTTGTCTATCCTCTATCGAACTTTGAGCCGAAGCAGATCCAACAACGTATTCTTCAGCCCAAGTTAAGCAAGTGATGTAGCCACATCCATTATCCACGGCTTTTATGTAGTCATTAAACCGAGCGTGTCCCAATGCAACCGTCGCACTGCATCCGAACACATCCGGATGATGCACCACGGCACAACCTCCCGTGCCACCCCCACCGTCCACCATGCTCTCACCTCACCCTGCTCCGTGTCTTCTCTCTCAATACCCTCAGCTCAAGATCTTCCAGATTGTGTCTCCCATCTCTCTGACTGCTCGGCAGCTCCGAGTACTGGACGTGAGGTTGTCGCGGCGGCAAGAGGACCTGCGTGGAGGAAGAAGCATGTGGTCGCGTGGTAGGGATGAACTCCCTACTTTCTCTCATTCGCTTCCTCTTCCTCAGCTGAGCCCACAGAGTCAAAGCGGCAATGATAATGCTGAGGCCACCCACACCCAAGCTTGCTGCCAGGGCAACAATATCCGATCGGCTCAGGCTGTCTTTCGCCTTCTCTTCGTTGTTTGGGCTCTGTGGAGGGAGGATGGTCCCTCCAGGCGCAGCACCAAGACCCGATGTTTTCGTTCCTCTGCTCCCTGCAGTAGTCTCTAGGAGTGTGCTAGTAGCAGGTCTAATCGTTGTGGTCGATGTGACTTGCAACGTCGTTGTTGTGGACACGATGGGACCCGGGCGTGGTGGTGTTGTGCTAACAGCGATGTTATCCGTCGTTCTCGGCGCCGGAGTGGGAGCAGTCGTCACTGTCGGTTGGGCGATCGGTGTCACCGCTGCTGTCGTTGGAGTCACGTTTGCCGTTGCGCAGTATCCGTTGTAGATGGACAACATGCTCGTCACCTCGTCCAGCCGATTTGCGATGGACTCGCCGCATCCGAGACTGACACAGCTCGAGATGAATGCTGTGGCCGAGCTACCCAACGATGGAGCGCAGTAACAGGCATTGATGGGACCGCATTTGCCGCATCCGAGAAAAACACCAACATCGTTGTATGCTGACCCGGTTGAGCAGGTTTCAACGCCGTTGTAAACAAGACAACCAGCGGCACAGAAGCGAGCAGTCTGATAGGCTGCTTCACTCTGAAGGCTAACAGTAGCCATTGAGCCTTCAGTCATGGCCGAAACGAAGCAAAAGGAGTGGAAGAATAGAAGAAGGGTGTTGAGGAGGGCGGCTCCCAGCGCCATGCTTAGGGTTATCTGAGTATCCAAATTCCCGGTTGGGGCGTTTTACGAGATTCATGTCCTTATTTGAGAGAAGGGACTCTCAACGAGCGGCCTAATGTCAGTCCGACTGGGGGCATATATGGAGAGAACGTTACCGCCGTCCCCGCGAACAAATCCACCTTGGTATCTGGCGCCAGGTCTGTTGGGGGGGCTGTGAGGCCTCACGATAGCTTCCTAGGTGACCGCGCCTCCATGCCTCCACGACCCCGCGGTTGCCTTGCGTCGGAAGACCCGCCGGGAGTAGGAGTTCCCGAGGTTCGGCACGAGCGAACTGTAAACCGCGGCCCATGATCCCCAAGGCTCTGAGATAACGATCTTGGACACACCGCTCATCAACGGCGGTGGGTTCTGACCAGAGCAAACCCCGCCCTGTGGCGAAGTCGAGCGGCCGTGGCATTTTGCAGTTTGCAGGCGGGGTTGTGTTACCGGCGCGTGGAGAACGCGTTCGCGTCCAGTCTCTGGCGAATGAGGCCTGTGTGCACCGGCTTGCAGGTTGCAGATGGCCAATGACGACGATGATTCAACGATTCGAGGACAGCTGAGAGGAGGAGAATGTGGACGAATCATAGAATGGGATTTGCCATCAAGTTGCCGAGGGGTTGATGTCTCTTTGAGCATTCATGTCGGGCGCATCACGCGAGCCTGGTGTAGTTGGTAAGATACCGCAGGTGAGGTGGGAAAGCCACCTTGATTATGACACAGCCTCGCCAGTCGCCGTTGGACCAGCCCGTGGAAAGATCCGTGCAGGCGGCCAAAAGTACCGATCGCTCCTGCCTCTCTCCATCACCTCGGCACACGTTGAGAGCAGACTTGCCGCGACCTTGACCTGCTCCCATCCAATCAACCTCAGGGGCACGAAATCGAGGACAACGCCACCCATCTACCGCAATCTTCGCGAACTTCTCAACGAATGACACAACGGTTGGGAAAGGCTACGTAGAAACCCAAAGGATGCATGTCACGAGAGATTGGAATAAATGGATGCACACGGCGGGTTGAGCACGACGGATGGAAATCACGGAATCAACATAGCGGCCCTCGGTCAACCCTCCCGCCTTCGGAAAGGTATCTGTCGACTTCAATCCGGGATTGGCAACTCCCCACAAACGCCATGATCACTGCCCTGGTATGTGCTCACCTATCCACAGGAAGAGACAGAGAACTCCACCGCGAGCAACTTGGCCAGTCCCCTGAATCTGAACAGTTGGCCAAGAAAGGAGAGAACAGCATCCACCAGGGGGTCAACACCGCCCAGTTTCAACCACGGGAGTCCGCCGCCCCATCTTTCTTCCCTCCCATTCAAACGCGGAAACACGTAACAGCCCCCGCATCATCCAAGCCCAGGGCATTCAATGTCTGGGTCTGCGAGTCGATCCCAAACTGATGTTCGTATGAAGGCCCGGTGCCCTAAAGGGTGGGCATCACACTAGTGACGGGAATGTGGCATCCGACATTGGGGCGGGCGAAGTAGGTGTTGCCGCGTCCCCCGATGCGCTCGGCGTTGTGGTTGGGCGTATCTTTGGGGGCGTCAGGCCGAGCGATGGTGCTGCAGTCGTTGCAGCGGTAGAAGGCTCGTCCATCGCCAGTAGTTGTGAGGGTCGTGGTCTTGCCAGAGGCGGAGGCGGAGGCGGCCGGGGAAACAAGGCTCATGGCGGAAAGGGGCTGGACGGGAGTGGACGCCATTGCGTTGTGGTTTGGTGGTCGGAGAGGCGGAAATGAGGCAAAGTTTTGTGTGTAGGGTGTGGGGGGTGAAGAGTTTGTGGGTGGTGGTTTCTTCGTCCAGGTGTGTTGAAGGGGTAGGCCTCTTTATGGACAATCGATCATGGCGGGAGGTGGGCGACTGGTTGGGAGCGCGAGGGGGGAGGCCAGCGTCCAGGACGCATCATGTCAGTGCAAACGGATCTCAGTCCGATCGAGGTCCAAAGCGCTGCTGGATGGGAAGTGTGCTCTGTAAGTGACAGAAAACTGCAAAGTCCCGGAGCTCAGCGCAACCACCCCGGGCATCGTGTCTGAAAATATGCGGGCTTGTCGACAAACTTTGGTTGAACCCACCCTGAAGGGAAGCTCCAGGCCAATGGACAAGACCGATTTTGATGAGACGAAGGGTCTCTGCAGCACAGGATCCAATCTTTTGAAGCCAAAGGGCGGTAGGAGAGTGACCTGTGAGTGTCTCTAACGGTTTCTCAGGGCAGTACTAACAGGGACCAAGGCGGATTCGATCAGCTTCCTGTTAGCGCTGTCCCCGGGATTGTTGTCAATGCAAACTCACCCTTCCCATGGCGTCTCAATTTGGAGATCTATCTTCCCTTGGTAAGGGGTTGTGCAAGTTCAAGTCTTTTCCTAGGGAATCTTGTTTGGTGGGAGTTGAAGGCAATGACGGCAATAACAAATTGGTAGCTCAGACTGTCAAAGTTCGTATTCGTCATCTTCCAATCGGTAAAGTGACCAGCTCTCGCCCTGAACTTCAGGCATCCAGCGTCGCTTGCCCAGCTCACTTACATTCAACCCAGCAGCAGCTAAACTCAAATCAAGAACTCGATGTCCCACCGCCGAATACCCCTCCACAAGCAGCTCCCCATAAGGCTGCATCCAAGTGTCTACCACAGGTCAGCACAAGTCAACCCACATAGGTAGCCATGGCAACTCACTATAAGTACTCTCCGGCTTACACAGAGAATACCAAGCAACAAACCCCAAAATCCCTCCCCCTCCGCCTCCCCCTCCCTCTTCCGGACTCGGAAACTCCTTATGCACCCTCTCATACTCCTCCTCCGTCACACCCATCCGCTCCCCGCCCTGCCTTCCAAACGAAAACTCCAGCTCATTTCCCCAGTATATCGCAAACACATCCGCCTCCTTGTGCAGTGCGATACTCGGCTCCGCGTGCAGCGCAATCCCATCCCATACTTTTTGAATACGCCAACTGGGCCAATCTTTTCCCTTGGGATCATAGGCACGGATGAAATCTGCTGCTGCGACTGCTGAATCAACTTCGAAACGGCGGTCGAGGCTTACGAAGGGCGCGTCGAGGGAGTGGTGTGTTGCAAGATCGTGGAGGATGAGGCCGAGGGCGTGGACTTCCAGGTCGATTCGGGATGCGAGGGTGGTGTTGTGGGACAGGATAAAGACACCAAAGAGCCAAGTGCGCATGACGTGCTGGTAGGTTCCGGGGGAGCAGTGTTGTTGGGCATAGGCTTGGGCGGCGCGGGCGACGGGGGTGTCGGTTACGGAGATGCCTGCTAGGGTGCGACGGGGGGTGGGGGGAGATGGCGCTGCGAGGGTGAGGGCTGAAAATGCTACAATGAAAGGGAGGAGGAAGGAGGTGGGAGTTGGAATGAGCATTATGACTGGGAAACTAGCCGTTTGGTAGATATGGGCTGGGTTTCTTGATTTGCTAATTGCATCACAATCTCGAAAAGAAAGTACGGAGTATTTATCGCCGTCTCAATGACCATCGTGATATCAGTAATCAGAAAGGACTCGAGAGAGTGAGGTTGTCGGGAAGCAAGTATGAGCAAGTTTGAGGGTGATTGTGGTTGGGGCCCTCCCTCATAATGCGCGCATGCAAAAGTACCCTACACCAGTACAAATAGTGGTGTAGTGAAGCTCGGATTCTGTCACTGTAAGCTTGAAAAAGTGCGAGATTATAGGGTCTGACGGTCATCGGACTTTACGCAGGCTGCTGTTTTTCCTTCAGGCTGCAGTGATCAACCCCCGGTGGCCTGATTGAGGAAACCTAGGGCTGACTTGGGACGCACTGTCGCAGGTAGGCGAGTGAAATGGGCGGTGGAGCAGGCGGCAGAGCCTACTGATTAAGTCCCTTCAAGTCTTGGGGGTCGGGAATTATTGAATGGAATTGTTGATGGCCCGGGTGTGTTTGATGGAATGTCCTCGCTGCCTGCCACACGACCTTGAGTGGAGAGTCACACCGTGCCATTGGGGAGGCTCGCGGCAGGCCCCTGTCTAGCTTTGTTTAGCTTTTGTAGTAATCGTTCCCATTCCTTGGGTACACCCTATGCATGGTATTAGTACTCTAGAAAGTAAGAGGTGACGGAAGTAATGAGTGTTAGGGTATCTTCCTACTGTGATCTCCCCGGTCATCATGTTGTGTGCAACGTGGGTAACATGCACGGCCTGTTCGGGTGGAGTAATTGTTGATTTCAGCCGCCTTCGAGCGAACCGTCCCAGAAGTCGGGAGGCAGACAGGCATTCAGCATTATTTGCGCCTGATGATGTAATTCTTGAATCATCGTTGTATCTTATTGCCTTGAGTGTCTGAGCCGACGCATTTGACTCAGTTGACCATGAGCTTCCGTTACTTGCGGCCATTTGTAAAGCTCTTCCGCCGCCGAAGATGTAGAAGTGGCTGTTGGAGATGTCATCCGCGTATACTGGGAGTGTGTAGAATGAGATGTTGGAGACTCGCGACAGGCTCAATCTCGAAAACACGGACAGTGCTGTCGTGTACAATGCTGTGCTTGTGAATGAAGTCATTGATTGACGGTTGATAGTCCGATTATACATCCAAGAAGCCTCTAAGTCTTGATCAAAGGTGAATCTTAGCGCTGCTGCCTCCGTGTCGACAAATGAAGTAGGCCCGTTGGGTTCGATGGATGTCGCATTGTCGTGAGCTGACTGGGAGAAGATGGAGCCCTCCCGCTCAAGCCCTCTAACTCAGCTGACGAGATCTTGGTTGCTGGCGAGCACTCGTTCCATCAGATTGCAGAGTATACGAGTTGAATTCTGTGCCTCCAGGTCAATGCCTGAGCTTGCTAGGGTTTTTTTAGCCTCGTCGCCACTATTGTCGCTCTTGTCACATGTTGAAAATACTTAGAAAGCGGCGATTGCTGACAAATTATTCAGAAACTGCTAAAACTTGGTCATAAAAGGCTAGATATTGACATTGTCTCTTAGATGTCTCCCAGACCCTTTCCTGAAAGGCAAACCCAAATAGAAATAATAGAATTCACTTTGTTTCCGGTTCTGTCAAATCATGGTGCGGCATCATGGGGCGAGTAGAGCACGGCCAGGGTACCACTGGTATGGGCGTGACATTGCAGTAATCGAACAATGGCCTCGTGGCCATTTTCAGCAGCCCATGACAGTGGCGTCCGACTGAAATTATCTTTCGTATCGATAGTAGCACCAGCATCGAGTAGTAATCGAACGACGGCCTCGTGGCCATTTTCGGCAGCCTGTGACAGTGGCGTCCGGCTGAAATAATCTTTCGTATCGATAGTAGCACCGGCATCGAGTAGTAATCGAACGACGGCCTCGTGGCCATTCTTGGCGGCCTGTGACAGTGGCGTCCGGCTGAGATGATCTTTCGTATCGATAGTAGCACCAGCATCGAGTAGTAATCGAACGACGGCCTCGTGGCCCCTCTCGGCAGCCCATAACAGTGGCGTCTGGCTCAAATCATCTTTTGTATCGACAGGAGCACCGGCATCGAGTAGTAATCGAACGACGGCCTCGTGGCCCCTCTCGGCAGCCCATAACAGTGGCGTCTGGCTCAAAGCATCTTTTGTATCGACAGTAGCACCGGCATCGAGTAGCAATCGAACAGCGGCCTCGTGGCCCTTCCAAGTAGCGTGTAACAGTGGTGTCTGGCTGTGATCATCTTTTGTATCGACTGTAGCGCCAACATCAAGTAGTAATCGAACAATGGCCTCGTGGCCATTTTCGGCAGCCCATGACAGTGGCGTCCGGCTGAAATTATCTTTTGTATCGACAGTAGCTCCGGCATCGAGCAGTAATCGTACAACGGCCTCGTGGCCATTCTCGGCAGCCCATGACAGTGGTGTCTGGCCACGATTATCTTTCGTATTGACAGAAGCACCGGCATTGAGCAATAATCGTACAACGGCCTCGTGACCCTTCTTGGCAGCGTGTGACAGTGGTGTCCGGCCACCACCATCCATAACGTCAATAACCGTAGTGATTTGGTCTGTGCTTTTCAGAGTGGCCGCTACCAGTTCAGAGACCCCGTGTCCCGATATAACGTGCAGCAGGCTAGTCCCATCTGGTGGACAGTCATCTGGATATAAATCGATAGCTTGGTAAATGCGCGCCCATAACTCTATGAGATTGTTTGATGGCCAAGTAAACAAAGCCACAAGATCCGTTTGAGAGACGCTTCTATCGTTGCACTGCTGTGCATGGGCCACCCACGACTTTGTAGCGTAAGGCAGGAAGGTGAAGTCGCGGTAGTTTGTTGAACAACCGATCTCTTCCATAGCCAAGTAGCGTATGCAAATCTTGGAGAACCGAAAGTGCGCCCTGATCGCCGCCTCAGCTGACGTTATGTTGCCGTCCAAAGCTGGGAGGCCTGTCTCGACGAAGAAGTCCTTGACGGACTGGTGGATGAACTGGACAACCTGCGCTTGACTGACTTCGGCAAGACCGCAGCTAAGTGTCTGAACTTGCCTCTTCATCCGGACGCTATCGCGTATGTGATGTCTCGCGCTCCGACAGGCCTGTAACGTCCGCTGCGGGTAATCAGCCTCGATAACCATAGCCCATCGCAACTCGTCTATTGATAATGGCCGCGTGGCAAAGCAAATCCATTGGACCAGTTTCTGGGAGGCCGGTTTCATATTATGAATGAGTTGTCGGTAGAGTTGATCGAGCTCCGGAGGAATAGAATGGATTTCGTCTTCGATCTCCCCCAGCCCGGCTCCCTCAAGGTCAAGGTCCAGAACTCGCTTCACAACAAGGCGAGCCCACATAAAAACGCCAGAGGCACGCCCCGCAATCCAGGTTGGGATCGCGGATGATGTTCGCGCCCGAAACCCGGCAAGCTGGCTGTGCACAAATGCCGAAATGTCCCTTTGGTTTTCATTCTCGGTGCATACTTCGAACATACTAGCGTCTAAATCCAAGATCGGGTAGTGGCGACAAGAAAAGCAGATGCGACAGCTCATGGACTGGGATGGGAGATGCTTTAGCAAAGACTTGAAAATCTCGATAAGCCTGACTGCATTTTCCTTGCCACATTCGTCTAAGGCGTCGACAAATAACCGGACCGGGCGAGTTTCCAGGACCTTCAAGAGAGACGACTTGAAGAAGGGCCACAATTCCTCCTCATGCCAGTCCCAGTCCTCGCCCGGCTTGCCGTTCTGTTTGCACTTTGTTTCAAACTCGTTGATGAGATCCTGCAGTGCGCTGGGGGTTTGCCGAAGGACTTGATGAAGGAGAGACCGCCAGAAGCCAAGAGGCGTCCTTTGGAGGTCATCGCCACGACCGTGAAAGAAGAACGAGAGAATAAGGGCGCCGTCTCTGGCTTCGTGTTTATCGAGGGCATATTTTAGCAGTGTCGACTTTCCAGAGCCGGGCTTTCCCTTGATCCATAACAGACCTCGGTCGCAAACGGCCCAGCTACTGTACGTCTCGTGTTGAAGCAGCCAGCCGCATGTCCCCTCAACGGCATTACCGATTTCATGGGAACGGTTCTGCATTTGCCGAAAGGCTAGCGACTTGAGGCAATCTTGTGCGGTCTGGGATAGTACTTGGCCTCCAGAGCATGTTAGCCAGGTATATTTTCAGAAGTAATTGGCTAATTCTCCTTACCAACTTGCGATACCCATCGAGCCAGCTCTCCCAGCAACCTTTTAAACCCGTTCTCCTCTGCAGAGGTAAACTTGACCATGTCCCTGTGATTGGCGTGAATGGTGCTGGTATTGTAGCCCTCAAGGGTGGCGGATTCCTTGGACACGACTACCCCAACCCCGGGTAAAGGCAGTTCCTCAAAGAAACATGTAACATTGGGAGGTTGACTGGCTTTTTGCCGTCCCCGCACCATTGACCAGAAGTTGACTTGAATGAGCTCAAGGGCCTGATTATCAGTCTGCAACATTTCCAGCAGCGACTTATTGACAGATTTTACCAGACCAAGAGCCGAAGCCGGGATCTTAGCCCAGTTAGCCACCCAGGATCCTCTGTGGGGAGTGCCCATGAACACGATGCCTATGGTGCAATTGAATATGCCCTGAAGATGGATCTCTGGGTTGTTCCGTGAGAGGAGAATGGCCTGTTTGCAGACAAGGCCGCCCAGGCTGTGGGCGACGAAGATGATGGGGCGAGATGGCGCATCGACTCTGTCTGTCGTCAAGTCGTTCAGAAGGTTCGTAGCATGATCGATCAGTCGATTCGACGAAGCAACTCCTTTTCGCACTATGTATGCGTCGTAACCGTATGTAAGTATGCGGGCTTTTTTGAGCTTCGGCGGGAGAAGGGTCTTTGGCCAGGGTGTGGACTGCCCATCGGCGGTCCATGTACTCTCCCGGTCCCCTGTCAGACCATGGACAAAGCAGATGTCGACGGTTGCCTCGGGGCGGTCGTGCAGAACCTTCACTCCGTCCGGGAAGGAGGGAATCGGTGGGTTCTCCGATGGACCGGTGTCTGTGTTGGTATGTGCTTGTAGATTGGGTGGAGTCGAAGAGCGACTTGTTTCTTCAAAGGGATGGTGCGGAGTCTTGCGCTTCCCCAGAAATCTGTCCATCGTTTCCACTGCAGGGTCGAACCAATTAGGAAGGCGATGGATGGCCGATGATTAGTTACGCTGGTACTCAATCGCACGACGGATTGCGAAGTTGTGAGAGAGAGGAAGGTAGGCAAGGGCGGGGTAGAGGGTTGCTGAATGTCGCCAGCCATTCTTTCGGGCTGAAGCGTCGCTGCCCGACAACACATCCAAGCCCATCGTTTTTCAACGCCACATGCTTTGCGCGCTTTTTCCAGCGCCTAGCATGAGCCAAGCCTTCGCAAGCCAATCCGCAAGCCAATCCGGAGGAAAAGTGCCCAATCCAAGTCAATCCTTTCCTTGGCTTGGCTTGGATTGGCGTATGCTAGGCGCTGGCTTTTTCATCGCAACGTGTCAGCCAGCAGCACGACGGTTCACAGCTTTCGACTTTCCCTTGCGGAAGGGAGTCGCCGCATTCCACCAAAGAGCCGATGCTCTGTACCGGTCCTGTTCAGTGTAATCAACACTTGTTTTGTCGCAATATGGGGCTGGGTAGCGTCCTGTTGCAAGATCAGAACTTACCGCATTTCGAACCCTATCGTGAGTTCGCTCTGGGTACCAAGCATTCAACGTCTCTTGGCCGGCACTGGAGGTCTTCATGAGCCGCAAGTGTTAGCGCCACGCAGCGCACACGAGCGGGGTCAAGTCGTGGCCCTTTGAACATTGGTGCCCAATTGATCTCCCCCAGCCTGCTTCCAAACTCGCTCAATTTCCCATCCAACCCGAGCGACACCCAAAGCATACCCGCAGGTCATCAGGCATTGGAAGAGCATGCCTCATCAAGTTCATCTATGCTTGGTTTGTGCCGACGCATTGTACTCCGCCGTCAGCAGCTTTGTGTCGAAAACGAGGAGAGGGGGGAGCCTCGCGGACCAAACGAGACAGCTTGAGCTTTCATCAATCAGCCGAGGAAGGGTGCTATGTCTGCATACGGGCGTGCCGGAAGTGGGAAATTCCTTCGAGCACTGACATCCTCTGGAGCTGCGAGTGCGAAATTCAAAACTGCGACGATGATTATTGAAAATCCAAGCCCATCAATCCTAACTGTCTGGTTCAAGGCAATAAGCCGCCGATGCAATTCCCTTGAATTGTTTTATTTTGTGGCCGCATCGAGCTCAACTAAGAAAAGTCAAGTTTATAGGTGGCTTACAGTAGCTTTTACAACCTGCAAGACCTTTAGGCTAACCCTCCACTATAACAGTTATGGACGGCATGTCGCCAACTCTGGCCCGATTCGTCTCAGTGATGCCAACACATACCGCAACAGGCTCCAAGCAGCAAATGCGTGGATTCGGAAATGCACTACACAGCACGAGCTATGTAAAACAGCTGTGAGCGAATTCCTTCCAACCCGCCTCGTGAGGATTGACGCAGGCCAAGCAGGCTCTCCCCTTCTTGTCAGTGTCGTCGACACAAAAGATTTGCCACGAACAACGAGGTACTTGACCCTGAGCCATTGCTGGGGCTCCCAAGAATCCCTCACGCTAAAACAAATCAACCGCGATGAAATGGGGAATTCCATACCAGTTGCGCAGCTGAAGCCTGTCTTCCAGGACGCTTTGCGAATTACACTCGAACTCGGCTTCGAACACATCTGGATCGACTCACTCTATATCATTCAAGATTTGCCCGGCGCTGCAGACTGGATAAAGGAGAGCACCACCATGGGCCGAGTCTACGGGAACGGGGTTTGTAATCTGGCCGCAACAGGCTTCCACGACGGCCAAGAGGGGCTTCTACCGCCAATTTCTCGGCGGGACAATGCGGTCTCCATGGCAATGCAAGTTGGCTCACTCGGAAGCTATCATCTGTTTGGATCACGGGATTGGTGCTGCAATGTGGAAAAGGCTCCGTTAAGGGACCGTAGATGGGTAATGCAGGAGCAAATACTGGTAAACCGCCCCTTTCTCTCCTTTTGGTTAGCTAGTAGCTACTTGTATGCTAACAATGGCATTCCGGCCGACCGCTAGGCTCCGAGGATTTTGCATTTCACTAAACAACACATCTACTTCGAATGCCACTCTGCCAACTACTCTGAAGTTTACCCACGAGGCCTTCCCATGACCCTCACCGCGGTCCATCCACAGCTGGGGACTACTTGGAAGCAATACTTAAGCCTTCCTAGCCTCATTTCAGGCAATCGCAACACGGTAAGCAACTGTCGATCCACCATAATACGTACTTTATGGAACTGAATTTCGTTTCCAGAAGAAGATTACCACCGGTGGAGCCAAGACATTGTTTGCACATACACTCAAACCCATCTCACCCGACCATCAGACAAACTGCCCGCCCTTTCAGGCATCGCCAAGATTTATATGACGCGCCTGCAAGACTAGTATATTGCTGGACTGTGGAAGCAAGATATTCTCCGGGGCTTACTTTGGCATTGTGCGTATCGGCAACATCAACAACCCAGTACCCCTTCAACATACCGTGCACCCACTTGGTCTTGGGCATGTGTTGATGGGCCTGTCTACTTTCTAAATCGCCATCGGATGAGGGGATCCTGGGAGTTGCCTTGGTGTGATGTTACCCGTCTAACAGGTGTCGAGGTGATTCCTCGTACAGCGAGTGAGGTCTTTGGGGAGCTCACAGGCGGCCACATCTGCTTGTCCGGTTTTCTGGTGCCTCTGAACGGGCTGGCAAAGGATATTCGCCGCAAGAAGATGAAGTGGGACGTGCATTTGCCACGAGACAAGCACCAAGATTCCCTTGCAGATTTTGACCGTCCAGCCCTCGAATGCAGCCCTGCTGGGTATGATACCTACGTCCAATTTTTGCCCTCTACGCCCGAGTTATCCTGGCCTGAGGGCGCATCTCCGCTTCCTTTACAATGCATGATGTACAGCAATCGCTGCCACATTTATGGGCTGGTCCTCCAACCATCAGATGCGGAGCCTGGCGCCTACACGAAGCGCGGCGTTTTCAAGGCCCTTGGCTGGCATTTCGGAGGGGGAGCTCTGGGCCCATTCCTGTTGGAGGGACACGTGCCACGCGATGGGTCGATCGAGAATTGGGAAGGGGCGGTCGAGCTCCGCATCATCTAGATATTACCCGCTCCGAATAACAGAACTGCCGCGTTGATATTCTCTACTACACCATGAATTAAAAGTAAACCCATTCAGGATAGGATGGCGATTTATTTAACTAACTGCTGGTGTATACACAGGCGGCTACAATAGTTATACTTTGGGTGATCTTGGATCTGGCTCACAGAGCCCAATAGTGAAAGCTACAAGATATATTAGTCTGCCCTTCGGCCAGGAGAGTGCTGGTTTTGTTACGAAACAGATCATGAATGCCTATGATGTATGTCTCGTTGATTCTACCAGAGCCTCGAGGAGAAGGCTCCCTGTACCTCACAAACACTATCAACGCTTGGTGTCAAATTTAGGTTTCGCCTTGCATCCACCTCGAATTCCTAATATGAGCGCATCCACTCAGGTCTCCAAGGACTGGGCGGGAGTTTGTAACGGACGTTAGAGCCCAGTGTGGCCCGGGAAAGGTTTTTTATGCCTACGCTGAAGGGAGGTGTGACCTCAAGCATTGGTCCTTAGAATCTCTCGGTTCGGATGCGCTGTGAAGTTTGCGGCGGAAGACCAAGGTTCCTTTTGACAGCTATCCCCTGCCGTTCCTTGGGTATATTTTTGGGTGATTTTTTGGTTTATCATCTTACCTTCATTGGATCTCCTTTCTTTTCCTTTTTGCTCTCGCTGTCATTCATGCCTCAGCAGTCACCTCGGTGATGCGGTGTGGCTCGGTTCGCGGGAACATGCATGAGACAACTTGACCGGGAGGTACCGCAGCAGAGAAGGACTAATACATCATGTTTTCTTCGCGGGCAAGCTGTTTGCCTTTATAAACTGAACACCCCAGCTGCCATTTTTCGTTTCCCTACGTCAGATCTTTCTCAAGCTCGCAGCTTTCGGCGCGGTCTCTGGCTGAGTCCCTCGAGACTGGACCCCAAGGACCGTGATTCGTCTCCCATTCGCGACCCCTTCTTGCTCCCCAACCGCGTGGGCGTTTGCCCCTCAACCCCAGTCACTACCTAAGAACCACCGCCAAACGGCCATAATGCCTAACAAAGCCACCGCCAAAATGCCCAACTTCACGGCGCCCGATGCCATACCCTCGGCCACGTTCAGCCCAGGTGCTCGCAGGGTCCAAGATCCCGACACTCCACCATCCTCCAACAAGAGATGACGTAGTTCGTCACCCACACCCGAGAAGACGCCAACCAAACGGACCAAGAAGAGAGAGCAAGCTTCCCCCTGTCCTCAGTCCAGCAACAACGCCGATAGCGATGCTACCGATGACGACTCTGATGACAATTCGTACGTGGAAGGCACTGAGACTCGCAAAGACTCCGATGGCGACAGCGAATCTGCCGACGAGACAGCCGAGCATTGTGGTTATACCGAACCATCCGCTGATGAGGAGGACTATGGAGGTCACTGCGATGAAGAGGCCAGTCTGCACAAAGAGGCCAAGGACCGCGAACGCATGGACGCCGAGGAGACGAAACCCGAAGACAGCCGGGAGCTTCGATGAGAACGAGATGGAGGAATACCTGGGCATCATGGCAGAGAGCCCCATCCGGGAGCCCATGATGGTTGCCGGCGAACCCTGGCGCCCCTTCCCCCGCCAGGACACTCGACGCTCAACGGCATCCGGTTCTCACAAGTTCTCCCTCGACGAGATCTATGCCGACGCCAAGGCCAACGGCACCGAGGCTCAACTGCCATCCCGCGGTCCTGACTGCTACAGACCTGGGTGCGGAGCTGAGTCGACTCTCAGATGGTGCCGGTCCGACAATCCCAACGACAATGCCAATCGTCTGCTCTACAACTGCGCGAAAAACCATTTTGTCACTTGGGCCCACCGGCTGGGTATGTCAGGTCACGACTACTATTGTGATTGTGGGAAACTGTGCCGGGAGATGGTGACCGGGCAGAATGCCAAGTCCCATCCCCCTGGAACCAAATTCTGGCAGTGCGCCGAAGGAAGGTGCGGAAAGATCCATGGACTGGACCGGACGGACTTGTCGGAGTTTTTGCCTTGCAGTGTCCCGACGAGATGATGATGACTTTGTCTCAAAGATGTGGGCATGTTTTGTGCTTTGGATAGCGGGTGCGTGGCTACGGTACTACAGATTGCAAAAGGGGCTCGTCACTTGAGCCGACCGTAGGGACGTTGAGGGTGTCACTGTGAGAATGTCTGTCGGAAAGGTGTCACTCTGGCTAGAACATACTTGAGCTGCGCTGATGGGGTCTGCAATTTCAGTCAGTCTTATCGCTGAGGCCTTGCTATTCCTTCAGTCTGTCCGACATAGGGTCGTCGGAGAGCGAGCCTCTGTGATTTCTTCCCATGGGTATGTGTATCTCTGTGGTTTTTGGATATTAAATTGGGATGTTGGATGAGGTGGTTGTGGGCTTTCTGACTTCGAAATCACTCCCTGCATGTCTGGAATCAGAGTCCAAAAATAAAACGAACGCAACGTCTACATACCTCACACCTGGCCCGTTGCAGGATGCCGCACTCATCGAAAGAGGTACGCTGGTTTTTCCGTGGTTCCCAAAATAGAATACATCTTTTAGCCACTCTGTCAGCGCTCGCACGGCCGTTGTTGGGATTTCTCAGCGTGGCTCGGAAAGGGGTCCCTCCGTCCCGAACCATGGAAGACACACAGAGAAAAAGCAAACATCAGAGTGGCGTCTCAGCGATCGACCGCTCCTTAAAATCACACACCACCCGGCACCTTTTCACCCCGCCGAACTCACCATCTTCACATCACTCTTACCTCCCACTTCCGGCACCAAGGACATCATCAGTATGCTCGCATCGTAACCTGAAACACCATGGCTAACTTCGAGATTGAGGGCCCCGATATCTTTTATGACAAGAGCTTTTCTACAATTCCAACGGTAACCCTTGTGACGATCCTGAGATCGATCCCGAGTCTAATGATGAGGCTCACAACGAAACTACCACGGTCCAGCCGACTGAGACCAAGACATTGAGTCATCAGCCTCGGAAGCAAGCTGCCTCCAACACCCTAGCATGTGACAATGTCGCAGCGCCCGCATCATCCTCGAAGAAGAGGGCACGCTCTGCTTCTCCTTCGCCAAAGGCGCCAGACGCGCCCAAGCAACAACCTTTGACCACGCGGGAGGAGAAGAGGAGGGCTCGGACGCGAGAAGAACAGCATGAAGCATATATCCGACAAGTGACGCTGCACTTACTGAACAACAAGAGGTGTATCAAGGATGCCGGCTCCGCTTGGACCTCTCTCGCCGAAATCTATGCCAAAGCTGACGAAACCGGCGAGCTGCCGGAGCTGCCGGACGTCGGTCCTCCGTGCCGTACGTGTGATCGGCTTTCCGACTTGAAGTGGGTCCCGGAGGATGATCCGAATCCCAATTCTGCTGGTCGACCGTATCACATGTGCGGAGCCTGTCCATACCCGCACTCGTGGGTCACGTTTGCCGACATGGTCGGGACTGGATTTGAGAAGAAGTGTTTCTGCGGGAAGAATGCTAGGGTGACTTACACTGGAAAGGCAGCGAAGCGTCTTGGTGAGGGCCGGCCGTTTTGGTGCTGTGCGGAGGGGATGTGTGATTGGAGGGAGCGGCCCTGAAGCTGACAAGTTCGGATTGGCTCGCATCGGGTTGGGTTTGGAGTGAGGGGCAGGAACCGACCGGCGGCTTGTTTTGGATGCGCGGCAAGTGGTGGAATTGATCAGTCAGTTTTGCGCCTTGATATGTACAATATTTGCGGTTTTCTTGGGTCGTTCGGAAAATTGGTCAGTTGAACTAGAGCTGTTTTGACCGAACGAGGATGCAAGAGCATCCCTGAAAGACTTCGCAACTTGAAGAATCAGGGAGCCCGGAACCGCGTCCGCTCTACCGGGTTGCCGCCCCTGCGAGTCTTATCGACCAGTCCCTCTCTATCAAGCCAATCAGCCCGTGGGAGGTGTCGCATTGGTGCGGTCTTTGGCTCCGAAAGCCCCAAGGTCATGCCACGGGCTCCTTCCTGAAGATCGAAGAAAAAGCAAGCAAATCAACGGGCTGTCAGTGCCAGGCACTGCCGAGTGCACCTTGACGTTGGTCGGGGAAATGAGACTCACCTCAAACATTTTTGTTCTCGTTGGCACTGCACCTCTGTCCACCAAAATCCTCTATCGCAGTTCGGTTCACGGTCTTTGAACCCCACTCCAAGGGATTTGCACCCAAAAAGTGGCACGGCCTTTGATGACTTGGCGTCAACCACCGCGCCGGGTCTGTTGTCGCATTTTTGAGCCTGCCGTCCCGGAACCTGCTTGGCTTCGGCCTCCACTGGACGGGCCGCCTCCAACATGAGTCCCCGCAAAGACTCCGCCCCCCAGGAAAACCTGACAAAGAGAAGCCCAATCTCTATCCCCTTGCGGCTTTCACAATCTGAGCACCTGCCGCCATGGGAACGAAGCGCTCGGTCGACAACCACCATCACCCCCGGTCGCCAAGCATCTCGAAACTCCCGAAGCCGCTCTCGACGACGGTTCGCAAGCCGATCCTACGCCCGTGTCATACTGACGCCGAAAACTGATGATCCGACCTTGCTTCTTGATGAAGATTTTTATTCTATCTATCACGAAATGAAGTCGGAGTCCGAGGGTGAGGATGAGGATACCCTCGACGATGTACCAAGACTCGCTCTCTCCAAACCTTCCAAACCGGGATTGGTGGTGCCAACCGCAGCGACGCAGGAACATTTTCGCCCGGGCAACCCACCCCCGAGAAAGAAGTCGGCACATTCATCGCCCGCTATAGAGAGTCCAAGTCGAAGGGTCAAGACAGAGCTGTTGACCGTCAACTCACCCACTCTCCTGGCCCCCCCGGGGACTGCAACATCGACCGAAGTGGCGGAGACGTGCCGTTGTCAAAACCCCTGCGGCTGTTCAATGCCAGAAGCTGAAGACCACAATAACACATGGATTCCTCCGTCCTCCCAGGCGGTAACGATGGAAGAGTGGGAGGAAGCAGACGACCTTGAAGAGCGACGGAGGGAGATCCTCGCAGAGAACCAGAGGCGAGAAGGCTATCGACTACAGAAGCTTCGCAACAAGGAATTACTCGAGCGGATTGGCTCGAAATGGACCTCCCTAGCGGAACTTTATGCAGAGGCGGAAGTCACCGGCGTCTTGAAACTTCCAGAAGAAGGTCCACCTTGCCGGGAATGCGAGAGGCCATCGATCCTCCAGCGCGCCACGGAGAAAAACCCGAATGGGAATAGAGGCCGAGCGTATTATGCGTGCATCAAATGCCCATTGGAAAGGAAGAAGAGGGAGTCCTTTGTTGTCTTTGCAGACTTGCGTGGCGTTGGCGTCAGCTTCGAAACATACCTTCCCGGGCCTTGCCATTGTGGGGAGACGGCACGGAAAGGTGTGACAGGACGAACCGCTCTCTGTGGACCAGGGGTACCGTTCTGGACTTGCGCCGAAGGGAGATGTAGGTGGGTCAAGTGGCTGGGCCAACAATGATCTGCTATATCGAATCTATTTCGCGCGATTGGCTTCGAGGCGCGATTTGATACCCGTTTCCAGTTTATACCGATGTTCACAAAAGTTGCGATGGATTTTAGGGAAGTTTGAAGGTGGTCAGATGTGTACCGCTGTTCTCTCGTTTCTTTGGAAATCTCTCACTGTTTCGGTGCCCACGGGAAGCTTCCAGGGCGCCGCTCCCATCGGCCACTTCTTTCTTGTCGGCCAGCTGGTACCGGGTATGTCACATACGGTGTAGGACTGCGGGCGGGGTCTTGGCTTGCGGGGTCTGCAGGTCTCCCGCAGCTGAGGAGCAAACAGGCACCGAGCCGTTCCTCTATCCGCTGGGCCCGGCAACCCAGAGGAGCGAGGATCGTGGACAGGCCTTGCAGCCCCTTCGAGTGTTTGTTTTTAGTTCATGCAGAACCTCTGTGGAGCATCTGATCTATCATCTCTTGAACATTTTCTGCGTGTTTCCTGCATCTCATCAAAGCCCTGAACATGACATCTTGAGAGGGTGGCAGGTGGGATCATCACGTCGGTTGAGTAGGTAGGTAGTCATGTAGGCATCAGACATGCTGGCGGGGAGACGGCGAGGAGACGCAAATCTTCATTTTAACGCCATCTCATACCTAGATAAGATGTCCAATTCTCCGTTCACGAAACATCTACCTCACTCCCGACTGGGGTCATCGAGAGTTGCTTGAACGGTCTGCTGAAACCCCGATCTCCCTCCGTCTGATCCATGTTACGGATACTCCCGCGCTTTTTTCCCTCATGCGTTCATCTGGATACTTCAGCGTTAAACACTGAGACCCTATTGGCTCAGCCGATAATGTGTTTGTTTGCGCACCGCATGCGTCAAAGGCGGATCCTCAAGTCCCCGCGTCTTGAGAACGGCCTCGCCGATGCAGAGACCCTCCTCCCACGCATTTCGGTCCTCCCCACTGGCCAACACCTTGCCTGCCGGTCAATAACTGCAAATTTGAAACGAGCAGTGCAGTTGGCGTCTTTTAGCTCCGGAATTCTGCAGGTTTTGGTCGTTTTCTCGAACAAACGAGGCATTTGGCGACATCCCAGATGCTCATTGGTCGTGATGCATTTTGCACAACAATGCATTGCCTTGCATGCCGCCACCGCGACGCTCGGCATGAACTAGCATTATCAGAGGTGGGCTTCGGTTTGAGATCTGCGATGACTTGGGGCATACTGCATCTTGTTGACATCATTAATTTTCTTACTGGTGAGAGTATTGGGGAAGCGTTGAGGGTTTTCGAGTTGCCTCATGCTCAAACTGACGAACACTAATATTCTTTTACAACAAGGAACATGTGAAACCCATACCTAGCTCGACTTGAGAACAAGTATACCGACTTTTGCAAGAACCCCAACCGGAGAGACGCCGCCCAAAGGTGTTCACATTCCTCCGCCCCCAGTCCCAGTCCAGCTGATCTTTGTTAGGTGATGATAGCAGCAGGGTCGATGCGTCCCCATCACCACGTGCTCCAAATTTCCCTCGCCCACTGCCTTTCCGATGGATAGAAGCCTTTAAAGACCCTGGGTGGCCCCCGCTGGCGGTATGAAGCTCCAGATCCGCCCCGCCCCCGCGATGTACCCCTCGATGTGCTATGAGATGTGCTAGCTGAATGCAAGATATTTGAGTTTACCTGGCGCTAGCTTGCCGCTTCGGCACCAACCTTCTTCCGTTTTCTCTCAGTGAATGTGTTGCTCAGACAGGAAAGATTTTATTTTACTTTTCGTGGCCTCCAATACCAAACCCCCGATCAAAGCACTTCGTTTCTATGTACCTAGCTACCGGCCCCCAAAGTTGTTGAGTGGGAATTCGAGATCTCAGTTCTTGACAATTACAATTGCCGTCTTGTGAAGCTCAAGCCAGCCCGTGGTAGAATATTAACTAGCTGTCAATGAAGACCAAAATGCTGTGGCTTTTCCGTCCTAGATCGGTGAGACCCATTCGGCCACCTCCACCGCGGTGCTCAGAATTCCTGTCAGCCCCTGAACATACTGAAAGCAGTCGTCTTTACAAATCAATGTCATTTCCTCAGCGGTAAAGGCTTGAAAAGACACCGTCGCGTAGGCAAAAGATGAGACGGAAACATCAATCGCAAATTAATCCAAACACCCTCCTCAATCACCACTCCACTCCATCCCATTCCATCCCGTCCCATTTACGCAGCACCCCCACTCCCAAATTTAGATATCCTTCCCGTCGCATCCAGGCAGCCGGTACCTACCCGGCCCAGCCTACCCCTGACAACATGTGCTTGCAAACAAACAAGCATGAATCTTGACGACAAAGGAGCGGGAATACCCACACCCAAAAAGGTCCACTCATTTCCGCCTCGCTCCTGGACTCCTTCCTGGAGGATCGTGATAGTAACGCTGCAGCGAACAAAGCTTGACATTCCCAACAGCAAATCGGTAAAGTGTAAAATTGGCGAGATCCCACGATGTGACGACGGTAGCATGGCTTGTTGGGCGAAACCCGGTTTGCTGGGTGTTGCATGAGAAATCGGGACAGGGGTTCGCGCACTCCCGCGGCGTGGCTTTGGGAACGGGGATTTGATCCATGCTTGATGTGACATGACATGGGATGAAGACTTGCAAACGGGGAGATCGGAGGAACTCACGCTCATGTTACCATTGAGGTGTTACCAGCTGAAATCATGTCCAGGCACAATGGAATCGGCCAAGACAGTCTGGCGATACCCACGACAAGGCTCTTCTTTGGCATGGAGCGCAGCAAGCGCAAGTCCGTTCGAATTCCGGGGATCGCTGACGGTTGTATCTCCCGTTTTTTAGCATGGACTGTGCCGCAGCCGTATGTGACGGTGACATCGTCCAAGGCACCGACAGAGAGGTCTGCTCCAGGACGCATCCTACTTACCACGTGCATCTTTGCTGGCGATCGACACTCAGTCGGCGACGAGCCCCAGGACAACGCCCACGATGGCTTCCTGGCTTTTTTATCGTAGCAGGCCTTGGAAAGTCTGCATCGCTTCGCGTCTTCACCCCATCCAACAACCATTCTCAGAACCGCTCTAAATGTCGTGATCACGATTTAGACAGAGGCGGACTCTGTTACCCCAGCCAGCCGCATCGCAGGGGAGACGTTCCTCCTCTTCCCACCACGCAAAAGTAAGCCTTATCCCCATGGCCCCTGATACCTACTGACAATGCCAACGTAGCTTTCACCCTCTTGGCCCACCACAGGCATCAGCAATGCGCCTTACACCGGGCTCACTCACCACCATCTCACCTCGCGGGATGAACTGCAACCCCACGATTCCTTCAGGACCACCAACACCAACAACCCAGGCGCGATCCTCAGCCCAACACTCAACACCATCGTGACCGACGGCGTATAAGACGATGCATCTCTCACGCGTCATCTCCATCATGTTCTACCATCACCAACCACCACAGAGAGCTCACTCCTTTGCTCACTCAGTCACCACTAGTCCCTCCTTGAACACTCACACACTCATTTAGACATTATCACACTCATTGTTATCACCATGAAGCTCACCCTCCTGGCCGCCAGCGCCATCCTGGCCTTCACCACCGCGGCTCCCACCCCAGAGCCCATCCTCAACAACAGCACCCTCTCAGCCCGCGGCACCGATGCCCCCTACGGCATCAAAAAGGGCCTGGCCTACAACAACGGCGCCATCACCGACATTTTGTCTCGTCCCGGCTCCGCCACATGGGCCTACAACTGGGGTGCAGCCCAGCACGCGCCCAAGTTCCAGCAAATCCCCATGTACTGGGGCCCGGGAAACCAAGGCGACGTGAACGGCATCCACGCCAAGATCAACGCGGGCGACACCCCCTGGGTGCTGGGCTACAACGAGCCCGACGTGACGCGCGAGCACGGCGGGTGCAACGCATCGCCGCGCCAGGCCTTTGACGCCTGGGGCAACGACATGTGGCGGTTTGCCGAGCGCGGCCCCAAGCTGGTGTGCCCGGCCGTGAGCAGCTGGGACACGGACCGGGGCCATACGGGGGGGCCGTCCGGGTTGACGTGGCTGCGGCAGTTTGTTGGGTTTGCGAGAGACCCGAACAACCTGCGGTGCGGTGCGCAGGCGTTGCACTGGTATGGCGAGGACGGACGGGATGGACGGTATCAAGCCGATTTGTTCATCCGCTATGTTGAGCGGGCGCATGGAGTGGTGAATGACATCTTCCGAAAGGAGATGGACCTGTGGATTACCGAGTTTGCGCCGCTGCCGATTGGGAACGTGCAGATCATGGCGGATTTCTTGGATGTGGTGATTCCTTGGTTGGATCGCGCGCCGTATGTGGCGAGGTATAGCCCGTTCATGGCCGAGCACCTGGTCAGCAACGGGCAGTTGAACGTTGCTGGTAATATGTTTGTCAACCGTCGTGGCTGAGAACAACTTCTTGTACTTAGTTTTCTTTTTTTTTTTTCGTTTGTTTGTTAGATGTCACTCACCTTGCACCATCAATCCAAATTCCCTATGTTTCCATTCCACCCCCTTTCGGGTTCCCTCCACAGTCCGTCTCCAACACCAACGCGACCGAATGCCCGTCAAACTCCCACCACCAAAACTCAATTCCATCTCTAGCTTACCCCCCCCTGAAAGATGGCTTGAGCATCCCAGTCGTCCGACGCGATCGATCGACAAATCAGAAACACTCGTCACAAGCCAGCCAATCACTTGTCAACTCCGCCAAGCCCCCGGGACCCCGCGATCGACAACAACCATAAAACGACGACTTCGCCTCATAAAATCGCTTTCCCCATCACAGCATCACCATTCCCAAGCAGCCTCCAAAAATGCGCGCTACCCTCTCTTCTGCCCTTGGGGGAGCCCTCCTCTTCGCCGTTGCACACGCGCAGCAATCCACGCCGACAGTCACCATTTCCTCTCTGGCCAGCACCGTGTCGCCCGGGTTGAATCTCACGCCCACGCCCACCATCATGTCGGGCTGCCCGGCCGCCGTGTCGACGACGGACATCTGCAGCACGTGTGTAACCGCGGCATGCGTGATTGAGGCGACCGTGACAGTGAGCTGTGGATGCCCCAGCCCGCCGTTGACCATCTTCTCGAGCCATCCCTGCTCACTTGGGTGCGATGGACTCGGGTGCGGGACCGTTTATAAGGTCGAGACATTGCCATGTGAGTATTGTCGTCGCTAAAGGGTATCGTTGGCTGATAAGGATAGGCACCGGGGCTTCGGCTAGTGGGACGGGTACGGCGGGTGCGCCGGGGGGAACGGGTACTGCTGGCGGGAGCGATGGGAGTGGTGGAGGGGCGTCAGCCAACGCAGGGTGTAGAGTGCAACCGTTTAGGTTTTGGTAGGGGTTGCCCCGATTGTGTTGAGACGAAGGTGGGTGTTCTCGGCGTTGACTTTTGAGTCTGTGACAGGATCAGCTCCTAGGATCGGGTGTAAAAAGCGTCATCTTCTACGCATCAAGACCGGGCGTGACATATTGTTGCTTGAGAATAACATGTGTGTTTTACTGTAGCTGTGGCCAATGATCTCGACAAGATGAACCACAATCGTCTCGTCCTGGCATGGTGTTGGACACTGGTCGTCGATAGGATGATGACGCACTCAGTCAACCGACTTCACCCGTCCTTGTGTTACATCCCACTCTTTCCTGGTCTCGGATATTGCCTAGAGTTATCCGCTCACGATTCCCAGCTTCTGTAAACTATACATCTCGATTAGCCTGAGGTGAGGCTGAGCGGGCACCATGTGCCATTGTCCAATCGGCTTTATCCCGACGATATTATTCGCCTTTATCTCCGCCAGAACATTTCGCCATCGGACTTGGTCCCGAAAGATTCAAGTACGCACCAGCTCCCAGATAACGAGCAAGTCCGAGATGGCCGTCTGACATCCCTCATCGTTCCTCTCGCCGGCGTTCAACATGGTTCTCCTTGCAGCATGCTTGGGCTTCGTCTTCGGCCTCCAGGTTGCGGCATCACCAACCGTGTGGCAACACGAGGTCAGGGGCATTGAGCAGGTCCCGCGTGCGATCTTGAGCCGAAGCTGCAGCGTCGCATCGTTTGCGAATGTGACCAACTTTGTTCTCCGTGAATACAATCTCGAGACGGTGTTCGGCCCAGGCAACTCGACCTCGCTGCGCGGGACACTCGGCGTTGAGAACCCCCACACGGGCGAAACTTATCGGCTGTATCGGATCCCGATCTCGACGGGCGGCGGAGTGTGGAGTGTTTGCAGAGCTGGACAGGAAGCCCCTCTGCCGTCGCAGCTCGCCGTCTGCCAATATCTTATCGAGCGGAGGAATGGCAGGATTGGTTTTAGGTTCTCGTGGTACTGCGATGGCGAGGATGCTACAAAGCCGTTAGTTCGCCCTCCTGCTTGGGCCAAGGGGAGAAGTTGACCTGGTTGCAGAGTTCGTTTCGACGCCACGGTTATCGGTGAACTTCCGGACGAGGTCTGTCAAGCACGGGACGGAACAGACGGAGTGACGCAGTCTTGCACTTTGCCAGGAAATCTTTTGTTGCCGGTTGCGAACATCTCGTGGGAGATTTCCTCCCCTGGATAATTGTTCGGCTTGGATTGTGGAGATGATGGAGGACCAGGGACTTCCAGGTCTAGCGCAGAGAGGCAAGGGCCAGAATAGCTCCTTCCTCTTCTAATCCGGGGGCGTCAGCCACGGCAATCTTCCAGAAGAGCGATTGTGACATGTGTCAATTCGGGACTGCCTAAGACCACTTGTGCAACTGCCCTTGAAATGAGCCCAGGGCTCAGGCAAAACCTAGTGATAACTCTAGCAAAACTGCGCCGGGTCACCTGTAACAGTCCTCGCCTCACGATCCCATATCAATGCATCACCCCAATTACCCATGGATACAGTCATGACATGCTCCCGGGCTCAGCAGTCGCAGCTTCCACAACCGCCATCCTCCTTCTTGTCACCTGAACAAGGCTCCGTGGAAGTCGCAGCAACAGTGTCGACCTGGTCGGCTGTTGTCTCCTTGCTGTTTCCCTTCTTATCATCCGTCTCGCATCGCTTCAGTGGCTTGCAGGGAGAGCGCGGAATCGAAATAGCTTGAAGCGGAAGTCAGTCCTTTGCTCGGGAAGAGGGAACAGACGGGAGTAGCTTGCATACCCTCAACAGTCGCATCTCCACCGCGAGGGATGACTGGAGCCTTAGTAGAAGCGGTCGTTTGCTCGCTTGAGTTGGCTGAAGGGGTGTTGGAGCAATCCTCTGCGCAGGGGCAAGTCATGTTGCTTGTTTTTGTGAGAAGTGGACTTCGAGGGTGGTTGTGCTTGTTTGGTGGTGGGTGTTGGAGCTTGGTGTTGGAACCTGTTGTTGGAAGATGGTGATTGTGGTTGTGTTTCCGAGAGCTGCCATCAGAGCAAGAAATAGTTGGACCTTGGATGGTTTGTTCCTTCCTCGTCATGACTTCTTGCCAATCCTTGACACGACGGCCGCCCTTTCCCCATCACTTTCCACTCCACCACTGAAACACAAGCCCCTGATTGCGGAAGATTCTCAGTGACCACCCTCATATGCTCTTTCCAGCCAGATGGCAAACCGGGACGTGATATCCCGTCCGAAGCATACGAAGCTGGAGACGCTTTCTGCGCCCATTTCCGCCATTCCGTCGAGTGTGTCCAAACCGATGCCAACTTTGGCAGGAATGACCTGGCTCGGGTGAAGTTTTCGTTGGCGATGACTCCACCACTGGACGAATCTGAAGCATGGTACAGATTCTTGAGATACACACGATGAGCCAGCCACGTGCTTGATCCTGGAGGCAGCATGCATGGATAGATGACGTGGAAATCCCTCACCCAACCTTCAATCGCCCCCCGGTTGACTGATTTACATATGCTACCACTGGCGTGATTTATGCGGCCTCCAAACTCAGACCCGAACCCAGATTCGAAGGTTTTGTTCTCAGAGCCTGGCGGGGACTATTCACCTCTCCAGCTGACGTCCAAAGATGGACATGCCACTCGCACCGGTAGCTCGAGAAAATGGACAACGGGACGCATTTGAGGATGGCGTTTATCAAGTTATCGGAAACCCGACTCTTCAACCGCTTAGAATAGGATCCTTTGCATGGGAGCCTGTCAGCTGTCGAGAGTCTTTTATGTTCTCACGTTTAGAGTTCGAGGTGAGCCATGGGCTGCTCTCGAGGTTTTCCTGCTCGCGAATCAAGCCACAGCGTTAATAAAGGCCAAAGGTCATCATGACATGTAATCAGCACTCGAAGTTTACCTCCCGGTCTTCTTCTAAGAGAGCACTTCCGTTCTCGCACAACCACTCTGCAATACCTCTTCACCCCCTCAATGACCGGCCGCCTTCACCAAAGCGGCGCCGACGCCAAAGCCCTGGGCACTCCCCAGAAATCCAGGTCCCCATGAATTACAAGCGTTCGCCCCCGACGAGCCCGACGCGGAGCATAAGCTCCAAGTTCAAGGACCTTTACATCAAGAACAAAGAGCCCGATACAAGCGACGGGCCTACGGAGAATGACAACAAACAAGGGGAGTGCCAAGGTGAACGGAAGCCCGCTACTCTGGCGATAATCAGGTGGATAATCGGGAGCGGTGCACACGCTGGTAAGAGCTAGTCTGTGAGTGATATGTAAGTTCTAACGGGACTAGATCCGAAGAACAGGCGACGGGGAAACAGCCGGCGGAAGGATGCAATGCAGGAGTGTGTTGGGGGGATGCAGGATGGGGAGTCGAGTGAGAATGTCGGCTCGGAAGTGGTAACGGGTGGCAATACGCCCGATGTGTCGCCTGCTTAGAGGGGTGGCTTGCATGGCTTTTGGTATCGATTTTTTTTTTTTCATAGGGCAGGGTTCACATGCATGGCGTTTTAGGATTTGAGGTTAAATCCAGTTTGAGTTGGAACCTGAAGCCTGCCAGTGTGCATCTTTGCGGTGATCTGTGTGCATCCTGATGTACTTTTTCGTGTAATCATCATGCCGCTGCAATACCTAGGTATGTAAAACCCCCAGTCCGGAATGTGCCCATGGCAGCCCTGGCATGATAAAGTCATGCCAGTACAGCACGTCGATGTTGCGGCGGGACATGCAAATATCATCATGTTGGGCTTTATGCAAATTTTGTCATCGTCCGGTCAGGCTAAAAGCTCGAATTGAAATCAAGACAATTGGCAAGATGCCTCGTCGCCGAAATAGGGGGCGACGGAATAAACATTCATAGTGTCAAGACGAGGCTTAGTCAAATTTCGCTGTTAGGTCCCAAGGACTTGGATCTGCTGTACCAATGACATACATCGTCAGCTAACTGGACGGCGGAGACCTCAATATATGGTTGCCAACTGGTGAAACTTGAGGGCGCCTATAGGGGGTTCACGCCCATCACACGTACTGTGCATGAACGGGATGTGGTCTCCTTGCATATCCAGTCTCCAGGAAAACGGACTTCGGGTTGCAGGTTGAGAACATAGGGTGTGTTGCATGCTCTCGATTTCGCTCAGGAGCAGAGAGTTATTGAGTTATTACCCAATTTTTTGGGCTTACGGATACCTACGGTCCAAAGACCGCCGGAGCGATAAAAAGCGACGATCTCAGCGAGCGAAATTTTTGCCACACCATGACGCAGAGATTTCCATCAGGAAGTCCAGGGCTACCGAGGCTTGAGGGATGCCGCAGATTTTGTTGGGACGTCGTTAAAAGCAGATTCTGGGGGATTCTCGAGTTGACACTTGGCTTGCATTCGATGAGAGGTGAGGATGGGTTTTGCAGCCAAGAATCATACGTTCACGATGGGCAGTTTGCATTTGATGAGTCACCAGGCGGGAATGGAAGCGAGGGTTGGCGGAACCAATGTGTCACGTCGCCAGGTCGAGCGCCGGTGGATGAAGCCTCAACGGACATGATCGCGCTGAGATTGCAGATTTCGGCCGTACTGATACGAGAAGGAAACCCCAACTCGACACGCCTGCCCGACCAATCATTTTGCGCAACCTTTCCCAACATTCTTCTTTTGCTCAACAACGTATCTCGCTGGTCAACACCCTTAGAGTTTTTTTTTCGCGATCAAAGTTCAGAACTTACCTAGGGGCCAGGATCACTTCCTCCAAACCGCGAAATCATCATCACCTCAATTTCCCCGAATCACAAGTCAGGGTCAGCCGCCTTGGCCTCAGAACTCCCAACTGCCCATGACTGGTCAGGCTGGTCAAAGCATCCCAGCCCTCAACCCGACCGCGGCAAACCCAGCAAACGGCCGCGTCAATCTGGACCAGCTGCCCTGGTCTCAAAACGAACAACTGGTCATGCCTGGCCAGAATAATCAGAACATTCCGGTCCTCCACCCGATGGCCGCGAACCCTGCAAACGTACAGCTGGCGATGGCAGGTCACGGCACCCCAACCAGTCCCCGCCCAGCTCGAGTTTACCTCGAGGATGGGAGGCTGGCCGTCTCTTTTCCGGCGAACCTGAGCGAGGAGGCAGCGCAGAGGCCCGAACCCCCTGCAAACTCTCTCGGTTTCAGGATCACCTCCCCGGATGGGACAGGCGAGCTGAACCTCAGGACCAGCAATTACGTTGTGAACCTTGCAGAAATGTGCAAGTCTCGGTGGGAAATCCAGCCACCAGATGTTCTAAAGGCCATGGGCCCAATAGGGGACGATGCATATGTCTCCAAGAACTCCTGTCTCTTGGCGCTGTGCGGACTTTACCCTGGCAAGCGGATCCTCGCCTTCGTCCGCCACGGCGGTGGGGAAGCGCAGGTCCTCACAGCAGGCCTACGGGGGCTCGGGTTCAACGCATTTCACGTCCACGGGAATCACGCAGACCCCGCAGCAGCTCGCCAGTTGATGAAGACATTCATATCCGCTGTGTCCCCGGTCTTTGTGACGACCGACATCGACTTTCAATCGGCGGTCAACCAGGGTTATCTCAACCAGCGTGAGATCAAAGCTCAAATCATCATCAACGTCGATCTCCCTCGGTCCGAGGATACGTTCACCGAGCAGCAGCTGGCTTGGCCCGAGTACTGCAAAGGTGCTGAAGGACGCTTTGAGCAAGGTCTTCCGAGCAAACCTTATGGCCTCTCCGACAAGGAGGCGTACGAAAGCCGTCTCAAGGCTGCCAAGGTTACATGGGACCACGTCACCGTCTTGAACCTTGTCACTCCAAAGTAAGTTCCCAATGGTTTATCACATGCTCACACCCCATCTAACGCTGAATGTCAGCGATTACATCCGTGTCCTGCGGCAGTATCACTTCTACGACAACCAAAATCTTTTCGCGAATCCCGTAAGGGGCTCCAAGCTTGTTACCATGACTTGGCAGGACGCAATGCAGCATGCTTTCAAGCATTGCGGATTCAAATTCGTCGAGTATGATCATAGCAAACTCCACTTTGACCTCCCGTTGTGGCAATACACCGAGAATCCTGGCGTGGGTTCCCGGGTAAGCCTTCCCGCATGAGGATTGGGGGAACTTGCAAGGCGATGCGGATGTCGGGGTTTGCATTTGGTGGAAGCAGTTGTTTGAGGCGCATGGGTTTGACGTGAGGGAGGTAAAGACACCTGATGGGTGTGGCTTTTAGCGACTCTGATTTATGAGCAACTTTGTTTTGGCGGGCGAGCCAGAGATACCCACCTGCACAGTCAGGCTTTTGGCCTTTTTTTTTTTTTCTTTCAGCTCAACATGCACATGTGGACAGGGGGTTCATCCACCCCTGCCTAGACGAGCATGGGATGGAGCCTTGGGCGGGGTACCTATTGCCCGGGGAGTTGCAGACACACACCTGGCAGTCATAGGCGCCATCTGTACCTTCCAGGTTGTAGGTAGCTAGAGGGGCCTGTTGGCGCAGACATCAATTGATCGGCGCTCTCGCTCGGCGCTTGTATTGCAAAGTAGTGTACTAAGGGTTAGGTGCTGGCCGTTGAAACGTCGAGCCTTCTTCCGGCCGGGGGCTTGAAAAGTCCCTCTTCTCCTTTTTCACTCCACCACCTTTCTTCAAGAGCAACCTTCAAACCTCCCATCGTCATGGGCAAGATGGAGGCGGTCACGATGAGGCCCCCAACCAAACAACTAGCCAGGCTCGTCCGTCGGGTCTTCCGCAGCGATCGAGTCTTTGGCCGGTTACCACGTTGCACGCTCGAACAGCTGGGATCGATGCAATTCCACAGCGGCCCAAATGACTCAGCTCTTCGGCGGACATCCGGAGCCACCGCATCGTGGCTTGCATCGCCATGCTGTCCAGGCAGCTGACAGGGTGCGTCCTCGCCCAACCAGCATTTTGAGCTCCGTTTTGGGGAGGGTCGGCGCTGAACAACGCATGGAAATGCCTCCAGAGCCTTGCGGTCGAAGCCCCCAAGTGGCCCAACTGAAAGACACTGCGATGCACGCGCGCCCGACACGCACACTTGGGGTTTCTGGTCCCCAGAGCCGACGGTGTCGCTTTGGACCCAATTCTAACGGACTCGACACCTCAGGAAGGCCAGAATCCGCGTCCTGGTCTGCTGGTTAGCGACTTGTCTTCCCCGCTACCACACTCGCGGGTTTACTTGGAATCGAAAGAAGATGGCGGTCGATTTTGGCACAGCACGGAACGAAACGGTCTGGCAACCGGAGCCGAGGGGCCGAGGGACCTACGGACTTCTGTCGTCCTGCATCATCACCATGATATTGTGTGTTTGGACAGCAGTGCACCTCAATATCCCGGAACACAGCAGGGAAAACTATTATCGACACTTCCCCTACTTTTTGCACCGAGGGCGCGACCGCTAGTACCTGCCTAACCTACAGGCGTGCAGGGAGATGTGGTGGCTGACCATCGGGTTGCTCGCCCCCGAGGTTGTGGCATGGACAGCATTTGAGCAGCATCGGGAGGCAAAAGCACTGTGGCGGGAGATCAAGAAGGAGCTGGGCGAGCCGATCCCTTGTTCTTGGCGGGAGGGCTGGTTTGGGGAGTGGAGGGAGCCCAAAGTAGCAGGGACCAGGACTGACGTGGAGAGTGGCATCCAGGTCTCAGAACCAGACAGCGAAACTCTGAGCCCGGCGGAAGAACCGACAACACGAAACGGACCCAGTCAAAAAAGGAATCCGGTGGGCCAAGACAACAACGGCGAAAAGAGCCCAGGTAGCAGCAATGCAAACCCAAGACGGCGACGAAACGAGTGGACCATGACACACAGCCATTACGCCGTCATGGGGGGCTTTGCCTTTGATACCAGCGTCATCGGTGACGGAGAAGACTTCCTCCTCGGAGGCCGCCAATGAGTCATCCTAACGAGCAAGGCACTCCTCTCGCTGGTGAAAATGGCTCCCCATCTACTTCCCGACATATCAGTCGGCTCGATAAAGGACAAAAGCAAAGCGAGCGAACCCGCCAAAACTATCGTTACCCCCCAGGCTTTATGGTTCGCTGCGCAATGCATCTCCCGCATGGCACTGGGCATGACGGTCAGCTTGCTGGAGCTCAGCACGTTCGCCCACGCCATATGCGCTCTCATCGCGTACGCGCTATGGTGGCGGAAACCTTTGGACGTGGATGAGCCAACCCTAATTATTGGCCGAGACGCTAATCTAATTTGCGCCGGCTTATTCATGAGGTCGTGGGGCCTATGCAAATTCAAGCACAGCGGCTTCTTCCCCGGAGACCCGGACAGATTTACATGGCTTAAGGACGGTGCGAAATTAAAACGGAACTCCCAACACCCTTACCGGCCTACTGGGGCCCTGAGTTTCGACATCCAACTACAAGAAACTAGCCTAGACACCACCCGCCCCTATGCTGAGGCAGCAGTTCCTAATCCCAGCCCGAACAACCTAGGCGAGCAGCAACAGGAAGACAAAAAATTGCCCCACACATCCGGAGAGGAGACAACCCCTACACGCCCTCTAGTGCGTCTCTACATGGGCCAAAGCATCCTATCCTTCGGCTTCTCCCGGTCGCGTCTCTCAGAAAAGCGCCGAAAGCACGGCATCCTTTCCTTCCACCGTCCCTACATCGAACTCACCGAGTCAGACCTCCGCCTCCTCCAGCTTGCTCAAGATAGCTACGAAAAATACACTTCCCTCAAGGAGCAGAGACCACATTCCTTCCTCGCAGATCGCAGGCGCAACTGGCCCATGACCGGCGGTCGCTGCATCGAAACAGACGAGCTTTCTGTCCTCTTTAGCCTGTTCTTCGCTGGTCTGGCATACGGAGGGCTCCATCTCATCGCATGGAGTCCCCCGGTACGAACACACGCCGAGACCTTAATGTGGCGGATATCAGGCATAGCTACCATCATTTACGGCGCCATCCCAGGCCCCTTCATGTTGGCACTCGGGCTGTGGTGGTGGGTGGAATACAATACAAGAAATATGCCCCATCTTGGGTATATGACTGGGTCAAAAAGCTTCGGCAACCCGTTGAGGACGGCGTAGAGATATGCGGTAACCTCGCGGATGACCCCACGGACATGGATTCGGGACAGTTCATAGGCGCCTTGTTGTTGTTGCCTGTAATAGCAGCAGGGACGCTGCTATATGTCTTTTCGAGGGGCTATCTCCTTGTTGAATGCTTCATCAGCATTCCGCGGCTGCCCGATTCGGTGTTTTACACCCCTATTTGGTCTCAGTATGTCCCTCATTTTGGATGAGTTGGCGACCGCATGACACCAAAATGGCGCACATAACCAGCCAAGAACAAGAATACTACTTCCAACGAAATCGACGAGCAGACCCATTTTTCCGCGCTCAAGAAAGTGACGTCTAAAGTGCTGATGATAAAGAGCCGTCTTATGGGGGTGACGAATCCCAGTGGCTGCTGTGACGGGGAGCGCAACACCGGTAGAAAGCCCGAAGTATTCTCGGGGACGTGGGCAAGGCCGCTTATCACAAGAAGACGAGGAAGTGGAAAAGTCTGGCAAAGGGCCAGTTTGAGAAGATGCTTCTTGAGCGCATCGTTAATACCAATAAAATTACCCAACCACTCAATAGTACTTCTGCTCATTATTAGTGTTCACAGAGGAGACCTCCTTAAACTATGAGAATATCCACGTCAACTACAAGGTCGTCGTAAAGCGGGAGTGCGTCACAAAGCTCCCCCTCAACAGGCCGAAAGCCTTTGGCCATGGCATCCTAGCCGGAAATAAGGCTACTGCCAATCGTGAAGTGGAACATTTCGAGAAGGGAATCATTGGACTTGGTTGTGAAAATGGCAGACGGCAAATGACAGTATCGTCATGCTACCATGGGATGACACATTTCCTTAATTTATTTCCTTCACCAGTCTCTCCGTGTCGAACCGACGGTTTAGCTCAATGAGATTAGTTCATGGCAAGCTCTCCGTCGGGGCTCTTGGCGTCTTGAGGATATTTAGTTGCAGGTTCAAAGATATATATCGAAATGATTGAAGATATATACGCCAAAATACAAGAAATGATCGGACTATGGGATATTTTTTACTCTGCCCCTTGACAGAAAAAAGAAAGTCATTACCGCCGATGCGCCCATGTTTCATAACCCAAAATGCATCAACCTCAGACCTCCTCGTGCTCAGCTGTTTCTCGAGCCCATCCCCCCGTCACATTGAGCTTGAGGTAAACAGCAATATCATCAACCCCCCATCCACTCCCTTTTCCACCGCCGCCACCTGCCCACTTCCCACACCGAGTTGACACCAACCCCTACCACCGATTCTCCAACGGCCCACCCGGCCTAACAGGCGTCTCATGCATCGGCACCGAATCGCCCTCCAACTCAGCCCTAAACGTCTCCCTCTTCTTCTCCGGCACCACCACTGCGCTTCCAGCCCCACCTGCACTAGAAACACTATCACCACCCTTGGACCGCACGCTCACATTCCGCCTCACATCAAACCCAAAATCAAACGGCGCATTCCCGTGCTCCTCCTCCCACCCCATCTTCTGCTTCTCCTCAATCCCCAAGCCTGAACCAGCCTCACTATCCCCGCTCAACCTCTTGCGTCTGCCCTCCCTCATCCTCCTCTTCCACAGCAAGAACATGACGGCCACAATCACAGCCAGACCGCCCGCTCCACCGGCGACGCCAATGCCAATCTTCATCCCCTCTGACATACCACCATCCTCTTGCTGTTGAGCTCCTCCACCGTTATTGTTGTTATTTGCGGTGTTCCCGTTCGGCGAAGAGGGCAGATCACCCAGATTGGAAGCTGTGTTGCCGTTGGGATTGGGGTTAGAAATATCCGGGATGCGGAGGGTTCCGTCTGGTGCGAAGGAGGGTGCTGCCGAGACGACGGCTGCCGCGGCTGAGGGCGGGACGAAGACGGAGAGGAAGGTGTTGCCGTTTTGGGTGACGAGGGTTGTCAGCGGTTGTTGGGTTGTTGCGGGGGCGGGCGCGGGCGCGTTGAAGACGCTTATTCCGTTGGGGGAGGGGTTTGCGATGGGGGCAACGGGGTTTGCAACGGGGTTTGCGGGCGCGGGAGCGATTGTTGGGAAGGTGACCACGCCTGGCGCTGCTGGTGCTGCTGGCGCTGGGGCAGCAGGTGCCGGGGCCGGTGCAAAGGTTGGGACTTGTACCGGCGCGGCGTTTGTTGGGGCTGCTGGCGGGTTGATGATTACCGGCGCTGGGGCGGGTGCTACGACGGTCTCTTGTGGAGCCGGCGCCGGAGCTGGAGCTGGCTCTGTAACCGGCGCTGGTGCTGGCTCGGGTGCGGGTTCGGGGGCTGGCTCTGGAATCGGCTCAGGCGCGGGCTCAGGCGCGGGCTCAGGTGTCGGCTCAGGGACGGGTTCAGGTTCAGGATCTGTGACCTCAGGTTCGGGAGCTGGTACTTCGACGACGGGCTCCTCGACAACTGGCTCGGTCGGTGCTGGCTCGACGACGGGTTCGGTAGGCGTGGCGGCGGGATCAGTCGTTCCGCCGCCGCCCAAGAGGTCTCCGACCACTGGCAAATCGCCCACGACGGGCAACTCGGGCAAATTCAATAGCTGGGCTGCGGCCGGCACAGCCAGCAGCCAAAGGATGCGGATGGCCAGCATCTCGGAAGAAGGCGATTAAAAAAAACAGGTAAACAAGAAGAAAAAGAGGCCCGAAGCTGCCAGACGTGCAGGTGAAGATTCACCCGGTTGGCATCTTGTCGTGTTGCAGAGGGAAGGAAAGAGGGAGAGAAGAGAATTGCCCGACGACAGCGGCCCGTCCGGCTTGTCCTGGACGACCAAGCCATCCGATCGACGTCGACCACATCAAGACACAGACATTTCCCAACAGCGATCCGATGGTTCGGCACACAAGGGGTTTCAGGTGTCGTGGTGACAGGGGTTGCAGCGGCTCAAAGCGGGCGTCCTGTCATGCAGGGATCCCCGAGCCTCAGCATGCGCCTGCTGTGAGTGGGCTTCTGTCCCGGGGCGACGCCCTCTTGGCGGCCTTGATCATGCAGGTCTCTGACAGGCCCACCACGAGGTCGCCCGCGACTCGTGAGCCCGTCGCAGGTTCAGCCGCCCGAAAATCCCCTTTGCCTCTGTGACTTGGACGGCGCCGGACTTTTGTTTTTTCTTTTTTTCTGGGCCCCATTTCTCGGAATAATCTCAGGCTAATTCCCCGCACTGAGCGGCCCCGGATTAATACGTCGCGGGTTAAGATGCCAAGCATGGAGCGAAGGGGAAAATGCAGGGTGAAAACTGGCGACTGCGATGGTATGCAATGGCAATTCCTGGCGTCTTGACCAAATGCTTGTGAAAACACCACGCCAGGATCTCATCTGGTCGACCCAAAGTTCTCATTGCATTACGAGTCCCGAAGCGGGTTGAGCCTCTCCTGCTTTGGGATGCTTCGGGTATCGGAAACACGAGGTGGGAGGTTCAGCCAGGGGAGACCCCCTGAAACAAGGGGAACAATGACATCAGCGAGCAGGGATCCCAGGGCTCATCGACTCAACACCAACAATCACTAGCAATGAGCAATACTGTGTAAACGATGAGCAATAGATGCAAGGCGATACTGCGCATCGAGTCACCCACGTCGACGGGTTCTCCAAATCGACAAATCGACAAATCTTACGGGTAAAGGCCTAACGGAGACGGCAACCCGGTACCGTGGCGCCCCCTTGGCAGAGCCTCGAAAGGCAGGGGCCAGGGACGGAGCGGGCACAAGGAACATCAACGTAATTGGGTCGTTCTCCGTTGTATAGTGGAAGCTCGGGAGAAACAACGAGATAGCATCTTGGTAAATTGTCCACCAATACCGGAACATATTGCCTTCCCCGCACTGCTCCAACGCGCTCATCGACTGCCCGCTTATAAGATGTCTATATACCGGCTATTCTGGGTTGTTTTCACCACCAGTCTCCAAAAGCTGTCGCGCCGGTCAAAATGAGGCTCTTGTCACTTGCGCTGACGGCATCCGTCGCCACTGCATCGCTGCAGGTTGTGCCGGGCGGAACCTGGACAACTGTAAGTTTGCATCTCTGTGATGATTGGCCCCTGTTGACCCCTGTCCAGCCCGATGGGGAGCACTTGCAAGCCCACGGCGCCGGTTTCATTGTCGAGAACGGCACATACTACATGGTTGGCGAGGACAAGAGTGGTGGTCACTCATTCTCGAACGTCAACTGCTATGCCTCCAAGGACCTGGTGCAGTGGACTCTTGTCGGCGCTCTCCTGACCCGACAAGCCTCCGGCGACATCGGCCCCAACCGCGTTGTGGAAAGGCCAAAGGTTATCTACAATGACAAGACTCGCAAGTATGTGCTGTGGATGCACATGGACAGCAGCAACTATGGCGAGGCCAGGGTCGCCGTTGCAACCGGAGACTCTGTCTGTGGGAGGTATCAGTACATTCGCAGCTTTCAGCCGTAAGTCAAGGTGGTATACCTAGCTGGAACTTCTGTTGACTTTATCACAGACTCGGACGAGAAAGTCGCGACATGGGACTGTTCAAGGACGATGATGGCAAGGGCTATCTGTTGACAGAAGACGTATGCTGTAATTCCCTCCTTTACCGCAACATCACACTGACTCTCCAAGCGCAAACACGGCCTCCGCATCGTCGCTCTATCAGACGACTTCCTCAGCCCCACAACCGATGTCTTCTCATGGAGACTGGAGGGCGGCAACCGAGTCGAAGCCCCAGCCATGATCAAACTGGGCAGAACATACTTCATGTTTGCCTCGATGATGACCGGATGGGACTCGAACGAGAACCAATACACCACAGCCACATCCCTAAGCGGACCTTGGTCAAGCTGGAAAAAGTTTGCCGACAACGGTTCCAAGGTTGGTTACCCCTGAACACGTACCCCTAAATGTCCCTAACCCTGGACAAGACCTACAACTCCCAAACAACCTACATCCTCAAGACGAGCGAGAGCACGGCCATCTACATGGGCGACCGCTGGCTCAAGGACAACCTCATGGCAAGCACCTACGTCTGGCTCCCCCTGCAAATCAGCGGCACGACCGTCACCATGAAGAACGCCGTCAGTTGGGTGCCCACCAACAACTTTGCAGCATGGCAAAACCCCCCAGCCGAGACAAGCTACGAGGGCGAGAAAGCGTCGTACGGCGGCAAGGCTCGCAATGTCGACTGCTCGACGTGCTCAGGCAAAGTCACCGCTGGGTATATCGGTGGTCCGGACAAGGGGAGCGTCACGTTCAACAACATCCGGAGCGATATCGATGGCATGACAACCATTCGCATCAAGTTCTTGAATGGGGATAGCAACCCTCGATATGCGAACGTGAAGGTCAATGGGGACGGAGGGAGGAAGATTGCGTTCTTGGCTGCCAAGGGCGATCCGGCGACGAGCACGTTGCATGTTAACTTGAAGAAGGGCTCGAGCAACACCATTGTTATTGAGGGGGTTGGGAATGGTTGGGGGCCGGATATTGATCGGTTGATGGTGCCGGTGCAGTAAATACATACAGCAGAGGATTTCAACTGGTCTGGAGCAGCAAACACTTTTGACTAAAACCACTGTATGGAGAGAACTGGTGATCCACGACTCTTCTTCTTCCTCCACGCACATCCGATTCTCGAGGGGGCAGCAGCCGATCCAAGTTTCGTAACTTCCTTGATCTCACCCCATTTTTCTCCGGGTAGTGTTCGTACCCTCCTGTGAAGAACCCCCATTTTGGTAACCCAGAGCACCGCGACAGCAGCGTCATCAAGCGAGACGGCGTGTGCGCGGCCTCGTACCCAGACACTTCCGTCGTCGAATGGCTTGTCGTCGTCCTATTTGATTCGAAGAGAGATGGTGGATAGCGGTTGGATCTCGCTTCAGTTTGTGTCGGTGTTGCGATGGAGCGTGTGAATGATGCTGTCACTGCCGATCCAGAATAGGTCGAGTGTGTTTTGGGTGGGTGATGGGCGGTGATGCGACCGTTGGGGACAGGTTGAGTCCTGAGCGAACCAGACGGCCCCTTTTTGGTCGATCCACCAGATGCTTTGGGTGTCAAGAGAACCAGTGGCCCTATTGTGCAGCGAGGTCGGTATACTGTCGTTTCACTGAATGCAGCAACAGCTGCCATTGGGCTGGACGATAAGAAACCGCGGATCAGCCTGTTCAAGACAAGCATATAAAAGTCAGATCATCGTAGTGTCTCGTATGCTCATGCGTAGGCCAGACCGTATCCTGTATACGGACAACCCCACAACATACAGAAATCAGTCAACTGAATGCCATGCCCCGAAGACCTGCATTCCAAAACCTAGCCCTCCAACCTCTAAGACACTGCCAAACCTCGAATCATTGCCACATAATATGCTCGGTAGTACAGGTGGTGATCTGGATCCTATCAAGCTCTTATTCGTTTAGCCTTGACAAGAGCGCCATTTGCCCACTCACACGGGGCCCACAGCATTGTTCGGCTCGGCAGCGGTGACAGCCAACCCTAAAGCCCCTGACTCGCATGCCCCACACCACGCCACACACCCACAACAACAAGTCAAATATCCACACAGATCTCCATCAAACAGGCGAGATGGCCGAGCGGTCTAAGGCGCTACGTTAAGGAATTATCCCTTAATACCCTCTGTATCATCAGATCCGTAGTCCGAAAGGGCGTGGGTTCGAATCCCACTCTCGTCACTCATTTTTGCCTCTCCTCTCCATGATCAAGAGGCTTCCTTTGTGTTGCTTCGAGTGCCGTCACTGCAGCTGGTCGTGTGTGTCGTCATGGATGACATGGGGGCTTGGCTTTACCACCCTGTTGGAAACCGTTTCTTCTAACACCGATGCGAAGACTGGATGTGAATAGGGGGTCGGGTTCCTCTGTCTCGCAAGTACTTCGACGAAGACCCGCAAGCTGGCAAGACCTCGTCACCATCCCAGAGTGTGCGAACACGTAACTCATCAGAGATGCACCTCGAATGCGGTCTGAGGCGAGGATAGTGTCACCGGATCACCGTCTAGCTCCACCGCATCCTCCGATAGAGAGACAGCATCTGTTCTCCAAATCCTGGCAAGCACCTCGACGTGGCCAGCCAGAGAAGGGTCGTCCAAATCACCGCTGGCGATGGCGTTTAGGGCTAGGAGGACTTCGGCCTCAGTGGGAAAGGACTGGAGTATGGCCAGGCGTGAAAATGGCCAGTCCGCGCAGAGCCATTCGGCGTTAAGCAGTTCCCGTCCAAGTGAGAGGATTAATGAGCTGATGTTGTCCGGAGACGGAGTCCCTGCAGCAACACAGGTGCGGAAGTCATGTTGGGCCTCGGAAAGGAGGGTGGCAGCACGGTGGCCGAGATTGAGGGCAAAGCCGAAGCAGTCCTGGAGGTTGGGACGCTCAGTGAGCAGCGGCAGAACACTGACGACCGCTTGCAGTCGTACTGTGAGGGGCATAGTCAGTGATGATGAGCGGACGTACGCTGCAAGGATAGCCGAAAGGGAATCCGAGCTCGAAGCGATGGCAGCTTCGAGTTGAGGGAGGGAAGTTGTAGATAGAGGTAAGTCCTCGAGGCAGACGGCAAGAAGCATGTCAATCGTGGCAGGGCCAATTAGCAGGCTTGAATCCAGGACACGCAGTAGTCGATCGAGGATGTCTCCGTCCATGAAGAGCGTTGGGTCACCCGGTGAAACGAAGGCGCCGGGGCTGGACATTCGAAGAGTGCCGCGCTGCTGACCAGTGGTATCGGGACCTTCGAGGTCGAGGATAGGTGCAAGCTGGTCTCGGTAGGGAATAAGCTTCGGGCTCTCCCAGGAGAGGATACGGACAGGGTCAGGTCGCCACGCTGCCCACATCGGGTAGTCCGGAAACAGATCCCTGAGCATCTGGTCCGCCTTTGGGAGACGAGCAACATCACGAAGTCCGCAGACAAGCTTGTAGGCGTCAAACCATCGTCGTGCCCTCCTCAGAGAGTTTAACTCCCGTGTCAAGTTCTCTTGATAATGAGTCCGCTTCAAAACCTTCTTGACGAGCGCCACGGGAAGCAGATCATGGCACTTCCCCTCTCCGATGGCCTTCAGCAAGCGCAAGATCGAGGGAAAGTCTTTGGAGCTCCCTTTAAGCACACCAAGTAGCTCCTCGGCCGCCGCCACTTCATCCTCTGAGCAAACATCGGGGTTTGCGCGACGAGAGAGGACGACGCACTGCAAATAGGCATCAAGCCGGCGCTCAAAGAAGACATCGGGGAAGGTGTGATCTGGCCGGAGCGACAGGATTTGGCCTCGAGCTTGGGGATATGTTAGAAGATGTAGGCATCCCAGAATGGCGGATTCGTGAATGCCGAGCTCCCCTCTCACCGTCACAAGCTCGTTCGCCCATAAAACATCGCACTCGTGGGACCGACCCGGGATGCCCCGTCTGGAAAGCACCGGCGATTTGTCTCGAAGAAGCCGGTCGGCAATGTTTTGGAGCTCAGCGAGCGGGAATTTGTCGGGTTGTCCGGCAAAGAGCCATTCTTTCGCTTTGGTCTGGCGCAATTGCTGCTGCCAGCTTGGTCTACGACCCAGGACCGGCATCGAGGACTCAGCAATAGGCCAAGGATGGCGTGTAGGTTCATCGATATTCTGATAGTAGGCGATTTGCCGTCTATGGGAAGGGGAGTGGGGAGTTGGTTCATGACAGGCGACAAGAATGGGCCCGGAATCCAGGTCCGAGAGCCTCACCCTTCGCGGCGATCACGCAAATTGGGCCCGGGTTTCAGATAGCGACGGCGCATCCCGCATCCTTAGCGTGGATCCATATCATCTGCGTTTATGCCCGAGACGCCGCAGTGTTCCATCAGGATGATAATCCGAGAGATGATTGAAGTGGCGTCGTTCCCGGAGCCTTGAGGTGTTCCATTATTGGGACAGTGACGGGGTGGGTCGCGTTCAGGGGCTTCCAGCAGGTGCATCTCGAAGCAGGTCGGCCTGTGACAAATATTAGTTACTGCATAGGAGACCTCAGTGGCATTGGAGATACCTTGAGGGACGAATTGGCTCAATTTTCAGTACTCTCTGGTGTCTTTCTCCCATACGATCAAGACGTTGATGGGATGTCAGTTGACGCAAGCAGGACGACAGGGGTTGCCAGGCACGCAAGCACAGACCAACTGTCAAGGGCGGCCGATGTAATTTATCCGGCGCGAAATGTTTGGATAGCCAAATGCCACGTGCAAAAGCGCAAATCTCGCCAGGCTTTTGGGCAGCCTGCTCACGACTTCTCTTCAACACACTCAACCGGTTGTCTCGGCACACAGCGCTAAGGAGACATCAACACCACAACGGCCGACAATATGGCTCAACAACTGCCATACACAACCATCCAGCTAGGTCCGCCGCAGTCGATGCAGAATGCGCGACAAATGGCGAACCCGCAGCAACAGTACCAGCAGTACCAGCCACAGACCCAGCAGCAATACCAGCAGATCCAGGTCCCACAGCAGATGCAACAACCGCAGCAACAACAGCCTCAAGTTCAGCAACAGCAGCAGCAACAAGCGCAGGTGCAGCAGCAACCGGATCGTCCCAACTTCCAAATGGCGCTGCTTCCCCCTCCCCAGGACCGGCTCTACCCCACATTCGACACCCTGCTCACCGACGTCAAGAGTTTTACCCGCTCACAAGGCTACGCTGTGGTCATTGTGTCGTCGTTGAACCGTGATCCCCAAGGCAACTACAGACGGTACAACCTTTGCTGCTCCAAGGGCGGCAAGAACTACACCTCCCACAGCAAGGGCATCCGTAATGCCCGCTCCTCCAAGACTGGCTGTCCAATGCGCATCAAGGCGGTCCAGGAGAAGGCTTGGCCCTACGACGACAAGTGGCACGTTGTGGTGCAGTGCGCCGACCACAACCACGAGCCCTTCACCGGCGAGCCCGGAGCCAATGTGCCCGCCCAGTTCCGGAAGATCGAGCAAGACGGCATGCGCTGGCTGATGATCATGCATCGCGAGGCCCAGTGTACCCTGCGCCAGTTGACCATCGGCATCCGCATCTCCTTTGGTGACAAGTACCAGTATGTTAAGAAGAGCGATGTGCGCAACTGCTTGGCGAAGATCAAGAGGGACGAGGACCGTAAAGCGGCCGCCGAGGCAGCAGCCCAGGGCCTGCCCGCCAATGTTCCCTATACTTTACTGCCAGCGTCACATCTCCCTCCGCCTCCGCCTCCTCCGACCGAGCCGATCGAGAGAATGCCGCAGCTACCGCCTGACATGCAAGTGCCAGACCCAGATTTGGAGTCGGATGACGACGACGAGGAGCCGTGATGCGATGTTTCAAACGTGGTTTGTTCGTAGGGCTGGTTTAATGATGGAATGTGTGATCACAAGTTGTATCTTGTCTGGTTTACGAGGTGTTTTGTTGGTGTGTTGGTCACCATATTTGTTATCATGGGCTTGTGAATGATAGAAGTGTAGTCCTGGTATTTAGAGCTAATTCTGAACAGTCCTGGGATCGCATTCATCTCCATCCAGTGTCAATTCGGCGGTCATCAGTGTGGCGGGCCGGCCTCGAACCCGGTGCGACAGGGGGGACGCTTGGCACGCAGTCCGCCGAAACTTGTACGGCCTTCCTCGTTCGGCAGGCGAACGGTGCCCAAATCGGACTTCAGCTGCCATCACCCCCGCTCACTCTAACCAGCTCACGCAAAGACCTGAGCTATGCGGCTCCTCAACGCCCACACTCTCGAATTCGAGGAGTTTGATAATGACGACACCATTCCGCGCTACGCCATCCTCTCGCACACATGGGGAGCCGACGAAGTCACGTACAAGGACATGCACAAGTACAGAGAGCTTGCGGAGGAAAAGGAGGGCTTCACCAAGATCCAGTTCTGCGCCTGGCAGGCCATTCAAGATGACCTCGCGTACATTTGGGTCGACACGTGCTGTATCAACAAGTCAAGCAGCTCGGAGCTATCAGAAGCGATAAACTCGATGTTCCGCTATTACCGGGACTCCCACGCCTGCTATGTCCACCTCGCCGACGTACCTCAGCGCCCTGGTGACGGTGACTTTGATGACTCCATCATCCTGGTGGATTTTGTCCAGGCCTCGGTCCAACTCGACCCCAAGGAGATCGAGCATCAAATCTGGCAAAGGCAATTCCTCGAGTCAAGATGGTTCACACGGGGCTGGACGCTACAGGAACTGACCGCGCCGTTTCAAGTCGAATTCTACTCTTCAGACTGCCAACGGCTCGGCTCCAAGTCTTCGTTGCAGGATCTCATCTCTCGGGCGACCAGGATTCCTCTCGCAGTTCTCAGAGATCCCTTGACGGTCACGTCGACTTCCATTGCGCAACGAATGAGCTGGGCTGCAAACAGACAAACATCGAGGAAGGAGGACTTAGCCTATTGTTTGATGGGTTTGTTCGACATCAACATGCCCATGATTTACGGTGAGGGCGACCGAGCGTTTATTCGGTTGCAGGAGGAGATCATCAAGGCTTCTGACGACACGTCCATCTTCGCTTGGGTCGACGAGGACAAGCTCTTCTCCGCCTACAACGGCCTTTTAGCAACATCGCCCTCTCATTTCAAAAAGTGCACAAACACCACCTGGAGTGGCGGTCATTTGAATGCACCGCATGACATCACAAACAAGGGCATCCGGATACCGCTCAGGCTCACCGAGAGGAGAACCGGCGAGCCACAACTGCTCAACGAATACATCGCCGTGCTCGAAGGCGTCACGAACTTGCTACCTGCAGGGGCCCTGGGCATCTTTTTACGCAAGATTGGACCCAACCAATATGCCCGAGTCGATGCTAACCGCCCGCTACCAACTCTCTTTGGACCCCAGTTGGCCGCAATGTCGGTCAACGAGTTCCCGGTGACCCCCGTTTTCATACGGCAAAAAATCACTGTCTTGGACCCGACACCGGAGTATTCATATCAGAGAGTCAGTAGGATCTTGTTACGCTCAAGACCGTCATTAAGCCTGAGGACGTCTTATGATAGAGATGACAGCGTCACGCTTACAACACAGCTACAACCTATTTCGTGGTGGAACGACGAGGAGCACGCGTTTTACAACCAGGGGGCTGAGGGCAAGGGGCCCTTGATACCTGCTACTTTCAACTTCGAAGTCCAACGCTTCCACCACACCGATGACTTTGCCATAACGGTCGATGTACAAGGGCCGCTTTCCGACATCTTGAGGATAACAACCGGCGATCAAATTCCAAGTGTGACACGATCGCACTATTCGTACCTTGGAGGCCGACAGGAGAGCTTTCGGTTCAAAACCCAAAAAGGAGTTGAGATAGGCGTTTTCCTGAGCTGTCGCATTTCCAACCGTTCTCCGGTATTGGATATGTACATTTCCGTTGATGATGCCACCAAGTTGACGGCAGAGGAAGGTTTGACCGCGAAGACATCCACCACCCAATGGGTCCCATCATGACGGGATATATATCTTCTATTTGAATTATCATCGTACCAAATCGTCATCAGTTGGCAACCACCAAATCCCCGTGCCTAAGGGCCTCCAATACTCGCTTCAACCACCAAACGTGTATCCGAATGTCATTGGTAAGTTCTGGGTGAAAGCTCGTCCCAAATACGTTCCTCTGCCTCACCGCAACAATATCCTCCACCGAGCTCCCAGCCTCACCTGCTCCCGCTTGCTTAAAGACGCCCATCACTTCGACTGCCTCCTCAGATTTCCCAGTACCGTTGACGGTCTCCGAGTACCCGTTCACTTCTAACTGCTCGGTCTTTGCCGCTGTCTTGATCTCCTCCACCACCGGCGCCCTGATGAAGACACCCCTGAACGGCTTTTCAGCGTCCCCAAGGAATGGCAACTCTAAATCAGCCACAAAGCTCTGAATCTGCGTCCCGTAGCGGTTTCGCAGCACTTTCACATCCAACCCTCCCACGAGCTCCTGCCCGCCCTTTTTGGTGGCACTCGCTTCCTCAGCCAACATGACCAAGCCAGCACACGTTCCCCATACCGGCTTGCAATTGACCCTGCACAGCATGTCAACGATATGCCTTCGATATCGGGACAGGGTAATACTCACTTGACAAACTCTCTCAACGGGTCCAACAGCCCCAACCTCCTCGCAACAATAGCCATCGTGGTGCTCTCGCCCCCAGGGATAATCAAGGCATCGCTCTTGACGAGCTGCTCGGGATAGCGAACCTCGATGAAGGCAAACTCAACACCATCGTGATCTCCCCCGGCCAAGATATGCGCCGACGCCTGCTTGAGAAGGTGGATGTGCTCACCAACGCCGCCTTGCAGAGCAAGAACACCAATAGTGATGGGCGCCATGATTCACGAGGGTGGGTGTGATAAGGAGAAAAAGGGAGAAAATACAAAGAGCGGAAATCCGCAATTCGGTCGCGGACGTAAACGTAAACGACACACCCTATCAGTCCAATATCGATCGATTGGGCGAGTGTTGAGTCACCGCACGTCAACAAAAAAAGTACCTGGACCAAGGTACCTTGTCTCTCCTCGCTATCGATATCGATATCGGAATGTCGCGCAAAAATATTGAAAGCAGAGGGGCAGTCGGGATCGGCCGGGTACAGGCGGCATTAAAAGCAATGGAGTGCTCGGTGGGAGGTCAACCGGGGCATAGCTTGCCACCACCTTCGGTTGGACTGGTTGCGGCGAAAACGTGCTCCTGAGATCGGAAGACGGTCCCACAACTTTTTCGGCACGTTCAGTTACTTTTTTACCTTTTTTTTTTTTTTTCGCCATCGCTTGGGGCGGGAAAGGGGGAAAAAGGAGGGACGGGGAGGGGTGACCGTTGGCGCCCTGCCCTGGAGGCTTGGGGTCGGTCTTGGGGTCCTTTGGAGGGGTCACAGTAGGAACGGATTAGAGTTGGTACGGTGGGGGGTGGCCTAACCGGCCGAGAAAAGCGGCCGTTTGACTGGTCAATGACCCTGATTTGACCAGCATTTGAGGCATTTGACGGTCCATTGGGATATTTTGGGGGATGGTTTGGATGTCTGCTCAATGGAAGGGCGCGGGAGCAGTCATGTCATTTGTTGAATTTCGGACTTGGTTTTGCAGATAAACCTCCATTCCCGAAAGGCACATGTCAGAAACATCACCAAACAGGGGTGGCTCTGCGATGGCTCTAGTGATACATGAACGCCAAGCCAAACCAGGACTCAGGTATGACAGAGACCCCTCACCGCCTGCAACATGAAGGGCTCAATGCCTCAGCGTGGAAAGAGAAGTTGTGATCAGCATACGCCACGATCCCGATGGAAGGACCAGAATGCCCCGCCGCTCCGGGTCCGGAGGCGACACCACGACGGTCGCGGGAGAAAGAGACCACAGTGCTAGCGACACTGTTACCAAGCCGCACTGCACCTTCTCGCGCCGCAAGGGCCGGGCGGGCGAATGCCAGGGGACCAAAAAATAATCTGGAGATGCTCGATTCTGCTGATGGAACAATGCGTAACTGGGGTCTCGAATCTTGTCGTCCTGAGTCATACAAAAACGTGCCCACCATAAAAACGGTTGTCATCCAGCTATCAATTGCAAAGAAGATCCATCCGTCCGTCCATCCATCCATCCATCCCACCTTCCCATCCCTTTCCCTTCCCTCAGGAATCTTCCGCACACTCGACGGGGGAAAAAAAAGCTACTTAGAGGAACCTACCCCGCGTTACCCACGCGACCCAGAGCTTAAAGAAGTAATAAGCTCTCATTGCCTCTCTCCTTGCCCCTCCACCCCGCCGCCACCACCACCACCACAGAAACCAAAAACCCTCAACTTGCCCCTCCTTCGCTCTATCACCACGCTTTCACGCAAACTGCCCAATACACACTCACGTCAAACAAGACCCCAAAAATGGCCGCCAACCTCAACGGCGCATCCTCCACAACCGATGACGCCTTCACCGTCAAAGCGGGCCTCGCCCAAATGCTCAAAGGCGGCGTCATCATGGACGTAACCAACCCAACCGAAGCGCGCATCGCCGAGGAAGCCGGCGCCGTCGCCGTCATGGCCCTCGAGCGCATCCCCTCCGACATCCGCAAGCTAGGCGGCGTAGCGCGCATGTCGAACCCCGAAATGATCAAGGAGATCCAGGCGGCCGTGACCATCCCCGTCATGGCGAAAGCGCGCATCGGCCACATTGTCGAGTGCCAGATCCTCGAGGCGTTGGGCGTCGACTATGTCGACGAGTCCGAAGTGCTCACGCCAGCGGACGACCAGTTCCACGTCCAGAAATCGGATTTCACCATCCCCTTTGTGTGCGGGTGCCGGAACCTGGGCGAGGCGCTGCGCAGGATCAAGGAGGGCGCAGCCATGATTCGGACCAAGGGCGAGGCGGGCACCGGTGATGTTGTGGAGGCTGTCAAGCACATCCGGACTGTGAACACTGAGATTGCGCGCGCCAGGGCTGCGTTGGCGGAGGGTGGCGATCTTGCGATTGCGATGCTCGCGAGGGAGATTGGCGCTGATGCGGCGCTGCTGAAGCGGACGGCTGAGCTGGGGAGGCTGCCGGTTGTGAATTTTGCGGCGGGTGGCGTGGCGACGCCTGCTGATGCGGCGCTCATGATGCATTTGGGATGTGATGGTGTGTTTGTGGGCAGTGGTATCTTCAAGGATGCTGAGACGCCTGAGCATGCGGCCAAGCGGGCGCGTGCGATTGTCAAGGCTACGGCCGAGTTCAAGGATCCCAAGGCGCTGATCGAGGCTAGTATTGAGCATGGTGAGGCCATGAGGGGCATTAGCAATGCGGGCCTGAAGCCCGAGGAGAAGATGGCTGGTAGGGGTTGGTAAAAAAAGGGGCTGCGGTGGTCGTCGTGACGGGAGAATTGTTCAAGCATATGGGCGGCCGGTTTTGGCTTCGGAAGCATCGGCAGCGGCATCATACCAAAAGGGGTGGTTATCTGTCCTTCTGTCTGTCTGTCTGTTTGCATTTGTTGAGGAGGTTCAGGGGTATGAGAGATGTGTGTTGGGCCATGGCTGTGAAAATCCAAAGGATGCTGGTGGTGAATATTTGCTTGATTCAAGACAGACTGTCTCGTGTTGACAAGCTTGGATGGCCTAGTCGATTTCAACATGGCATTGAAGGCGTGGACTTCGAGAGGTCAATTGGTGATAATATTTTTGCTTAAGTCCGCCTTCGTAGACTGATGAGAGGCATAAGTCTTGTTCTCCCAATTGTTGAGCTGCTTGATCATGGATAAGAAAAAGATCTCGATGAATGGAATGTGTTGGTCATCAAGGCACGTGGTTCACTCCCAAACAGGGGTTGAATTTTCCAGTAGTCCAATCATACAAACCCTCAGGTTGTGTCTCGTATATATGCGTCGTCTATCAATTCACCGTCCCCATGCAAAACGCCAAAGTCCACAGAGCTCGCTGCGGCGCAATCTTCCCACCCGTACAAACACCCAAAACCTGAGCCTTTCAGGTATATATGCCCCTGTGTTGCCAAAACCAAATTCAAACCCATCCCCATGCCCATACCAGTGTGTATGCCCCCAAACACCATGCTGCCAAGCCATGCCATGCAAAAAGGTTGGTAATAATACACCAAAAGAAGTTGAAATCAAAGGGACGTGCGCAACTGCGTTCATCCAATAGAGCGGGCGGTCGCCACCGGCCCTAATTCCTGTGTTCGAATCGAAGAGGCATCGTGGCCAAAGTCGTCGCTAACGGACGGAATTTCCACTGTCAAGAAGTCACTCTTCTCTCCCGCTGACTTTGCCCTGAGGTGTGCGGCCGGCGGTCTGTCGACTCCAAGGTCCCTGGGCCCGGCCTCCAAATCACGCATCATCACGTCGCCCATGTCGTCGTCTTGATCGGGAAGTTCGGCCCAAGAATCACGGCGTGGCGGTGAAAAGGGGTTCCGTGAGGGTTTTGACCCAATCGTCAGCGGCGGACTGTTTGTTACATCGCTGGAGCCCATTCGCGAACAGCGGGTTTCGAGGAGGTTCGGAAACATCTTGCTGATCAGCGGCTTCAGTGTCATGATACAGCCGATGACAATGGCTGTGTTGCATTCGATGATGGTCCAGTGCGTGAGTTTGACCGTGTTCCACGTGAAATCAAGGTCCACCTTATCTTTGTCGTCGATCAAGATGCCCAGGCGAACGAATGCCACAACCACAATGCTAGCAAAAGTCAGAAGCCTGGACGCGTAGAGGTGGCTAAGAAACTTACAAGACGCCGATCATAAAGATGCCGACCACAGCAACCTTTTGTCGTCGGGGCAGCTTGAGAGGAAGAACGATGGGAATAGGCAATATGAAGATGAGAAGGTCGATCGTAACACCCAGCCTGCGAGCCGTTAGATTCAGATCAGGAGCGCAAGGGCCAAGTCAAAGGCCGTGAACGTACCCCGCGATGACCCACCAAACAGCTTGGTTTGTGGTGTACCTCGCTGGAACAGTGATATCCCAGGTTGCTGCAAGAGGGACAGTAAAGGTGAGGACCGAGGTGATGGCCCACAGATTGGATAGAATTACGAGGGTCAGGATGACATAGCAGGCCTTTCGTGCCCACTCCAGTGTGAAGATGTTGAGGTAAAGCAGGCAAATCGAGATCTTGGAGAACGCCAGCGTGGCTGTGTAGCACAATAAAGACCACCACCAAGCCTTGGAGGCTGTCAGTCCCTACCACTCTGAATTATTGCCTGTCAAAACGTACGTGGAGCATCGGCGGGAAGTCAACGGGGATGTTGATGTCGGCAAGATGCATGCCCATGCCATGAAGCGTCTCTGTAGTGCAGATAAGTTTCTGTGCAGTATCGATGAGGGAGCAACGCTCACGTTTGTATATGGCCCCAGACAATCCTCCGCCAAACATCTGGGATGCTGTCAGCAGACAAACAGCCTGTGGGGGCGGCCAGCGTACCGCCGCCAGGGCAACAAAGTAATCTGCCCAGCCAAGGGCCCGCACAATCCAGATCCTGGTGTAAAACCTCAAGAAGACAAACATCATGGCAATCGACCATAGCGTAAAGGCTGCCACGACGATGTCGGGGCCGAGAGTCGGGACGGGATCCATCGAAGGGCGGGGAGGAGGCCCTCCGGGGGTCGGCGTGCTCATCGTGTCGTCGAGTTCGACATTGGACATTTACTGTGGGGTACCCAGGGGGCTCGAGTCCCGACTGACGCTGAGCCTCGATCGTGGACCGATGCTTGTCAAATTACAAGCCTGCCGGTTGATTCGGTGGACATTGAGAAGCAGGGCTGAAGGAAGCATCCATATCTGGACGCTAATCCGGGGGCCCATCGTTTAAGAGTCTTGGGATCTGCTCTGCCATCGAGCAGCCCAAGGTCAGTGGTTCCCGCATGTCTGTGCTGGCTATCGCGGAACCATGGTTCCTGGGGATTAGTGGCGTTAGGGAGTTGCATCCGAGATCCTAGACGAGCAGGGTTCGGAGGGTGTTGAGGGTGTGGCGCTAGACAATCCTGGCCCCAAGCCCTTGCGCCGGCCATCGGTTGGCTGTTCCGATGCGCCGCATCGTGAGCAACAAGATCAACCCCAGCGATCAGATACCCTGGCATTGACGCGCTACTTGGGCGTGGGGGAATATGAGATCTGCCTACCCATCGAGAGATGCGCTTCCCTTGATCTCGGGTCAAACAAAGGCCGCTGGGTTGTGAATGCGTGCAAAGTGTGTCATTTCGCTACCTCTCCAGCAACGCGTCTCGCATCGATGTCGTCCCGCTCTCGGCGAACCGAGCTCTTCCTCCCGCAGTCTCAGACCGCCCCAAGATTTGGCCTCCTCTTGCCGCTGGCCAGCTGGCGAGCCCCCGCGAAGTTGCATTCGGTCTGCGTTTTTCCAACCGTCCGAGCGCACTTAGCCCCCAGGTCCCATTGTGGACCAGCTCCCGCTCGCTTTCCTAGGGGAAGCTCGATTGCCTAGCGAAGCCGGAAATTTCGGAGGCTCGGCCGATTCCATGCCGTGGGCTGCGAACCGGGTTGGGTGCGTGAAGTCCATGAGGGAGGTCCCATGAGGCCTTTGCGATCTTCTCGGATGTGTCGATCTGAGCTGGATTATGAGCTGGTGATATTGCTCGCCGGCATTGGCGGCGTCGCAGGGGAAGATGGGATGAATGATCTGAGAGCGATGCATCTTTTGTGCGCGTGGTGGATTGGCCATCGGATGGCGGAAGGAGCGAATCCAGCCTTCAGCACCAGGGTTGACCCGGCTTCCTTCCGTCTGCCGACCGCAAACTAGACATCTGTATCTCCGTGCGCGCTGTCTGCCCACTGCTGAGCCATCCCGCGCGTTGCTGTGGTGTTCAGCACTAGGGACTGCTGCCCGTCATTGCATGAAGTGATGTGCGGGCTAGGATGACCCCTCTTTGCATCAGGTTGGCCGGGTTGGGTGCTCCTGTTATATTCCTCAAGGATGCGTCGTCAACATGGCCTGAAACTGGAGGCAGTCCCATTACCTTTCCGTAGCCCAACCGAGTTCTCGGGTCGCGTTGAAATGATGTGTCAAATTTGACGGTGTCACAGTTAGTGGTGTGGTGGGAGTCTTGGGGTGTCGGACCGATGGTTCAGTTCAAGGAGTTGACGGAGGGGAGACCTGTCAGGATCTTGCAATCCCACCCACACCGTCGTATCGTTGGCCCCTCGATTGAGCCCGGATCCTGGGAATATTGACACCCAATGTGAATGTGCGGCTGAACAGCCTGGCTGGCGATGAAAGGGTTTCTCCTGCAGCGCACAGTCTGTTGGTGACAGTACATCGCGACAAATGGATCTGACTGGTTGCGCGTCTGGGACTTGGCGAGGCCAAAGAATGGTTCTTGGGACCGAAGGCGATTCTGAGACGCGAAGCTCTCGGCAACCTAAGCGAGCATGGGCCGAGAACTTGAGACAAAGTCGAACATAACATCGCAGCACCATCCATCGCTACCTACCTTCGATCTGTCCATGCTGTGAATTATCCGGGGTGCAGATCGGGACCAAAAAGATCTTCCTGCACCCCGTGCATCGATGAGATGAAATGGACAGGAGCCGCAAGCAAATGACGGAGGGAAGAGATGTCGAGCTCTACGGGGTGCAAGCACAGCTGTTAGTCTCTAAAACCCTTGGACTAGGAGGTATGAGATACCTGGGATGAAATAGTATTTGAGGCGTTTCACCTGAATTAGAAGACCTTTGGGCAGCTAGGTTTCTTACAGCCCGTCGAGAGGGCAAATACACCCGACTTCGCGGCTTGGATGTTCCCGTCGTTCATTCTGTCAGGGCCTTGGCAATCCGGGGGCAGCAGTCTCACAGGGCTGCCTCTTAGTGCCCGTTGTGGCTCCGACTCACCGCGATCACCGATGGAAGTGAGGGGAGCTGCGGGGCAAGGCACCCCACTAAAAAATTGTCGCCGACCGCGTTCCTCGGTCGCGGGGCAAAGCTGCCGGCCAAACTTCGAGTTCTCAACAATTTCAACAAAGCTCCGTCGTTGAGCCAGCTGCGAACAACCTCATCCAACGTATTTTTCAGAACCGCTATCGATACAGCCAGACAATTGGCTCGGCAGATACCCTTCACGAGTATGTCTAGCCGCGAATCATCCTTCTGCGAGGTAGAGGGCTCGCGACAAGCCTCTGGCGCCGACAACGATGACGATCCAATTATTGCCTCGTACTCCGTCTTCATCAAGCCCCCGCTCCCAGAGAATCGCAAGCTCATCATCCTGCAATATGTCAACAAGATCTCCCAGGACCCGGCCAGCATTGTCCCACCACGGATAATGGAGCTGCGCGTCAAGCCTCTCACTGGGCAGTACGAGGTGGATGTACCGCTCGAGACAAGTCAAGCATATGACCAGGGGAAAGGAATCAAATGGGGAACTGATCTCAAAAAGTCAATGGAAGCCAAAAAAGGAGGAAGTCTAGGTCTAGCAGGCGGCTTTGGTGTTGGTGGCGGAGCTGCCCGTCCCGGCGCCGCAGGAGGCCGCAGGGGTGGCAACGACGATTCCGAATATCCGCACGACTGGTCTGAAGCGGTCAGGCAAGAAAAGGTTCTGAGGACGCAGACATTGGGCGGTGGACGAAGCGCGGAGGAGAAAAGCGCCAACTTCATGGTTGGCGTGTTCCAAGGAAGTGAGTCACTCTCTCTGATCAACGTCCGCACAGAAACTGACCGGCTTGGAGAAAACATCCATCTAACCCCCGTATCGTCTCTCGTTCATCTCCGCCCAGTCCCGCACCACATCGATGCGACAGCCGAGCGAGAGAAACTCGCACGCCCAGCAGCGGGCGGCGCTGCGAACCCCGCGGATGGCAAAACAGGGCCAGGGCGCGCGATCCACATGACACTCAAATCTGCCATGGACGATGGTGCTACTGTCGCCGAGACAATGGCAGATCGCCTCCGCGCGGTACAAAAAGAGCCTTGGCGACGCATGGAGTGGGTCCACGATGAGGATGTCGGGGCGTGGCAGGCCTACAACGAGTGCCTGCTGATGAAGTCTGGCGGTGGCGAAGCAGCCGATCTTGGGGGTAAAGGCAAGGAGGTTTCGAAAGAAGATGTCTCCGACGATAGTGGTGCCTCGGATCTAGTTGAGAGGGTATCGAAGCTGGAAACAAACTGGGGCGAGGAGCAGCTGCTTCGGGCTGTTGCCGGGATCAAGGAAGGTGATCCAAAGCCTGGTGAAGAGGCAGTCACACAGAAAGCCTCAGCGAATGGCACCAACAAGGGAAAGGGGAAGGAAACAGCCCCTACCAGCGTCAAAGTAGAGGAGCAGAAGAAGCCGGGGCGACCGTCCAAGGCTGCTGCTACTGCTACGGCATCCGCTCCTAGAAGAACCGGCAGAGCGAGGGGAAGTGGCCCCTCCGATCCCATGCAGGTTGATTAGCTGGGGATTTCAGGTTGGTTCAGCGTGGACAATCAAGTGCAAGAGCTAGACGCTTTTTTTTTCGTTTTTTTTTTTTCAGTGTATGGCGTTGGTGGACATTGCTATGGGTCCCAAATACCTAGTCGATACCCGAGGAATCACAAGCCATTCTCTAGTGCCAAACAGCGTTCTCAGTGCGATGGGACCCGATTCCATGGGTTCTGCTATTCTACAAGTGACATACAATTCCGAGCCATATACCGCAGAGTGTTCATCAAGACGCTAGAAATCGCACCCCAGAAATCCATCGTTGCGCTTATCGTCATCCCGGCCACATTAAACGCCTCATCAATGCCGCTAGTCGTGATATACGCAATGAAGACAGCATATAGCCTGAGGTCACCTATCAACATCCCGCCCTTTTCGAGAGGGCGGCGCGACTTTTCAAAATTCCCAAACTCCTCTTCGCAACCTCAAAGAAGCCAGACCGGTCGACCCATGGACCAAATGGTCGCGAATCCAAGATTCGCATGTTGCTCTACTGTAGGAGCTCGACATCTAAGCCGATGGAACGCATGAAGAGATTGACGTTCTGCAGGCGCTGAGCAGACAGGTCGGCAGGAAGTCTCTTCGAGAGAGTCACAGTATCCATGACCCGATCCTTGACAGCTAGGACAAGACGCTGCTGTTGGTCGGGGCTAGCGCCAATACCGATGGCGGCAAGCAGCTGCCAGACATACATGTCATCGCCAGTGCTGACCGTGCCAGGGAAGATGTACGGGAGACTGGGCTCCAGGAGGTTGAAGAACTGAGTGTACTGAGCGTCCCTGCAACGATCGTTAGCAGCATGTTAGCTAAACTGGGCAGCGAACTTACCATGCGCGCCAAGAATTCTCACTGCCCCCTCCATTGTGCTTGATGATCTCAGCACGGCTCAGGATCATGGTGAGCATGGATGCACCGATTCTACTCTTGGCGATGATGTCGACGTTTCGGGTGCAGACGAGCCCAAGAACACCAGCCACAAGATCGAGGTCAAGCTCATTCATGAAGTTGAACAGTGTTGACATGACTGCAACCGAGAAGAGCTCTACATTCTCACGCATAGCCGCGTTGAGTTGCATATCGCCGGTCGTAACCTGCGCATCCCGCACCACATCCAGGTTGTCAAGGTTCACAACAATCAAAGTAAGAATGGTTGTGCGTTGCTCCTGGGTAGCATGGCGGAAAATGCGGTCCATCGCCTTCTTGCCCTTGCTGTATGAAAGAAGAGCGATAAACGGGTGGATGCCGCCGTTCTCAGGGTGATCGTGGACTCGAAGTGCTTGCCAGAGCTTCTTGTTGAGGCCGTGAGCAACGGCGTTCCAAGTAACAAGTTTCTCGATGGCTTCAGTGTCAGAATCACCGGCCGGGGGAGGCGGCATTGTGCGGTCATGGTCCTCCATCTTCATCAGCGTGGTATACACCGTCTCGATGGACCGAAGGTCGCTCTTCTTATCCCTACCAGCGGTCGCATGGACGTTCTTGTGTGAGCTACTCGGGCGGTGGGCGTCGGTAGCATTGTCGGCCCGCTTGATGTTGAGGAGCGGCTTGGGGGTTTTGGCATTACTGAAAGAGATCTTGCCCAGACTGCCCTCAATAACAAGCTGCTTGTTCTTTGGCTTGTTCTTAGCAGCCTCGACGGCACGCTGAACCTGCTGCTCCATTCGCTGCATGTGATTCTCAGGGCCTCGATGGTGACGCCGCATGCCACCGAGACGACTGCCAGTCTGGAACAGGTATGTCTGAGCGAAGTTGTTCAGAGGCTGGCTGGGGTGCTGTCGGTGACCTCCCTTGATCTGGTTGTGAACCTGGTAGTAGAAGTCCTCGGCCAGAGACTCATCGGTGCCGTGCTCGTTGGGGTTTCCTGTAGCAGCGACAAGTTGCTGGAGCTGAATGCGAGTAACAAAGTTCTTATCCTGAGGAGTCATGATGCCATTGTCTCGGGACATCAGGAAGATCTTGTGATTTCTCTTGGCGCGCTTCGCCTCCTGCTCCATGAATGCGGCCTTGTCTTCCTCGGAAAGCTGCGAAAGCTGGGACGGATGGCCCACGAGCTGAGGCTGCCGAGAGAATGAACCTTGGGGCCGGTGAGTCTGATGCTGAGAATGACCAGTTGGGATCGGAGGGGTTGGATGCGAGTGACCCGCAACCCTGGCCGCATCGCCAGACAGCCGATTCGGGTTCTGCAGGATTTGAGTGGGCTGAGAAGGCCCCGACGGCTGCTGGCGCTGGTGAGCGCTGGGTTGAACTGGCGCCTGCGGGGGGTGAACCTGCGGTTGGGTGGGCTTCGACTGGGGCCTTTGGAGAATCGTCACAGGCTGGCCAGGCCCCGGATGGTAGGGCTGCTCTTGGAGTCGACCGTGATCAGCAGGGGACGGCGCGTGGTGCTGGACCGGCTGGGGGAACTGATATCCCGAATCGTGTCCAGCCTGAGGCTGTAGCTGAGGCTGGACCTGAGGATGAGGAACAGGGGAAGGAGCTGCTGGCTGAGTAGCTTTCTTCGCTTGCTGCTGCGCTCGCATCTGTGCCTCAACCTCCTCCAAGCTCAAGACCTTGCGGGTTGTCGTAACCGTGGGTGGAGCGGGCTGAGAGGCCTGAGCGGGTTGCTGAGGTTTCTTCGGCGCAACACCCCAGAGAGCGGCATCGATCTGAAGCTCAGGTTCCTGGCTATACTTCTCGTAGCCGGTACGCGCGGGCTTGTAGGACGTTTGAGCAGGCGAATAACTATACGACGTGGACGCGGGGTGGGAAGCAACCTGAGTGGCCGAGTATTGCGCGGTGGACTGCGCAACTCTCGGAGCGGGCGCCTGACGATTGAAACGGACATGCTCCTCTTCAATAGCATTTGCAACCTTTGCAGTCTGCCCGAAGAAATCGAAGTCCTTTCCAACTGGGGCGGCCTTAACACCAGCGGTATCTCCGAACGTATCATCGTTGAAGACATCATCGGTCTCGTCAAGTTGATCACCCAAACCATCGTATGTATCCTCAAACTCGAGAACGTTGCCGTCGTCTTGATCGGCAAGCCCTGCAAAGGGATCGCGGGCCTGGGAGAAGCCGGCGCCAACCGGGTTGGGCCTCGTAGGATCGAATCCAAAGAACGACATGGCGATGGTATTGTTTGGAGAAGCGCCGGGTAGAATTAGCACTGGTAACGTTAGCCACCCGTCACGCTTGAGTTCGGCTCCGGTCTGAGGCGCGGGATCGAAAAACACAAGTGGTAAACAAGCGGAAACAGAGATTTTTTTTTCAGCTTTGCAGCGCACTGGCTAGATACAAAGTGCAGTCAACGTGAAGAGGGAGGAGCGCTGCGGCTGGCTCACAGGATACCACATGTTGACCCCGCTCGAGGTTGTGCTCCTTGTGCGCGCCCGAGCCCAACAGTCACCCCTCAGAAAAATATGTGAATTCTGACCAGACTTACGACAAGACAGGTGAAGATAGAGCTGTAGTGGGCTCGGTCAAGCCTCATGATGATGCGATGCGATAGAAGTCAAATCCAGCTTTGTCGAGAGAAAACTCGGCTCGCGGTCGACGACAACAGACGTAACGCGAAGTTTTACCGTGATGAAGGAAAGTAAAAAGAACCAGAAGACGAAACGCAAGGAAGTTTGCGGCCCCTTGAGGAAAGGAAACCGTCAGGAAGGAAAGGTCGAGGCGTCGCAAAGCTGAGGTCTCCGCCACGGTGCTCTGTGGGTCAATTGCTGCCGGCGACCTGATCAGCAGAAGTGGGATGTCCTCATAGAATTTTCCGAGAGGCCAATCGGACTGCTGGTCGGATTATCCTCTATCAAAGATGGGTCCGTGCCCCGCGTACTTGGTCGGTGGGGTGACTTGTGGATGTTGCAACACCACCAAAGAATGCAATGGGGAAAATGCGGTCAGCGATCTTTGTGAGACAATTTGCAGGCATTGTTTCCAACTTCTCTCGGCCCAGTATCCGTTGTCAAACATCAAGTTCCACTCACACTGTCATTGAAGCGCCATCCAAAGAGTAGAAATATTCAGAGCGTTTGGAAGTACAGCGATCATTGCCAGTTGATATCAAAGATCTCTCCAATCTGCCAGCCCCAGATGATGCATTCCTCCGCACCACGTCTTAAGCTTATTTTGGACACCATCAGTGCATGCAAGCGCGTTCATCCCGTGGGGTGGAATTGTTTATGGGCTTTATTCAAATGCATCTCACAAAGCAAGCACAGCAGGTAACAAAAGACATCCCTTCTTCAGAACCGGGTTCACGATACAAAGTGGAGGTGATCAATAACCATGGCCTTCCATGTCAGTGGATCTGCACCCAGGTTATTCCCGCCTACGTAATGTAAAGCCTGCCTCTCCCAAAAGCCAAACCAGAGTCCATCTGCTTGAAGGGTTGACCGCGAAAGCTTGGGTGGTGCATGGACATTTGAACTCCAGGAGGACTCCCTAAACTCTGCATGGATAGGGGGTTGCGAACAGCCTTGGGCAACGACGCGACGGTGTCTGGAATTCTGGATCTCATTTGGCTTCAGGCGAACTATACGAAGTGGCGTGCCATGCGGCTGAAGGTACACCACTAACAATGCCAGCTGTCAAGAGCTGCTGGTTGCGTTAGCCCAAGACCGACTAAAGCACTAAAAATACAGTGGTTGCCGTTTTTGCTTCCCTGCTCATCTTGGGCCTGTCAGGACACGCGCAGCCCTTGTCGCCTCCTTTTTTTCGTTTCTCCAGACCGACGCATTCGCTGTCTCCTTGCTCCAACTTCCTGAGACATGCCGACTTGGACTTGAGGGGAGAGCAATGATCTGTCCCCTTCAAAAGTGAATCCATCGTCCTCTGCATCGGCGTCATTCGACACGCCATCCGGTCCTTTAACTTTGGGTTGGAGTAAGCCGGCTGTGCTTCCAGAAGATCCAACCTCCAATTCCGCGACGCCACCACCCAACCTCTCCATCAGGAGACGGCGACACCTCCACGAAGGCGCCCGCTGCCGAGTGATTTTCTGCCTCGCGCAGATTCATTTTTCTACTGGGACATACTCACGGTCGATCCCCATTTGAGAGCCAGAGTCCCTGGACAACCTCCAAAATGGCAGCCGGAAGCGCCCGCTACGTGCGCTACATCCTCTTCGCCTTCTTCGTACGTCTCAGCTTCTGAGTTCTCAAATGCTTCTCGCTGGAACTAAGCACGACGATTCTAACCGTGAGTAGGTATTAGCAGTGTTTTACTTCATCTCGAGCTCCGATAAGATCGAGCCTCTCAACCCGGGCATTTACAAGCCTGGCCACAAGCATGAGGAGCAGCCGAGCAAACCACAGCCCGCGACAGGCGGCAGCGAGACACCTGCGACCCCCGTCAAGGAGAAGCCCCTCGCTGAGAAGCCAAAGCCCAAGGTGGGCGGTGACCTCAACCCTGCCGACTACCCGATGGCGATGACGCCCAACGACCCCGGCTGGGACGATTTGAACGGTATCAAGGAAGGCCCGCGGGTCAACGCTACATTTGTCACTCTGGCACGGAACTCCGACGTTTGGGAGATCGCGAAATCGATCCGCCACATTGAGGACCGTTTCAATCGCCGCTACAATTACGACTGGGTGTTCCTCAACGACAAGCCGTTTGACGCTACCTTCAAGAAGGTCACCACTTCGTTGGTGTCAGGCAAGACGCACTATGGCGAGATCCCTAAGGAGCACTGGTCGTTCCCCGAACACATCGATCAGGACAAGGCCAAGAAGGTGCGCGAGGACATGGCCCAGCGCAAGATCATCTACGGCGACAGCGTTAGCTACCGCCACATGTGCCGCTTCGAGTCTGGATTCTTCTTCCGCCAACCCCTGATGATGAATTACGAGTACTACTGGCGCGTGGAGCCCAGCGTCGAGTTGCACTGCGACATCCACTACGACCCCTTCCGCTTCATGAAGGAGAGCGGCAAGAAGTACAGCTTCGTGTTAAGCCTGTACGAGTACGTCGAGACCATCCCGACACTCTGGGACAGCGTCAAGAAGTTCATGAAGAACCACCCCGAGCACATCGCTGAAGACAACTCGATGGGCTTCCTCAGCGACGATGGCGGTGTGACGTACAACCACTGCCATTTCGTGAGTGCTCAATCTCTCTCTCTCTCCTGCCCGGTAACACTGACACGCTTTCTAGTGGTCCAACTTTGAGATTGGCAGCCTTGAGTGGCTCCGTTCCAAGCCGTACATCGACTTCTTCGAGTCGCTTGACAAAGATGGCGGTTTCTTCTACGAGCGCTGGGGTGACGCGCCCGTCCACTCCATCGCTGCCGGTCTGATGCTCAAGAAGGAGGATATCCACTTCTTCAACGATATCGCCTACTACCACGTCCCGTTCACGCACTGTCCTACTGGGGATAAGTTCCGCCAGCAGCTCAAGTGCCACTGCAACCCCAAGGACAACTTTGACTGGAAGGGCTATTCTTGTGAGTCATGCTCCTGTCGATCTTACCTATCAAGTTCTAACATTCTCTAGGTACCTCCAGATACTTTGAGATCAACGGGCTGGACAAGCCCGAGGGTTGGGAGAATCAGCAAGACTAGGCTTAGGGTCTCCTCCACTGATAGAGCGATGAATGCATGAACAGACAGGGGCACGTTATAGACTTTGTACCATCTTTAGCCTAACAGTCTTTGTTCACGACGCCTGAGCTATGAACGGCACCGGCTTAGCTCACTGGGCAAACGGAGTAACAGAAAACGGCAGTGGGGAATTCGGGGCGTCTGGGATGATTTTAACGGTTCTTGTTGTCACAGTAAAGGGATGTGGTGTGGTTTTGGTTTCGGGGGTGGACTATTGTTATGGCGGCAAGCCGGTGCCGATTCTTCGTCTGTAAATAACTTTGACACTATGCTTGGGTGATTTGAGATGATTGAGGTTCCTGGTCAAAATGGCGGCCCTAATCCGAAGACGTTTTTGTTTTCCCTCTGTCACGGCTATGTATACACTGTGTTTGCACAGTGAGATCTGTGGCTCTGATGTCACAGAATCTCGATCCAGCAACTGATCCCCCAGTTGCAATTGACCGCGCGGTCTCTTCGCCCGCCCTTCTCATCCGCCCAGACGGTCTAAAGTCTAACCAACCGCCGCCTTCTTAGGCTTCTTGGTTCCGAACTTGCTCCTGCTGCTCACACGAGTCGTAACGCCGCCCTGAAGAAAGTCAGCATCTTCCGCCCGTGCGATGCCTTGCCCATCCATGTAGCTTACCAGATCCAGCGCCCCTCTCACCAACTTGTAACGCACACCGGGACAATCCTGGGCTCGCCCTCCACGCACAAGGACAACGCTGTGCTGCTGAATATTGTGGCCCTCACCGGGGATGAATGCTGTGATAACCTTTCCACTCGACAATCTCACACGGGCAGTCTTTCGTTCTCCAGAGTTGGGCTTCTTGGGACGAGTAATGCCGACCTTGACACAGACGCCTTTCATTTGAGGCGCATGTTTCTCGGACAGAGCGGGGGAGACGGCATGGCGAGCTCGTTGCGGTTTCCGGCAGCCCTAGGTGGTCAACGTCAGTGGGATGGAGATCAATTGTCCATTAGGGGCCCGTACACGGAGAACTTGGTTGAGAGTCGCGCTCTGTGATGGAGTGCTCGAAAAGGCCCGGATGGCCTTGGTTTGAGAGGGCGCAGGCGCTACAATTGGGCGAAGTACCGGCCTCCGTAGAGACGGCAACAGGAGATTTCGGAGGAATGCCGTCGCCATGGTGAGTGCTACTAGCGCGACGATCCCCTGATGCAGACCGCAATTGAAGCAATCCCGGAGCCGTGAGCTTGGAACTTTTTGGGTCAGGTGATCTTTCACGTGCGGCGGCGCGACCACTGCTTAAGTCAGCTCAGCTTCGGCAATTGTCGGCCTACCAGCGCCGGTCACATGGACGATGCATCAACCCTGCGCAAGCGGAAGACCCCGGCCAATGCCCCTCCCGGTGGAGCGGCACTCCGTCACAGCTTCGGTCGTTGTTGCAGAAGCAAGTTTGTGTGGAGGTACCTCGGCAAGCGACTGTGCAGACGCCGTCCCTCGCGCATCCCTTGGGCCGTCCATTTCCTTACTCATGTCGGAATTTCTTCCTACCTAGTCCCTTGTTTTGCTTCTCTCCCCTCTCTTGTGCTTCGGCGTCCCGGTTCTCCATAGCTATCCGAACAACCCGTGCCGCCATCGCGGGGTTGCAGACGCATCATTGTATCTTATAGAAACCCTCGTGTCGTCCGCCGACTGCTCGCCGCCCTTGTGTTCCCCACGTTTCCTACCGTCCTTCCACATTATACCCGAGATGAGGTCATTCACGAGAGCGTTGCGCCCCGCGGTGCGGAGAAGCCAGACGGTCTTGACAGCGCACTCGGCTCCGAGGATACAATGTAGCAGCAGGCTGCAAAAGGTTGTACCAGCTGTTCAGGGGTGAGTGTTCAACATGTTGCGTCCCAATGGCCTCTCTCCTGACCAAGTCTTCGGCCACGTAGCGCCCGCCCTCTGTCCACAACGACGCCCCTCCGCGACTCCAACCTGACGGACATGCCACCTACTCCCATCACCCACTTCTCCGAGGTCGAGACGGCCATGTCCGAAGCTGTGCGCAAGTTTGCCAACGACGTCATCTTGCCCAAGGTCCGCGACATGGACGAGGCCGAACAAATGGACCCAACAATCGTGGAGCAGCTGTTTGAGCAGGGTCTGATGGGCGTTGAGATTCCTGAGGAGTATGGTGGCGCTGGAATGAACTTCACCGCTGCCATTGTCGGTATTGAGGAGCTGGCCCGGGTCGATCCGTCCGTGTCTGTTATGGTCGACGTGCACAACACACTCGTGAACACGGCCATCATCAAGTGGGGCAGCGCAGACCTCAAGAAGAGGTACCTCCCCAAGCTGGCTACTAACATTGTCGGGTCCTTCTGCTTGTCAGAGCCTGTCAGTGGCTCCGATGCCTTCGCGCTCGCGACAAAGGCTGTTGAGACGGAGAACGGGTTCAAGATCACCGGTAGCAAGATGTGGATTACGAACAGCATGGAGGCCGAGTTCTTTATCGTTTTCGCCAACCTCAACCCCGAGAAGAAGCACCGCGGTATCACCGCCTTTATTGTCGACAAGGACATGAAGGGGTTTAGCATCGCCAAGAAGGAGAAGAAGCTTGGTATCAAGGCCAGCAGCACCTGCGTGCTCAACTTTGACGATGTCGAGGTGCCCAAGGAGAACCTTCTCGGTGTGCGTGGCGAGGGTTACAAATATGCCATTGGGCTGCTGAACGAGGGCCGCATCGGCATTGCTGCCCAGATGACGGGTCTGGCCCTGGGTGCTTGGGAAAACGCGGTAAAGTACGTGTGGAACGATCGCAAGCAGTTTGGCCAGCTCGTGGGAGAGTTCCAGGGCATGCAGCATCAGATCGCTCAGTCCTACACCGAGATTTGCGCAGCCAGGGCTCTCGTGTACAACGCCGCGCGCAAGAAGGAGGCGGGTGAGGACTTTGTCATGGACGCTGCCATGGCCAAGCTCTACGCTTCGCAGGTTGCGGGGCGTGTGAGCGGTCTGGCGGTTGAGTGGATGGGTGGTATGGGCTTCGTTCGTGAGGGATTGGCGGAAAAGTTCTGGCGTGACAGCAAGATTGGTGCCATTTACGAAGGCACCAGCAATATCCAGTAAGTCTTGCCCTGCTCCTGATGTGGTGAATGTTTGCTGACCGCTCTATCCAGGCTCAACACCATCGCGAAGACCCTGCAGAAGGAGTACACTGTATAAGCATGCGAGAGTCCTGTTGTGCAATGAGAACTGCAACCTTGACTTGGAGTTTTGAGGGATCAAAGGGGTATGCATGTTTATGTACTGGAGTTCACCTGTCTTGGTTGTCGCCGGTTTAGCATGGAAAAATGAGATGATGTTCGAACTACGAATTATTGTTTGGATAGAAAATTGATATTCGTGGTGCATGTTATGAGACGGGCCAAGCGTCTGTTCAACGAACAGTGTCCTTCCCCGAAGATCCACCACTTGCACCCCAGTCTTCAATGGCACAGCTGAGAATAACCGCCAATTTTGGTTCGGGCTGGTCGGATGAGGATGCTGGCAAAATCAGTCACTTTGCGCTGGAAACTGATAGCTAAGGACATCATGAGGGTTTCGGGGATAAAAGGCGCCCAACTCACGCATAGAGATGCTGAATACTGAACAGCTTCGAGGGTCGTCTGAGATACATCCTTAGGTGGATTGTTTACTCTGGAGCTGCCACCCCCACCCAGGGGCGCACACACCTGCGCACGCCTCGCCTCCCCAGCATCTTTGCGCATTCTTCCCGGTGCCATGTGAAAAAGCCCATATTCTCAGGAAACGGCACCATGGATAAAGGACAACCAGTCACACCCCGCAGTTCGACGCAGCCGTCAGCGTGTCATTGTGAGCGTGGCAACAGAATGAGAGGCCGCCTCCGGTCCTTCAGTGAGATCCGGACCCAGCGATTTGTTTGCTCAAACTCCGGACAACGTCAGGGTGGCGGCTGGTTGGCTCTCTGAGATGCCCGTAAGACCGAACGTCTGACACGATCGATCTTTACAGGCAAGCATGAAGACAGGATCCAAGGACCCGAATCCGAGCTGCTGGCAGCACATCCATGAGAATGATGGATGCTTTGGAAGACAGGGCTCAGCAATCTGACAAGAACAAGAAATTCATCTACCGTAGAATCGTCGTTGAACCTATACCTGATCTTAGTGTAAAAGTAATGCCATATAGCAGCTTTAAAAGCTGTCTTGGAGATCTTAATCCGGTTTCTAAGACCCTTGGAAATATCAGCCCCTTGGATGAAAACTCTTTACCCTCGAGTGAGAGCAACGGAGCTTCGAGCTTCACTTTTCTGTCCGCAGCTCTGACAGTCCTGATAAGCGATAAGCCTGGGGCGGCGCATTCGGGCCAATCATGTTGGCGGGCTCCCTGGAGTCGCCGACCCCTCCTTCTTCGGCCGGTCTCGCATTGTTGGATATGCGAAAACCACAAGAGCCCCGCTGATAGGCGGCCCTGTGAATGCTGAGCGCTCAAAAGTCCTACGGCAGTCCTACTACATCCGCTCAAAAACCCGCGACCAATGTGTGTCTCAGGTGGCCGGCCATATGCGGTGCCCAACCTGCCCGGTGCGCATTCCAATGTGCAGTTCCTTGTTGCCGAGGGGCCAGCGGAGTCTCCAGTCATGAAGGCCGGAACGAAAAACGCGACATCCGCCTCGCTTCCATGCCATCGAATTGGGCGCGAAGCTAAACCGTAATTCTACGGGACAACTCTTATCTTAATGCGTCTCGATTTGCTTCATGCCAGAGTTGAAAACCAACTGGAGAGATGATCCGTGTCCTCGAGAACTGTGCTTGTGCTGATTGCATGGAATATTACCCCGCCGCGGGCGCATCTGCCCGCACAGCTAGTCCTCTGAGCTGCAGACGAACAGGTCGATCCTATAAGTAGCATTGGAAATGAAAGCTGCCCGAAGGGGCGGGACGGGATTGTTTTCGCCCACGCCGATTTGAGGCTGCCTGTTGGCCGTTTGGAAGTTCCTGGGCTTGGTGGTGGGGTCAGAAGAAAACAATTCTCATCTTGCCCCAGCGACCTTGTTCATGACAGAGAGGCTTGAGGACCTAGAGGAAGACAGCGCTCCCCGACCCACCATCTGCTGCAACGGCTTCCCGTCCTATCTGCCCTGCGTTCCCAGCCTAGGCACCCCTGCCCGCCTCCAAGGAGGAGCAAGGCACCGCAGCCCAAATCGCAACAACAAGGACTGCCAGATGCGAAACACAAAACCCCGCCATAACTCGTCACTGACGACATCTGCCACTCCAACACCAACCTTCCACCCCCACGAGGGCTAGTTTGGATCGCCAAACGGCACTTCAACAGCTCTTACCCTAGAATCCTGGGAAACCAAAACGGGAAAACCCTCAGCTCGTCCTCTAACCCCGCAAATCAACCTATTTTGTGCATCCTTAGCCCTCGCTGCGCGCCCGGCCGCGCAGTCCCAACACCGCCGCCATGAACGACGACGAGAAAGTCTTGGATATCTCCAAGAAGATTGAGCGCGAGAAAGCTCTTATCAATGCCGCCAATCTGATGCGCCAACAGACCTCAAATGAAGCTGTTCGGTCCAAGCTCGACACCCAGATGCGGGAGGGGCGCAGGAATTTGGAATTCTTCGAGGAACGCTTGCGCGAGCTGCAGATGCGAAGACTAGGCCATGGCGTTGACAACATGTCGATCGGCGGCTCGACCATCGGCGGCAGCTCGTTCGCCTCCGATATGACGGGTGACACCATGTGCCCTCCAGCGCCCCCGCCTAAGGACGGAGGAGGAGGATACGGCGATTACTCCGGATATGGCCAGTACGGCCAAGGAGGTTCTCACGGCGAGCTGATGCCGGCTCACGGCCCTTTCCCGGGCCAGCCGCCCAACTCTGCGATGCCCAGGGCTCGGCCCAACTTTTCCAAACTGGGTACGCTTCCCGCACAGCTAGAGAAAAGGGCATCGGTTTACTGACGCAAGTCTGGCTACAGATCTTATCAAATTCGACACGCCTTACCTCGGACCCCGTATTCAGCTGATGTTATCCCAGATTCAGTTCAAGCTCAACGTCGAGGAGCAGTATCTGAAGGGTATCGAGAAGATGGTCCAGCTATACCAGATGGAGGGCGACAAGAAAAGCAGGGCAGATGCTGCCGCACGGCGTGTGGAGAGCAGACAAAAGATAGTGCTACTCAAGCAGGCACTCAAGCGTTACGAAGAGCTGCATATTGACATGGACGTTGATCAGGCGGATGGTACGAACCCGACCAAACCCCCATATAGCACCCCTGCTAACCCACTGGCTTTAGATGATAGTATCAACATGCCCAACCTGAGGAAGCCCCTGACTGGTCAACTTTCGATTCGCGTTTTGGCCGTAAAAGACGTCGACCACGCTCCCCTCGGCCGCTTTGCTCGTTCCCCGGAGACCTTTGTTGCCGTCAAGGTAGAAGACAACGTGGTTGCACGGACGAGAGCCTCGCGAACAGACAAGTGGGAGGCCGAATACCATAATATCGTTGTTGACAAGGCAAACGAAGTGGAGCTCACCGTCTATGATAAGCCGAGTGAACACCCGATGCCCATCGGCCTCCTTTGGCTGAGAATTTCCGACATCGCCGAAGAGCTCCGTCGCAAGAAGATTGAGGCCGAGAACACAAACGCTGGCTGGGTCTCTGCCGATCGTCTGGGTTCCAACCCTCGAGTCCCCCCTTCGCAGTTCCCAATGGGTGCCCAGGCACCCCAATTTGCTGGACCGCCGACATCGCCAGGTGGTGGACAGCAAGGTAATACTATGTACACCCCGCAGCCGCCGCAGCAAGCTCCCGCGATTTCACAGCCGATTGACGGCTGGTTCAATCTTGAACCTGCTGGTCAGGTCCATCTCAGTCTAAACTTCCTCAAAGAAAACAGGGCCGCGGGCTTCATGGATGCTGGTCTCAACCGCAAGGGCGCCGTCCGTCAAAGAAAAGAAGAGGTTCACGAGATGTACGGCCACAAGTTTGTCCAACGCCAGTTTTACAACATCATGCGCTGCGCTCTTTGCGGGGACTTCCTCAAATATTCGGCTGGCATGCAGTGCGAAGACTGCAAGTATACTTGCCATACCAAATGCTACACCGGCGTGGTCACCAAATGCATCAGCAAGAGCAACGCTGAGACGGATCCGGACGAGGAGAAGATCAACCACCGCATCCCACATCGCTTCCAGCCCTTTTCCAACCTCACGGCCAACTGGTGCTGCCACTGTGGCTACATGCTACCAATCGGCTCCAAGAAGAACTCAAGGAGATGTACGGAATGCCAGCTCACTGCACACGCTCAGTGCGTGCATCTTGTGCCCGACTTTTGCGGCATGTCTATGGCTGTCGCAAACCAAATTTTGGAGGGCATTCGGACCCAAAAGAGAAACAAGAGCTCATCGATGGCAGACAGGACACTGAGGCCGGGGCAAAAGCAGCCATCCATTAGCAGCTCGAGCAGTCAAGGATATGGTGCATCCTCATCGTACGGGCCGTCGATCGCCTCACCGGAAGCCACTGAGGCGGCAAAGCTCATGTATAACCAAACCTCGCCGATCCGGACGCCTGCGCCTGATAGAACTCCGGCCTCCTCAACGGCTTCGGCAGCGGCGGCAGCGGCTATGGCCCCAAAGCCGATCCAAACCCAGCAGCCCATGAACCAAATTCCTGACTTTGGCCCGGGCCATTATGGCTCGCCCTCTGGCTATGATCGTCCTGATCCTCGGGATAATGATCCGTACGGTTCGCAGTATGGGCAGTCTAATCAACCCCAGCAGCGAAAGTATAACCCGGCAGACTACGCAAACATCAACGCATATCCCAACCAACAGCCTCAAGCCCAGAGCCGGCCGGCCCAGCAACAACAACCGCAGCAGGTCTCCCAACATCAAATGTACCAGCAGCAGCCGCAGCCACAGCAGCAGATCTCGACGCCTAAACCCCAGCCTATGCCTGTAGCGGTGGAGCCCCAGTTGCCAACGACCTCTGGTATTCCTGTGCCGACCAAGAAGCCTCTGCCATCTGCGACGGACCCGGGCACGGGGCAGAAGATCAGCCTGGACCACTTCAACTTTCTGGCTGTGCTTGGTAAGGGCAACTTTGGCAAGGTTATGCTTGCCGAGACGAAACGAAGCCGGAAACTTTACGCGATCAAGGTGCTCAAGAAGGAGTTCATCATCGAAAACGATGAAGTGGAAAGCATACGGTCCGAGAAGCGCGTATTCCTCATTGCCAACCGCGAGCGCCACCCGTTTTTGACGAATCTTCACGCTTGCTTCCAGACTGAGACTAGAGTCTACTTTGTGATGGAGTACATTAGCGGTGGTGATCTCATGTTGCACATTCAGCGTGGCCAGTTTGGCACCAAGCGTGCGCAGTAAGTTTAGGCTCCCGGGACGCGAGATATGGTACTGATTCACTTCAGGTTCTATGCTGCCGAAGTCTGCTTGGCTCTCAAGTATTTCCACGAGAACGGCGTCATCTATCGTGATCTCAAGCTTGACAACATTCTTCTTACCTTGGACGGTCACATCAAGATTGCCGATTACGGTCTCTGCAAGGAGGACATGTGGTATGGATCGACAACGAGCACATTCTGCGGAACTCCTGAGTTTATGGCCCCAGAGGTTCGCCGCCCATCTTGCCATTGTTTGACCCAGCTAACCCGGACTAGATTCTTCTCGACAAGAAATATGGTCGTGCAGTTGATTGGTGGGCTTTTGGTGTTCTCATCTACCAGATGCTCCTCCAGCAATCTCCCTTCCGTGGTGAGGATGAAGATGAGATTTACGATGCCATCCTTGCCGACGAACCCCTCTACCCGATTCACATGCCACGCGACAGTGTATCTATCCTGCAAAAACTGCTCACCCGCGAACCGGACCAACGACTAGGAAGCGGGCCGACGGACGCTCAAGAGGTGATGTCGCAGCCCTTCTTCCGTAACATCAACTGGGACGACATCTACCACAAGCGCGTGCAGCCGCCGTTCCTGCCTCAGATCAAGAGTGCCACCGATACCAGTAATTTCGATAGCGAGTTCACAAGCGTTACTCCGGTTCTTACCCCGGTCAATTCAGGTATGTCCCACCTTCAGGTTGCCAGATACAATGCTAACACTGGGTTCAGTTCTCTCGCAAGCGATGCAGGAAGAGTTCCGTGGATTCTCATATGCGGCAGATTTTGAGTGAGGGGCAAATATGCCCTGATCTCATCATCTAACCAGTCCGCTGTGCCTGGGAAAAGCCGCCATAATTCCACATAGTTGAGAACACCAAGCCCGTCAGGCCAGGATACGTCGCCCTATAGTCCTGGCATTGAGCCTAGACTGGGTTACGCCTGGCGGTGCTACTCGACTAAGAGACGGCAGCGGTGCCACTCGTCCTGTGATTCACGAAGGGGAGGACCGGGTGGGTTAGGGTGATGATGATCGGGAGGGCGGATGATGAGGGAGATGATTGACGAAGGACGAAGTTGCCGAACGACTGGTGATGACGGACGAACGGCATGAAGATCGAATCTGGAAGGATTCATGCGCGAGCACACAAAACGAGGGTCACGACGGAGATACCCTGCGGAGGCTACAGTGTGAAGTTGTCATGAAGTGTGGGATGATGGATGCTTCCCCGTGACCCGAACCTGGTTCTTTTCTTTCCCTTGAGCAGACGTCTGTATCGCTTCTTCTTAACAGGTGGAGGGAAAAAAAGAAGACAGATGTGATTTTATCTCGAACTGGATCTTGATTCCGCTCCAGCTTGGGTTTAATAGACGGCGATTTAATTCTGCGTGTTCTCACCAGGGATATCTAGTTGCCTTTTCATGGCTTGCGCAGTGTGATTTCTATTCGTACAGTGGTATTTACGGGTCGTGGTTTTACAGGCCGTGGCGAGATCGCGTACAGCATACACAAGATTTAGATCCCGAGAAGGGCAAAACGGCGTGGTGGAAGCTCAATCGCCCTGCTACCGGGTACGGAGGAGGAAGAAGGCGAGACTCCCGACCACGGCAGCACCGGCTACTGCACCCTCCAGCGCGATGAGCGACGCATCGCGCATCCGCAAGTCTATCCTCCGCTCGCTATAGAGATCCGAAACAGCTGCCTTGAGCAGGACCGGATCAGCCACGACCTCCTTCCACGACTCTTTCGAAAAGAGGTTTCCTATCCTCTGCTTGCCAATCGGCTCAACAGAGGCAAGCTCCTCAGGCGCTGCCACTTCAGGGGTAATTTGTTCGGGGGCAGGCACCACCACCTCCTCCTGAACCCTCTCGACAGAAGCAGCCTCGGCCTCCCTCGACCTGCTCGCTTCCAGCACAACCTTGAGCTCGCCCAACTCCCGCCTCACCTCATCCAACACAACCTTTTCACTCTCCGCAACACCCTTGACCAGCCTCTTTCGTCGCCACGGCTCCGCAACGAACTGCAAAACCAGAAACAACAGTATATTAACACCCATCAGCCCCCACGTTCCCCACGTCGACTGCCTCCGGATCCGATCGCTCCAAATCTGCTCCTCGTGATACCGCTTAAGTATCCCCGCATTCAGCTCGGCGCTCAGTCGCGAGTCCTCGGTCTCGGCCTCGGTCAGCTCGATCGACGCGCTGGCGACCTGCGCCTCCATCTCGTGGTCGAGCCGGTAGAGCGTTGTGAAACGCTCTAGGTCCGGCGGTGACCATGTGTCCTTGCGCGCGAGCAAGGTGGTTACCTCGCGCTGGGTCGAGGCGCGGTGCGTGGTCAGCTGTTTGTAGTTTTGGCGGGCGGCGTGGAGACGGGTCTGCGCCGCGGCGAGGTCGGCTTCGAGCTTGGTGTTGTGCGCTTTGATGGCTTCGATGGCGGTGTAGCCCGTCAGGTCGTTGAGGGTTTGGGTTGCGTGCAGGATGCGGGTCTGGAGGTTGTCCATGAAGGTTGAGAAGCGCGCGGAGAGGGCGAGGCGGTTGAGCTCGGTTTGGGAGGGGAGTTCGGGGGTCCGGGGCGGTTGTTTCGGTTCGGAGGGGTCGGAGGATGTGGAGGGGTCTTGGTCGGAGGAGATTGGTTTGGATTCTTCTGGTTCGGGGGTTTGAGGTTGTTGTTCGGTTGTGGACTCGGCGTTTGAAGGGGATGGTTGGGGTGAGGGTTCTTCGGAAGGAGGAGGGCCGAGGATGATGGGAGGGAGGCCATTGTTTGGCGGTTTTGAAGGTGGAATACTAGAGAAGAGCCGCAGCTTGGGGGCTAGGCGTGGACTGAAGCGAAGGCATATTGGCGCTGGAATCGCTGGGATGCGGCCGGGCCGGAGGTGGGAAGAGAAGGATCTGCGGGTTGAAGGGGTTGCAAAGGCAAATTGATCGAGCAATGCCGCCCCTCGTAAGGGACGCACAGCTAGTTGTAAAGCTGTGTGGGGTGGCATTGAGCTCGCAGCTCGAGTCGAGGGCGTTGAGGGCGGGACCCGGTGCGGTTTGACTGTCGAGGAGATCGCAGGTGAATCCCAGGCCGCGGGCGTCAATCGCTTTCTGCCGAAACTCTCTCACCGCCCGCGACGTGGTGGGGGATGCAGACCCTAACCCTGTTATTGCAAACTCACCCCCTCGTCTTGACCCCAACAATCTAGCCCGATCTATTTTCGATACTATTTTACTCTTTGCGCAACAGTGGGAAGAAAATGACACAAGTAGCTGACAGTCACAACATGACTGAAACCACATTATGGTTGCTGGCAGATGGAAACCTCCACGGATACAGCTGCGAGACGACCAACACCAAACAAACAGCCCCTCAGCCGACTGTTGCTTGTCTGGCGTTTCCTAGAATGAGATCTCTAACCTTTGTTGAGTCATTTTTTGCGTGAACGCTGCTTGATTGACAATGTCCGACAGTGTAAAAACACATGCTGTGTCTGTGTCTCTGACCCTTACCGTGAGATATTTTATCGGATATCTGCGCCACTTTCACCCAGGCCCTTCCATGTTTTCCTGAGGCCTTTGGTATTTATGTCAACCTGAGGAGGCAATTGTTGGGTGCCCCAGGTTTCCCTGCGTCGGCGCGTTCAACCTCAGGCGCCTCCACCTGGTTATTGTCCGATGAGCTGCCTCGTCCATTTAGAGGCCTAGACCGCAGTTCATCTGGGGCTTTAGTTTTACGCTGCCCGCATGGTGTTGAAATTGCTGGTGTGTTTTCCTTTCGATCAGGCGTCTAGTTAAAATTCGAAATACGTCGATTTGTAAATAACAAGGCCTTTTAGGGCGGGACGGAGGCCAAAATGCTGCAATAGTTGGCCTTCGTGGCGTTGTTTTAGGGCCATGTTTATGTATGGGCGCGGTGTGTCAAAACAAACGTGGGGCGCGCGCGAGATAGAGCTACCCATTCGAAAAATACAGAGCATGGGCCTTGCAATTTCTGGAGTACCTTGACGGCTTGTTTACTACCCCTCTATGTAAACAACCCTCTACTTCCCTTCCTCTCGTCTTGATTTCGAAATTCTTTCGCCTTCAACCCACTCCTCTCCCCGACCAACTTCCGAAGTACTTCATACCCTTTCCCTCTTCAAGTGCGCAACTAACCTGTCGCAGGCCATCCATCAGCACTTACTCAACCAACCACCTTAGGCTTTTCTGAGCAACAGACTTCCCTGACTTGGCTAAAGGGATTGACTATGGAACTAAATCGGTTGACCGAAGCCCTTGGGGGACTCGTGCCAAACCCGACGGGTAAGCTCATTACCGTGTTCTATCACGTCGAGCTGTTACGGGGCTAGGGCCTTGTTGAGATTGGTCAGGCCAAGGGCAGACCTCGGCGTATTTACAGCAACCTCCAGAGACCTTTCTGCAAGATCACCATTTTTGGGTCCCTCCCCTTGTACACTATAGCCTTTTGTACAATATAACAAGAAGACGTCTTCTTGGGCCACAGTTGGTTCTTCCTTTGTTCAACCTCCCGCACGCGCTTGTTCTTTTCACTAACGATGTTATAGCTCCCAACCCGCAATGCCTGGAATTTCTGCAGCGACTCGCTGAGGTTGTTCCCAGAGACAGCTTCTCGCTTGCTCATCCACAAACAGTCTCGGATGTCGAATGGATCTTGCATCGTCCGGAGTTTGTCGATGCGATGTTCACGAAGTCTGGTGTGCTCGTCCTTCACGGCACATCACGAGAGTTGCTTTCTGGAGCAGCAAACTATCTGGGTCGCGCCATGAAAGATAACAAGACAAAGGCAGTTGCAAAGGCCACTCTTGTTCATCAACACGGTGTCCAGCACGAGTCAACAATGCTAGGATCTCTGATATACCAAATCCTGCGCCGACGTCCTGCAAGATTCGATCGAATCCAGCACCTCCTGGAGGATTTCGTGGGCTGGCCGATTCCTATTCTGCAGACTGCACTCGCCACATTGATTGACGCCGACGATAACTTTCTGGCAGTTGTCCACGGAATCGATAAAGCACCAGACCATGGCCAACCCTTTTTGAGCACTCTCCAGGAAGTCCAGCACATGGTTCCATTCAACGTGATAGCGACGTCCACAGACGATGTTCCGGCCAATCATAGAGACGAAGGGATGTTTGTCATAGGCATGGATCATGACCCTCGGAGGCTTCTATCTAGCTTGATCATTCGGACAGCGCTTCACTTGATTGCAGAACACGGCACAGTTGAGATGTTTCGGAACACCCTGGACTACTATCTCAACATCTGGGGCAAATCTGGACCCAGCTCGAGTTTCGTGGCACTCAAGAAGCTCCTCCTCAAGAATGACGGATCCGGCCGGAATGTGTTGCATTTTGCAGCAGTCAGGGGCAAGACAGACATTGTGGAGGAGATTTTGATCAGGGTAGGCTGTCAAGAGCTCGACACCGATAGCGAGAACGGCTCCAAGAACCTACAACACGGCATTCTCCTTGCGTCAGATACAGCCGGAGACACGCCACTCCATCTTGCATCGAAGGCCGGCCACTTACAAGTAGTCAAGACTCTCTGTACCGCAGGGATTGGCATGGATATTGTCTCGGCGCGCAACAAATCAGAGCGGACACCCTTACATTTGGCATGCCAGGCTGGACACGAAGAAGTTCAGGTGGAGCTCAGACAGTTTGGCGCCGCTATCCATGCCATGGACGAAGACAACATGACGCCCATCCTTGAGGCATGCCATAACGGAAATTTGGACGTGGTTGTGAGCCTATTTGACGGAGGAGCATCCCTTCTGCCCGTACCCGATGGAACAAGTCCGCTCAACATCGCCGCAGAGAAAGGAGACACGAGCCTCGCCACGCTACTCGTTCAGCTTTACCCAGGTAATCTCAGGACCGAAGCCGACCACCACGGACGACTGCCTTTCATGCTGGCCGCGAGAGCTGGACCTCTGGCGCTCTTCCAACAGCTGCTGGTGAATGACGAGCAACTCGCCACTAAGGACAACCATGGCTCAACCGTCCTGCACTATGCCATTCAAGGTGGGAACATCGGAATCATCTCAGCCATCCTGGAGAATGAGCAAATGCACCAGTATATATCGACAGCCAACGACGACGGATACAATCCTCTCCAGCTCGCCGCACACGAAGGTAACAGTTTAGCCATCGACATGCTCGTGGAGAAGGGTGCTTATGCTATTGTCAACACCGCCATTTCATGTGCGTCCACGGAGGGTATAGCCCTTCATCTCTTGCAACAATCCGAGGTTTACGAACTTCTGCACAAGAACGACACCGCCATGGCCCTACTGGAGTCTGCACGACGGGGCTATATAGAGATGATGGCAAAGTTGACCCATGTTGAGTACTTGGGTGACAGAAGCCCAGACTGCGTTGAACCAGCAACCCAAAAGACACCATTCATTCTAGCAGCAGAGGCTGGCCACTTGGAAATTCTCCGGCATCTGATTGGTCTTGACGGGGTCGACGCTACTCGAAAGGACAATCAAGGCCGTACGGCACTATCGTATGCAGCAGCCAATGGCCACTTTGAAGTCGTTGAGCTGCTCACTGGAGTTCTTGGGGTGAGGACCGACGACGAAGACTTGAAAGGATACACACCCCTCTTGCACGCCGCCAATAACGGACACCTGGAAGTTGTAGCGCTTCTCGTCGCTCTGGGTGATTATCAAGGTCCCGATTTATCTCCCGCTCTGTGTGCCGTAGCTGAAGCAGGCTACGAAGAAGCTGTCAAGCTTTTGCTGGAAGAAGGTGCCGATGTCGACATTCGATGCCCTTCAGTGAATGAGCCCGACGAACCGGAGTTCCATCAAGCGTTCACCACCTTCAACGCGCTGGAGCATGCTCTCATGCAAGGCCATCCGAACGTCATCAAGCTCCTGGTACCACATCTGCGAAACATTCGAGAGAGACCAGAGAAGCCGTTTTTACAGCTCGCATGCAAGCATCCCAAAGGACTCGAGGCTATTTTACCGTTCTACCATAACGTCAACCTCATGGACTCTGCAGGGTATACAGCGCTGAGCACGGCCATCCACTTTGGATTTATGGAATCCGTCGAGTTACTGCTCAAAGCCGGTGCCAATCCTCGCCTCCAAGAGCAGACTGGATGGACAGCACTTCACCACGCGGCAGTATTCCCACGAGAGGACAACGATGGCAGAAAGACGAAGCCGATTCCAAGCAGCGAAATCCTCGAGGTCGTCCTGAACAGTCTGGATCCGAACGGAGACATCCACATCCCCAACAGCAACGGCCACACGCCCTTCTTGGAAGCTGTATTCAGCGAAGCATCCACCTCGGTCAGGACCCTCCTCGCTCGCGATCCAACAGTGGTAGCCCACCCATCCGAAGGGCCCAACTGCCCACTCGTCTACGCCGTTAGCAACAGCCTCTGGACCATCGCCAACCTGATCCTCGAAATGGGCGACCTCGGCACCCTGACAGGCTCTCACCGAGACCTGATCACCGAAGCCGCAGCCCGCGAGCCAGAAGTGCAGCTCCGGCTGCTCAACAAGCTCCCCGGAACCGACTACGCCGCGCCCTGGGTTTTGGCACTGGTCGAAAACGACCACACCGGGGCCATCGTCCGCGCCCTCTTGGACAAGGGCATCCGTCGCGACGCGCCACTGAGCCACGGCTAGAAGCTGATGGACTTTGCGTATGTGACGGAGGCGGCGGCGGCGGCGGCGGCGGCGGATAAAACCGACGAGGAAATCGCTCGAATCGCCGCCGCCGCCGCCGCCCAAGAACACGAGCGGCCCGCCGGTCTGGTCGCGATCGGGGACGGGGTTCAGCTCCCCACGCCCACCACCGCCGCCTACGACGGTGGTGGTGGCCTTGGTGGCGTGGTCGGTGCGCGTGCCGACCACCCCATACCCCCCCTCAGGGCGTACTATTTTGAGGTCGCCATCCTGAGGGGGGGCGAGGCGGTCGGCGTGGGTCTCTGCGCCGGGGACGCGAGGCCCGGCGACATCCAGGACGCGCCGTCCCCGGCGGAGCGGGCGGACAAGAGCGCCCGGTGCCTGTATTTTGGCACCGGGCGGGTGCAGCGGACGCCGGCGTTGGATGGGGTTGGTCCCGGGGCAGCCGGTGACGCGCGTGGCTTCGCGGCCGGCGACGTCATCGGCTGCCACGTGGATGCAGCCAGGGGGGTGGCGTACTGGCGCCGCAATGGCGGGAGGATCGGGCTGGAGAGGGAGGTGGTGCGTGTGTCGGGGAGGCTGTTCCCGTGCGTGGTTTTTGGTGCGCCTGGGTGTGAGGCCCAGGTGCGGTTTGATGATGGGGGGGCCGCGCGCGTTTACGAACGCGAGGAGGAGTGAGCTGTTGCGGGGTTGTGTCCGCCAGCTGGCGGTGTAGGACTTTGTTGGAATTTTTTCTTTTTTTCGTGAAATTTGCCATGGCTCGTGTGTGTTGCGCTGGGTTGTGAAGCTGAATTTGTGCTGTGAAATATGCCATGTGTTGAGGAACTTGTTTTTGGCTACAAAAAATGTCCTGCCTTGTGGAATATGCTATGCCCTGTGAACCTTGACTCTTTTCGTGGATCTTGGGTTTTTTCGTGAAGCTCAACACTTTGCGTAAAAAGCATCTCTTCTCGTCAACTGTGTCCTGCGTCATGGAGCCTGTCTCTCTTCGTAGAAAATGCTCATTTTCGTAAACGCCGCCATCTGTCGTAAGATTTTGCGGTGTTCGTAAACTATTCTGTGTGACGGATGCCATATTTTGTGTCGTCAAACTTAACTTTTTTCGTGTAATTTCACATCATCTGCGCAGCCAACACCCATACAAACCCCCCTCCGAATTCCGCGTCCGTCAATCCCTCCGGTCTGGTAGACTCGTATGATTTTCATGTCAGTCCATTTTCCCGTTGCGGGATATGCACTAGCTTACTCATCTACATTTTATGTGTCTGCCTAGATATCTCATGTGCGTTGGTTTGCGGGTGTCATGGTCATCATGGTTGTGCTGCAGCTGCAGATAGGCCGTTTGTTGTTGTCGGGAATTGTGAAGATGCGACCATCGACATGGTGAACGTATGCATGTATGCATGCAGTCAGAATGTGTTCTGCCACGTGGTTTTTATGCTTGGCTTTTGCGGGAAGGGAAGAAGAGATGCGTGTGTGTGGAAGATGTAGTGATGGATGATGACTGCTTGCTTTGCTTGCTTGTTTTGGTCGTGTATGGCTTCGAGCATATTTGTGAATTCCCTCTGCATGGAGATTGCATCGGGGTTTCCCAGTTGAGATGGCCCCGGGACGGGATTGGTAATGTTTTGTGTAACCTTTGGTGTTGATTTTTGGTTGTCTGTATGTGAGCACCTTGCTTGTGCTTGAGATAATTTTGTGTGTGGTTTGGAGGATTAGGATGGGTGGTGCACTGGGTGAATTGATCCTCCCGGAGAGTATGGTCCACGGTTTACGACTGTTCTATGATATACGACATGTATTGTAAAGTCATCACACAGTAGACAAAATAAGATAACAGTCATGGCTTCGCTGGCCTTTCTTCAGTTACTCATGAACTTTGCTTCCAGATTTTGACATTCCACACCCAACCATCAGCGTCGTTATTTTGGGGAGAGACTTGGCCCTGGCTAAAGCCAAAGCAGTCACATACCGTTCCTTGGCTTCGCAAGAAAAGGGAACGCGATAAATAATCAGATTACTACTCAAATGCCCCACATCCCACGCCACATCCAGGGATACACAGAGATCGATATCCCAGATGCATAGCTGCCAAGCAAGGCTTCTGGAACGGGGAAGGGGCTACATGTAAGCGCGCATGCTGACGGCATGCCTTGGTATTTTCCTATCTGGCTCCGTGGCTTTCACTTTCCGTGCGCTGGCCTGACCTGACCCTTGCCTGCCGCCCCGGACTGGACTCAATTTAGTGGGTCACGGGCTCCGCGGACGCCTTTGTGGTTCAGGCAGCCGGCATTTGGACGGAGGCCTGTGTTCTCATCATCTTGTTCTCGGGCCGAGGGCCTCCCGTGCCGTTGAGCTTGAACGGTGGAAAGGATGCCTGTGGGGAGGAGGAGGCATGGTTGTTCTGCCATGTGGAAGGGGGGGGGGGGCATCTTCGAGATGAAACAGACGGATTGGAATCCTTGCAAGAGCTTCTTTTGTCGTCGTCGTCCCCGAAGGTCCTGGAGGGTTTCTCTATACTGAGTGGCTGACGAAAGAAGTGAGGCCTCGCCTCTTCTCGACTGCCTAATGTCGATCGTGCTCCCTCCCGATGCAATGTGAAGCTATTGCCAACCTCCACCACTAGACCCCTGAGCTACTGTAGCTTATCAACATTGGTAATGCCCGCTGCCCTATGGTGTTCCTCTCGCTTCACCGCTCACCAATCGTCCCCCGTGACCAGGTCTGCAGCTTGCAGCATGGATGCGTGAGGATGGGGCCTTTCTCCCCTGCATCGGCATCCGCTGATCTAGTGAGGCTTGTGGCTTGAGTCAATCGGAAGGACTGCCGAATGATACTCTACCTCCAACGAACCCCAGCTAGAGTGTATAGTATTGACTTCCGCGTGGCCACGGCAAACAGTCCTGCGAGGGTCTTGGACGCATGTAACACCGGCTGGGACCCATTGTGCATGTGCAGGGGACAGGATGCCTCTGAAGGGTGGGAGAGCGATCTGAGGATGATGTGTTTTGTGCCGGCCGTACTGTGGTCGGATGGGGAAAGACTGTCGTTGTCAAAGCATTTCGGCCCATCTTCTACTGCCGAGCGTGTTGCTTTGACAAAAGGACTGGATATTGTCGTGGAGATTGCAACAGAAGGCTCAGCAAGGCCCAGGTAGCAGACTCCGGCGACCCCTGACCAGCTGGCCAATACTGTTGCAGCTGGAGGATCAGCACCCCTGGACGTCTTGGCTTTGCGGCACAACTAACGCCCAATCTCCCACGTGGCGACCCAACCCATTGCTCAATGCCTGATGCATTGAAACATGTTTCGACCCTGTGGCACGCATGCGCTCTGCTTACAGACCGCCGTCTTCGTCCTGACAAGTTGACGACATGTCATAAATGGGCGCGGCGCGGCGTACAGCGCAGCGCAGAGCCAAGGTCGAGTAGTCGCGAAGGATCGAGAGTCTTGCCGAACAAATGGTGCCAGTGGGCCGGCAGCAATTCGGCAATGCACCAGTACCAAGGCCTCACCGAGGCGCGCGCGAGGGTTAGCTCAGTTTATATGCGTAACCTGCGTGCAACATGCTTACGTTAGCTGACAAACCCGGGTGTGTCATGGTGCTATTTCTAACGACCACCCTTATTCGTCCCGACCCGCGACAAGTGGAAACGGCCGGAGCCATCTTCATCTCATCGCGTCCGGGGCCGCCTTGTGTCTGCTGCACTGCAACCTTGTCGCCGCCGATGATAACGAACATGGTGGCGGTGGCTATGGGCAGACAAGCCTGGGGAAATGCCCTGTAAGTTGCCCAGCGTGGTCGGGAGGCTGCAAAAGCTCTCGATGCGGCCGCATGTCCGCACCACCGCACGGAACCCGGCCCAGGCAACGACTTTACCAGGGCGGAACTGGCCGACTTCGCTGCTTCACAGGCCCTATTCCGGCCCCCACAACCCCGACTCGTGCCCGCATTGGGCTAGAATAACCGGCCAGCGTTACCAGGGCATCAATCAGCAGCCCGACAACCTCGTCAGTGCAAATGATGGACGTGGGCCGATATGCATCGTACTGTGTAGGGCTGAGAGCTTGAGGTGGCCACGGGTGGCTGCCCCCCCCCAGGACAGGATGCAGTGCCGGGGATATCGGCACCATCCCATTATCAAACGGCCTCAAATGTCACGTAATCCTCCTAGCAGCTTCCACTTCGAGTCGCTCTCACTCTCCAGTCCATTCTCGTGCCGGTCACGTCCCCACTGCCACAACCACCCGCGAGCAAACTTCTGTTCTGAACGTGGCTGTACGAATGCGGTTCAATGCCACCCCTGCTCCTTGACCGCAAGTTCTGCAACGCGAGTGCTCAACAACCTCGGCGAGCGGGGCCCGCGGACGACTCCCTACTTGTATGGGCATCTTTGAGGGCTTACAGGTGGATATCTCCGACCCAATAGGTTGATGCACCAGTCCCTCATCCCCATCAGCGCACCCTCCAAGGCAGGACCCAGGCCGACATTGACGAATCGCGGGACGCAGCTCCGTGGCCAGGACCCATTTTCTTCCCCGGGTTTACTCGGCCAGTGCGGGTATTTGAACGTCGCGCGCAGCCCTACCCAGACCCGGCAAATCGGCGCGGTGCGGCCACTGAGGCGATGTACCTAACGCAGGGGCGATCTCCTTGATACAAGCCATTGTCGACGCCCACTGCCGTGGCCTGGCCATAGCCGCCCTCCTGCCCCATCGTTCCTACTTAATCAACCCGATCGACACCCTCTCGTCAGCGTATATCCGGACCTAATCGCCATCGTCCCCATCTCCCGGTTTAGTGAACGCACCGAAGCCGACAAAAGCATCACCATGACTCTCCCCACCTCCGATTCAGATCCACTTCCGTTTCGGGCTTACACGTCGATACCCGGGTCGGTGTCAGACGAGTGAGTTATCTAAGGCCGATCGGCCCTTGATCGATGACGATATGACTAACAGGATGGCCAGGGATGGGAAGCCAGGCCCGAAGGCCATCGTTTTCAGCCTGCGACACCGCCCTCGCGCCACCCGTGCAAGTGTGCCCAAGGTTCGATCTGGATGTATTACGTGTAAGTTCGCCGCCTCTGGTCTGTCGAAGGGTTGCTAACTCGAATCCTAGGCAAGTAAGTTACGTATTTCGCGAGTCTCTGCTCTGCCACTTACAACCTTGGAACAGACGGCGCCATGTCAAATGCGACGAAGCGAAGCCCGCCTGCCAGCGATGTCTGAAGTGGCAAGGCCGCTGCGAGGGTTACAGTACCCCTGATGCCACGTCTTCGCGGGGAAGCAGATCCAAATCCCCTCCCTCCCCTCAAACCGAAGCAGATACGGCGTCAGCGAGATCGATCGAGTGTCAAATACCAACGTCGAGTGCCGAGGTTGAGAACGATACCGAACCCGACTCATCGGATTCTAAAGTCGAGAACTCGTACCTCAACGACTGTCTCACCCTCTGCGATAACCTCGGCGGTGGCTGGTTTCCCACCACGCTCTTCGGCCAAACTATCCCCCATCTCGGGCGAACCGAACCCGCTGTCCGATATGCTGCCATAGCTGTCGGGGCGCTGGCGAATGCCGTCGCTCCAGGGACCCTTCCCAAACCAGCAAACCCAACAGGCACGAGCACCCACTACAACCGCGCCCTTACATACTACGGTCGAGCGTTGCGTCTCGTCCGGCTCCAACAAGACATCAACTCCGACTACACCCTCCGTGTAGCCGTCATCGCCTGCGTTCTCTTCGCTTGCTTCGAAGCGCTCCACGACAACAGCGACTCTGCCATCAGCCACATCACTCACGGTCTGATGATTGTTGAGCAGTTCCTCTGCTCTGCAGAGCCAGGCGGTTCCCCAACGCCCATCAAGCGCGAATCATCACCGACCCCTTTTGCTCTCGACGAAGAGATCTTGGCCGCGTTTCAACGGCTAGAGTACCTCGCCTGGTCGGGCCGCTTGGTGCAACGGCTCCCAGACTCTTCACGCATCTTCCTCTGCAACCAGGGTGACCTCGACCGGCCGGGGAACGCCTTCACCGGTACTGTAGAGGCCCTCAAGCATCTCGACACCGTCCAACACCAAGCTACACGCTGTGTAGCTGAGCGCCACCGACGCATGTTTGCCCAAGAGCCATACGATCCATACGAGACAGAAGTGTTGGAGCGAACGGAGGAACGGACATTCGAGATGCTTGAGAAGTGGCGCCTTCGCTTCGAGCCGCTGTACATCGCCGTTACGGCAACAAAAGACAGCAACTCGCAACGCTTCTTCCAGGCCACGGCCCTGTTGTTGTCGTACCTCTCGACATGGGTGTGTCTTCGGGCATCGGCGCCAGGGGGGACGAGTTATGAGATCTTGCGGTCGATGACGCCTAGATTTGAGGAGTTGGTCAGATTGAGCCATACCATCTTGGAGAATCAGCCCAAACCGGCAGGGAGTACGGAGGTCTTTACCATGGACCATGGGCCAACATCAGCGTTGTTCTTAGTGGTGCTGAAGTGTGTGGATGCGAAGGTCCGGACGGAGGCAATGGGGCTGCTGAAGCAATATCCGAGAAGGGATGCGTTTTGGGATAGTAGAGCGGTGGCGAGGGTGGCTGAGATGTGTGCTGAGTCGTGACATAGACCGCCATAGAGAAATGACCACAAGAGTTATAGAGTAAGAAATGTCTAGTGTGCAGCCCTTTCTAGATTTGTTGAAGCTGATTTCAGTGCTTGCTTTGATCGCAGAATTTGACATTTTTGCGGTAGGTGGGGGTTGCTCCAGGGGTTCGGGTGCTCTTGCCGTCCATCCACTCCCTCGCCTTCAAATCATCGGACTTGACGGCGCCAGCTTCTTTCGTCCAAACTTCATCGTCCCAGTCCTCCCGTAGCCTGTAGTATATCAATTTGAACTTTCTTTTCAGATCAAAACTTGGGGTGTGCATGGCTGGTTCAGTGAAAAGGGGGAACCAAAAGAACAACAGGACTCCGGCTCGAACTTAGCAGCTCCGATTCTATCCATCATCGCGTCCCTAGGGGGCCAGCGCCGCTGAATCCAGCCATTTGCTTGGCGTCAAATTCCCTTCTCGTTTCTCATTTCTAGTCATTACACCCTCGACAACTCGATCCTCTGTCCGTTGCTACCGTTTCTTCCTGACCTCCAGTTGCACACCACCATAACCAACACTCTTCAAACCGATTCGTCATAGGAAATTCCGGATCGGGCCCCGGGCCCACTTAAACACCGAGACTGACACCGATATTTCAAATTCGCATTTTATGTTGTCCCTTTTGAGGTGTCACCGAGCAACTCAAACCGGACTTAGGCACCGGACCCCCAATGTAACCCCGCTTGACTCGTACATAACAACTTCAACGGCCAACCTCACCAACGATTCGATTCCAGCCCAACCAAGGCAAGTCCAATCAACGAAATATCACGCCGCAAATAAAAAAAATGGAAGCCTCCGAAGAAATAACCGCCAGCACTCTCGCCCAATACACCCGCATCGACCTTGTCTACAAGCAAATCAACAACCTCTCCCTCTCAGCAGCCGCCCTGATCCCCAACTCCATCCTCTCCTCGCCCGCCCAATCGTACCCCATCCTCGTCCACTTCCACGGCGGCGCCCTCCTTCTAGGAACCAACCCCGACCCATCCTTCCTCTCCCTTTGGTACCTCTCCCCTCCGTTCCCTCCGTTCCCGCAGGGCAAGCTAATTAACGCCCACAGGCTAACCTCCCTCCCCTTGGCCACGCCCGCGATCTTCATCTCCCCAGCCTACCGCCTCCTCCCCGAAGCAACAGGCACCGACCTCCTCTCCGACATTTCCTCCTTCTGGACCTGGCTACACACCTCCTTCCCGCCTGCACTTCTCGCAACCCACCCCCACATCATCCCAGACCTATCCCGTATCGCCTGCGCCGGTGAATCGGCAGGTGGCTTTTTATCCATCCAATCCGCTTTACTCTTCCAAGACGTTGCCAAAATCAAAATCGTCATGGCGGCTTACCCGGCTCAGTACCCCGACGTGGGGGCTTATCAACCCCGTCGAGAGGCCATCGATGAGAATGCTGAGCGTGTGATGGATGAGTACATGGCCAAGTGCAAAAGAGGGGAGTTACCAGTGCGAGTGTCGAGTCCGTGGCCGGAGATGAAGGGGTTGGTCGAGGCTATGTGTGTGACGGGACGGCATCGGGAGATGATGGCTGGGGAGGAGGGGTTGACGCTTGATGGGGCGTTGAGAGGGGTCAAGGGAGATACACCGGGGATTTGGGTTATTCAGGGGGCGGATGACGTTTTGGTGCCGAAGAGGGCGGCGGATGAGGTTGTTAGGAGGATTAGGGAGGCGTTGCCGGGGGTGAAGGTCTTCTATAAGCCGAGAGTGGGCGGGCATTTGTTTGATCAGGGGTGTGGGTTGGAGGAGACGTGGGTGCAGGAGGGGATGGAGTTTGTGAGGGAGTTTTGGCCTTAGGTGTGAGTTGGTAGCGTGGATGATCTCAAGGAGGATATTTGGAGTATTTGTGAACCACTGGATAGATTTCAACACTTGCCTTGATCTGGTTGTGCTCGTGAAGTTGTGATACAAACGTTTGTCTTCAGGATGTCTTGGACATCCGGTTATGATTACGAACGGGGTTTACTTGTAAGTCTTGATGGATTGACACGTTTACAACTACACATCTCAAGTAAAACAAGCGGCGGGAGAAGTTGTCAATTTTCTCTACTTAAAGTACCTAAAGTAGACAATCAAGTTTGACTGCGCTCCCGCAGCGGCTCACTCTAGATAAAGCTCCCGGGAGTCACACTCCTGGCTCCCCGGATTGAGAAGATCAGAAGGCCGAACTACCTTGAACTGCGGATACGCGTTCTGGCCTTCCGGCTTATGCATCCTGACTTGAAGGCACTGCGAATTTGACTTCGCGTGGGTAGAGCACCATCCGCCATGTCGCACGCCCTGGGCGTCCTTGGCCTTGGCAAGCAGGTGGCTAGAGCAGGCGATGAGCTCAACGCAGTACCACCGGTCGTCGGGCTTTGAGTGTGTAATAAACCTACGCCAGTTGGTACGATGGCTGTCGGACCGTATCATCAAAGCCAAAAATCCGAAAAAACCCCCCATGCTCAATTTACGGTCAAGGAACACCGGCCGAATGTTGCTGATCAGTGTGGCTACCTCGTGGGCATACTTCTGGAACGCTACCATGTCGGGCGGAGGCTGTTCAGAGGGCCCCGAGTCGGTGCGCGCTCGCTTAGGGCTATGTTGCAAGCCCTCCTGCTGCTGTCCAGCCAGATCATCGCGATGCCGGCGCACGCCTGCAGAGGTTGTGTCGCTCTGTTGGGCTCTGTCGCGTCGGAGTTGATCGTTCAACTCGGCGGAGACCATGGTTGCTTCATCAGGGTCGCTCAGCTTTGCGCCCCGGCCGATCTTTGATTCTTCAGGGGCGGCCTTGTGTGCGTCCTTCAGAGCCTGTGATAGCTTCTCGCTCTTCTCGGTAGCCGCCTGCAGGGCAGTGCTATGGGCTCTGGTCTCCTTCTCCGCTATCTTCAGGGCTTGTGTTGCTGCCTCCCACGCAATCTCCTTGTCTCGGGCCGCCTGGATGGCCGCATTGAGCGTCTCCTCTTTGCCTAAGAGCTCGATCTCCTTGTTTCGGAAGAGTGCCTCCTTGACCTGAAGCTCTCTCTCCCTAGTCTCAAGGGCCTTGGCCTTGACGTTGAGGGCCTCGGTTCTTGCGTTGAGAGCAACTTGACCGTCGCTCAACGCCTTCCCGTTGTCGTCGACTTGTCTCTTCAGCAGCGCTTGAATTTCCTCATACGTGGTAGCAAGGAGTTGTGTCTTAGCTTCGAAAAGTCCCTCCATGGTTGCGTTCACTTCGGCTCTGTTAGTAACGCCGCCATCGTCCATCTTGTCTTTAATTTACGCAAAAGTGAGAAGTGCGGTTGATCGAAGGTCGAAGATGAAGGTATCTTGATGAAGGGCTCGGAGCAAGACGACTTTGCAGGCCGCGAAATCGGAGGAATCGAAAAGCGCTACACGGAAGGAGAGGACTGCCCACCGTCGTGGAAATACCTTCCCTTGGTGGTTTTTCCAACCTGGACGCCATCTCAGAAAGGGTGCTCGTTCTCGGCATTCAGCCTGCATGCCTCCGCCAGGCTTGGTACTGACACCATCATCGTGATGATCATCACAAAGACTCGGAATGTTGTTGGGGCCATCATTGAAGTCCCATATTCTACCCGAAAGACCAACAGTGCCGTAAGTCTAGCCGCAAGCCACTACTAAAGTTTCTCATCTATCTTTATCGCTATGGTCAGTTGCACGCGCATGCATTCAATAAATTTGATTATCGAAGGGGGTTTCTAACACAGCCATTGGATGCTTGTGCGAGCGGGGGGGTTTTGCGAAAATTGGAGGTTTGATCGCAACATGTCTGTTGTGAGGAAGGCGCTTTTCACTTGAGAATGTATCCACCCGATCAAAATGCTCCTTCTCCCGATCGAGACGTTGGTTGGTCACCCTCATCCTTCATGCCGACTGCCGTTGCCGAACAGTTATTCATTGTGGTCTGATGATCCGCACAGGGACCCATTGTGTCCGCTGTCCTCCGCGTTTCAGCCCGGTCAGATCACATCGAGTTCCAAAAACTTGGTATTTACAGGTATACCCGACCGGGAGATCAATCTGGCGGCAGCCGTCGCTCGCTCGGAGAATTCCATAGCCGCTCTCCACTCCCCACTATTTGTTTTCTTGTCTTCTATTTTGCCGGCTTGGATCGCAATGCCCGGCGTCTTGTCCCCTTCACCGAGGGCTCCTTCATGACAATCACCAAAAGTTCCAACATAACCACCCTTAGGGGCCCTGGAATCCAACCCCAAACACATAACTCATCCCACCGTCAGTGCGCTCTCTTTCCCAGCCAGTGTGGTACTTACACCTCTGCCCCCCGACACAATTCAGGGGTCCCCCACAAAACATCCTGAGCAACCAGGATGACCCTGCGTGAGATTGCGCATCCCCCATTGCTTGTTCGCTCTTTTGGCGAGGGCCCGACCGCTTTCTCCGATCGGTAGTGTGGAGGTTTCCCGAGCGGGATGATATGCAGGGGTTCCCCACGATTTCTTCAGCGTCTCCGAGTTCGCGTTTCAGGGGTCCCAAAGGGGTCCGTGGGCTGCCTCCAAGGCTCGCGGTGGTGATCGCTGGAGGACATGACGATGCATGAAAGAAGGCGGTATTTGCATTTTTGTCTCCCTGCCCCCCTGTCTGCTTCACGATCGCCCGGCTGGGAGAGGGCAAAGATGGGATGAAGCACGAGCCGGGAGAGAGGATGCACACCTTTCCTCCCCCATCACATCCGCGCCGCATATATCAAGAGATCCGCGCTCTTGATTCTCATTGCTGGCTTCTGGAATTTCTTGGCTCTCAAAACTCTCCTTCGTTCATCAGGATCACTCTACCACGACTCCCGGCTCTGGTAGCCCCCTTTCACCATCATGTCACTCTGCAGCAACTTCAACGGGCCCAACGCCCCCTTTTGCTCGCCCACGCAAAACCAGCAAATACCAGTCGGCCGACCGTTCGAAGTGACATGGGACCCAACATTCTTCAACTCAACTGAAGTCCCGTTCGTCCGCGTGCAAGCCGACTTCAGCATCTCTGCCTCCGATGGCGTCGCCCAGGGCGGCCAGGACGGCTTTACTTCTGAACTTATCCCCACATCTATCGGCCGCTTCACATGGAACGTCCTCCCAGACTATCTTGCACAGGGCTTCATCTCAGCGCCAGCACGGATGTTCCTCGCGGAGCCGTCTGAGATCAACATCACCACACGGGGAGGCAGGAACCCCGGCCCATTCATTCAGATCGTGGCGAGCAATAACAACAACGCTCAACCGCCAGCACAAGGCGGTAACCGTGGCGGTAACATCAACAATGGCAACAATAACAACAACAACAACGCAGCTACTGGGGCGAACCCCGTGGCCATTGCACTGCCGATTGTGTTTGGCATCTTGACGCTGTGTTCCTTGGGTTTCTGCGTGTGGTTCAAGAGGAGGAACCCCGACTTCCTCAGAAACATGTTTGCTTTCCGACGACGGCGTTATAACCCGCGGACCGAAAGGAGTGGAGGGAGGTTTGGGCTTGGGCTTGGGAGGAGTAGAAGTCAGATAAGAGGCCAGGATATCAAGGTCGTCACCACGGATATGAATGGGCTGAGGATGAACGCCATGGCTATGAATGGCGGTCAGGATAGGAATGTGTTCCGGGAGGAGTTGAGGCGGCAGGATCGGACGAGGTTTTGATGTCAAAGTTGGTAAGGTTCTTTTAGTTGGGCGTTATACGTCTTGATCTGGGTGGTAGGGGTTTGGGTGGAAAGGATGATACCGTGCCGGGCTTCAGGTTTTTGGATTTGGTTGCATCGCGGGGTGGGCGTCAGGTTGAGTCAACAGTTTTTTGTCGATAGTCTATGTAGTTGACACAGGTAGTAATGTGGATGGGTGACATTGCAGTAACATCCTTTGTGTATCTCCTGCTTAAAGTCGAACATGTTTTTTCCGGTCCCCTGACGACGAAGCCCCATCTGTCACTCGTCCCAACCAAGTGCTGGGCTTGTGAATGTCTGCCAACATAAACTCCACGCTAAGAACGAGGTAAGAGTGGAAATTGCTTCAACACAAACGAGATACACCCGTATCTCCAAGGCCTTACGCCTAACGGCGAAAGCTACGCCGGTCGAGACCAGTTGAAGTGGTAGCATCCCTGACACCCTCATCCTTCGCACCAGTTATCTACTGATCGCGGGCGGCAACCGTGGTGTTCCCGTTAATAGCGTTGGTTCCGACCGCGGTGGTGGGTGCGGTTGATGTTTGCCGCATGTGTTCTGGTGCTGGATCGTACGGTGAGACGGCTTCCTCTTCTGCCGGAACGGTCTGATACCTTGCCCTTGCTCAACATCCGCTGCACGCTTGGTCTTATCAAACTTCTCGAACTTGATCCAACAAGTCCTGATTCCCTCGAACAGCGCAGTCAACACCCCAATGGCGAAGAGGACGACGGCAACCCAGAAAAAGACGTGGAGGACACCGACGAGAAAGCTCCCCACGCCTGACTAAAAGCGGTCAGTTTCGGAACTTGGGGCCTCGTATATGATTGGGCAGTTGTAGTTGAAGCGCTCGCGAAACGATTCTTGCATCCCGCAGAAGCCCTTTACAGCGTACTCTTTGAAGAGGGCTGCGTCTGTTGTCTCGACCTCCGACTGCACAACCGTAGGAACGAGCAGCTTGAACACTTGTGGGTTTGCCAGTTGAGCCTCCCGGCGCACAACGGGAGCATTGGTATACATCTTTGCGGCATTGAGGTAGTAGCTTTGTGTGCACGTTTCTGTGTGTGGCTGAGAAGGGGTACTGGGAATTGAGTGTGGGTGACAGACGATGAAGTGGTTTGATTTGACGTCGTTGGCAAATATCTCCAGCGTCGCCTCTTATGCCAAATGGCGCATACGGACGCAAGGGCTACCAATGAAAAACTTTGACAAAGCGCCCCCGGAGAGCTTGGGGGCCGGTGCAATGAGCATGGCAATCGCGAGGAGTCTCCGGAAACGGGTATGGAAGGCACGCCTCGGCCAAATGTCCAGAGTCAAATTTTCGTCAAAGATACGACGTCGGGTAGAATATCACAAGGCCTTTCAGTGTGCTGATACGGCCGCCTTGATGCTGAAATACCGATAAGCCCAACACCCGAAAGCCCTCATCATGTGCCGAGGAAGCCACCAAACCCAATCTTGATGAAGGGAAGCCACTTCCAACGCCCACGTTGCCCATTCCCTCTTTCCATGCCATGCCCTGCTCTTTCCTAAAATCGAGAGGGTCACCTAAGCCCACCCGGCACTCGCTTCAAAACTTTGCTCGAGGTGAGCCCCCAGTTCCCAATTCTCTCTCGTCAGCAGCCAGCGGGTCATCACTCATCACCAACATCACCATCGCTAGCCGGCCAGTCTACTCCCACTATTGTTCGTTGCTCTTTCGCTCTGTTTCACCAAACATCGTCCAAAATGAAGGTGTCGTATCAAACCGTCGTCCTCGCCCTGTTGGCGACTGCGAAGGTGAGCTCGACCCCCAGGAGCCCCCGCCCTAGAGGACTTCCCGACAAATCTTGATACGAGCAGGGCTTTCCGCATACCTCCCAACCCCTGAACGCTACGACTCTGGTCGACGCCGACGAGGAGGGATTCCCAGTCATCGCTGATCTCCCGCCTGTCCCCAGCAGCGTCGGGAGCGAAAACCTTCTCGCTCCTCTGGCCACCCGCGCACTCATCAAGGTAACGGATGTCCCTGCCCTTCCTCACAACAAGCAAGTGCAGTGACTAACGTGCGTGCTTGGACAGGGTCACTCGTGCTCCGTCGGTCGCCCGGCTGTCCAGATAGGTAATGCCAAACAAGTCGTGGATTTTTACCGCAACGGAGCGAGCGGCAAATGCACCCTTGAGGGAAACTCGTGCAAGATGCTCACCTGCATTTCCAAGGTGGGCGTGTTTTGGTGTAATCAGAACGAGTGGACCATCGCCCGGGATTGCAAGGACTTTGGAGACCATCTTCAATACATCGTCGACAACTGCAACAAGAGGCCTAGTCTCCCCAATCACCAGTGGATCAAGGGCATTGTCGAGGACAAGGATGGATACACGATCGAGATGGCGTCAGTGAAAGGAAAGGCCGAGATCAGCGAATGCAAAGGCAAGCCGAAGGGGTGGTAGTGAATGAAGCTGGCTGGCGGTGGAGGAATGTATAATTTCGAGTATTCTACCTGTCTCGTCGAGACACTTCCTATAATGCAATTCTTTTTTGCCTCCATCTCGCTTTCGTGGGCAGGGGGACTGGCGTTCCTTGCGCGGTGTTGGAGACGGAACGTGCTCGGTGACTTGCGTACCGAAATGCGCCCATCCATTCCCTGGGCTTGGCCTTGCCCGCGTAAAGGGTGGCACAGGTTCAGGTTTATCGGATGCCTATGATAGGACGGTGATGTGGCTGGGAAGAGTTCTTGAAAGGATAATGTATCGGAACCTAATTGCTTTAGTCGACGACCACCTTGTAGCCGCTTGCCTTGTTGAGGGAGTCGGGCGCCAATTGAAAGGGCCCAAAGCCGAGTTCTTCAACCCTCGTAGTCCTCCCACAATTCCTTCCGGTAGCCCTCTGTCAATCTCTCATCGGTCCCGTACACCTCCTGCCACCCCACAAAACCCAGGTCGAGCACGTAGACTTTTTGATCCGGTTTCTTGCCCTCGCCCTCCTTGTTTGCGCCGCCCTTGGGACGCAGGCGCTCCTTCTCTCGGATATATCGTAGCGCTGCGCTGGGACCGCGCTGTTGGGAGAGCGCGCAGTGGAAGACGACGGTTTCTTTGTTCTCTAGTTGTCGGACGAGGGTTGGGAGCATGGCGTCGAGGCTTCGAGAGGGGACGTTTTTGGCGCCTTTGATGTGGCCACCGATATAATCTTGTGATTGGGGGTTAGTTTATGGTGGACCGGGTGAGGATTAGGGAGGGGGTCGTACCGTCGTCGCGCACGTCGATGATTGCGATGGGGGTTTCGGAGGGGTTGGTTGTTGCTGTTCCGGCGGCTTGTTGGGCTAGAATTAGCCTGGAGAGGGTGGAGGCGGACACACGCTCCAGGGTACCAATTGTTGCCATTGCTGCTGTTGGCTGGAGTTGCGAGGTTGGCGGGCGCTGGTCTTGAGTTGGTGATGCGATTGTCGGTGGTGAGGGGCTGTTCAGGGGTTGATGGCGGGGTGATGCTCATCCCTGCTCGCAGCTGCGAGCAGGTGGCATCGCCGGCAGGTAGGGCGGATGAGACCGCTGCCGAGACACGGTTTGAGGCGCATCCTTGTGTTCGCCTCCGTGATGCAGCAAGACTTGGATCGGCATTTACGCTTCACAGGGCTGAACAATCTTAATCGGACCCGATTCTCCCTTCGCTTCTTGTTGCTATCGGAATGGGCGGCGTTGAAGAATGTGACTGGCCTATCGCAAGGGGCAAAGCCAGCGACGGTCTCCTGTTTCGTCGCCGTGGAGTCGGCTCGCCGTTGGGATCCCACTCCCCATCGCACGACGTCGCGGTCGAGTCAGCGCGCAACGATCAACCATCTTCGCTGGTCCCCGCCACATCGAGAAAGTGCCTCGAAAGAAGCAACTGAAAACGGCGGCCTCATTCAAGTGTTGAGCAGCTGGTGGGGGTTGTCGGTGTGCGCATCACGGGTGCTCTCATGCGTAACCTGCAAGCGGCGACCAAATAGGGTAGCTGGTTGCGAAGCTGCGCCGCAGCGTGAAGCTCTGAGCTCGCGCAACAATGTAAGGAGAAAGCTTTCATCTGAAGTTTGCTGGCCTTTCTATCCCTCGGTGTGGCCGGTAAGTGGACAACGGTTTCGACTTTGTTTCCCCTGAGCCATATGCGGTCGAATCACAAATTCGGATGGTGTCCTGGCCCGCCGCTATCCGTGTCAGTTCCGGCCGGTATGCCGGTGCGCAGTCGACACGGGCTCGACGCGGGCATGCTCCGTATCAGCCCGGGGGAGGCTCAAACATCCTGGCAAGCGCCCCTTGCGATCCCGAGCCATCGTGTCGAGTGACCAGTTTTTCTACTGTCCGAGTCGGCGCCGGGATTCTGTGACTTGAATGGCTCGATTCCCAATGTCCATCCGTTCTTGCTTGCTTCACCAGAATGCCGCTGAGTCGGCGGTGGCATTCTGCAACCTCGGACACACACAATGGCAAAGCGACGACGAATATTACTATGTCTATCCCTTTCGTCACTCTCCTTGTCGGCGATTGTTCTTTCGGATGATGTGGCAACGCCGATCGTCATTGCTGCCGCAGACTCGGTCCGGAGTCTAGCACCGTCTTCTGATGTAATGGCTGCGCGGCCAAGTACGGATGAGGGACAGGCCGCACTGAGCGTGCCCGAGCAGACTCCAGTTTCACGACGGATCGCGACGACATCACTGCCCCAGGCCCCGTGTGGTATCACGGCCGCACCGACCCTCGATCTCTACCGTCGTCAGGTCAGTGACCAGGCCGTGACGATCGTCTTTCTGAGCAGCGCCCTCTCCTCCGCCACTTCCCATGCGGCATATCTCTCCCAGAGCTTATCTTCATCCATCAGCCAACTCCAGAGGTCACTGAGTTTACTGTCTTCCGCATCTTCGAGCGCCGTTCTGTCCGTTCAGGCTTCAGCGTCGCGAGTGATCCAGGCTGTTGAAGCATCAGCGTCTGATGCGATCATCGCTGTCGAAGAGTCTGCGTCCAGCAGAGTGAGCGAAGCGCTTGCGTCCGCAAGCTTGGCTACGGCATCCTCCCCTCTGGTGCCATCAAATAGGACATACCAGGTTGGTGCTCTGCTTTGTCCCTGTTCATCGGTTAGTTGACATGCATTACTCAAGGCCCAAACTGTTGTCACCGCCCAGACCGGGTCGGTGTCTGTCGCTGTTGTCGCTGGCGCCGTCGTCGCTTCTATCGTCGGCTCGACACTTATCTCTATCCTCGGGTTTTACATGTTTGTCCTGCGTCGAAAGACAAAACAGCAAGAACGAGACGAAAAGAGAAAGCAGGAGGAAGAGGAGCAAGCAGAAAAGAAGCGACAGGAGGACGAGGTCCACGTCAACATGGCTCTGGATCGGGCCATTGTGAGTTACATTGCGAAAGAATCTCCAACACCAATCAGCCCAGGTCAGCAAGCCATCGGCCAAACGGTGATGAGTGAAGACCCAGAGTTGGTTAAACCGGGCCCTCGTCCGCAATATCTTGCTCCTCCGCCGGTGCATGCTCACCCACCACGGCCATCAGTAGCTTCGTACTGGAGCCCCCCTGCACAAAGCCCATTACGGAAAATGAGCTACTCAACCATTACTTCTCCACCACCTGGGCCACCACCAACAGGGCCGTTACCGCGACTGCCATCCCGTGCAAGCCTAGCGCAGAAGCATTCCAGGGAAAAATTATCGGATCGCTTGAGCCTGGATACCAGTGAGGTATATACCGAAATACTCACTAGACCATTGCAGCAGGCAACAATAAATACGTCGCAAAACCCAAGGGATGAGACGACCTCACCCAAGAGTCCTAAGAGTCCCACAACGAGAGACTCAAACTGGCCGCTGACTGGGACAACGTGGTTGTAGTGAGCGTCATTGCGATGGAAGGATTTCGGAGTTGGCGAAGAGCACACAAGGCGATGCTTCTTGGGGGATTATGATGGGGCAACACATATTGTTTGTAATGTTGAATCTTGATATCCCTGGGTCGGCGGCAACATTCCGGCGTTCAGGGTTAGGGTTGTTAAGTTCATTCCGCTTCAACCACGATCAAACGTTTCCTTCGCAAACGCTGAAGCTGAGAGGTCACTCATTAGATGCAAACCAGCATGCATTGTTTGATGTTGAAACAACAATAGCGAGTCCGCGCTTGATTGATTGGTGATGGTTTCTTATCGCGCTGGATCCACGTCGGCTCCTCCCGTCGCGTCAACTTGCAGGAGCTCTAGCTGCCCAATGGTTGCGCAGGCGAGCGGCAAGAACAAGAATCTGAGACGAACGATAAGGTAAGCTTCGGAACTGGGTTTGCAAAGGTGGATGGAAGTTAGCGAGCGATCTTGTACCAAAATCAGATTGCAAAGGTCAAGCGATGTTGGAAGCGTCAATATCATGCACGATAAGCTGTTTGGGACAGCTCCGGGAGCTTGCACGTGCAAGCTGTCATGCTGGCAAGTTTTCTTGGTGTGGGCGGGAGTGGGTGCGTGATGACGACAAACGTGGCTGGGCGGAGCTGGTCGCGGAAGTGGGCGATGGATGAAACGAGGGAGCAAGGTGCCCGCAGCCTTTTCTCGAGCCCTAAAAGCCGATGGGAAGCTCTGATAGCGTCTCTCCTCACAGACTTGCAAGTTTGCGCTTCTATCCTGCCGCGGGTAGCATCGTCAACAGCTTCTGCGCTTTCCGATCCTGCCGAGTTTGAGATCGGTTGCCGACGTCAGACCCCTGCTTGATTTTTGGCAGCGCACCGACCATCACCACAAATTCCGGGCCTTGGAGGCACCACCCGACCACTTCCCAAATCCACCAGCCACCGCTCCGCTGCTTTGGACCGCGACAAAGAAACTCGCACCAACAACCAAAACATACGACCAGACCCACGCTTTATACATTGTCCAGCATCGTCAGCTCAGGCACTCAACGACAATGGCTCCTCCGCCGCCGGCCGATCTGCCCTTGGGCCAGAGATTGCAGAGGCTCGCCCAGACTTTGCAGTGTACGTGTTCCCATCGTCGGGCCAGCCCCGCAGGCCCTCGGCCTTTGATGTCACAAAGCTAACCTCGATTTTCTTGCAGTCGCCTGGTTCTCGGGGTATGTTTACCTTTGTCACTCGTTCCCTCGAATCATCGGTCCTGCGGCTTCCCGACGAGCCCTTGCAGGCGCAGCAGCGATAGCTCGCAGGGCCGAGCTCTCGAGTTGCTCTCAGACTCTAAGACACGGGCAGGTGGCTGACGTAGCTCTCCTTACAGACACGCAACTTTGATACTCTGCATCTTCCGATATTTCTTCTCGTGGATTCGGTTCAATACTGCTAGCCGCATGGCCCAGTTCTGTTATCGGCTCACATTCCTCGCAGCCGCTGGTACCTACGGCATCGTGGTCTACAAGACATGGCGCGCTCGCCAGAAAACGGGCGCCAAGCAGCCTGGGCCGTTGGGTTATCTGACCGATGAGAACATCCAGTATCTTTGTAAGTTCAAGCTGAGATCATGAACCCCTCATCAAGCCGGGAGGTGGGGTCAGGCTAACCCAGTCAGTGATGGCGGTTGTCTGGCTGTTCATGCCCCAGTACTCGCTCGCGATGCTCCCGTACGGCATCTACTCGGTCTTCCATGTCGCCACGTATACCCGGGCGAACCTGATCCCGACCGTTATCCCTCCCTCCAAAGTCCCCCCTGCGGCTGGCGCGTCGCCCAATGCCAAACCTCAATACACCCAGCACCCCATGGGCGAGGCGATTGGGTCGTTCGTGAAGCGCTACTACGATGCGTCGATGTCGATTGTCTCCAGCCTCGAGATCCTCCTCTGGATCCGTCTCCTCCTGGCGGCCATTTTCTTCCAGCGCCGCTCCTGGATCCTCTTCGCTGTTTATACCGCTTTCCTGCGCGCCCGTTTCGCCCAGAGCACCCACGTGCAGAACTCGTTCGCCCAACTCGAGGCGCGCATTGACAACCTCGTCGGTGCTCAGGGGACTCCACCTGCAGCCCGCCAGGTTTGGGACGGAGTCAAAAATGCTGCAAGGCAGTTCTATGCTGCGTCGGATGTCAGCAAGTACGTCAACGGTGCCGCGGCGCCCAAGAAGGCGCAGTAAGCTGCCGTCGGCGCTACAAACATGACAACCCTATGCCTTGGTTAGCAGCGACGGTGGCTGCACGGCGCGACGATCATCTGGATACGTGTGCAATGTCTAGATAGGCAGTGGCTAGGCGAGAGGGCTCGACGAACAACAAGGACATAATGGCCAAGGGCCTGGACGTCAGCCGGGAGAGAAGACGAAGACTTAGCTGCGGGCGAACTGTGCGAGAAGCAGTGGACGTGGTGGCTTTGTTTTTGGGCTGTTTCCGTTTCCGATTTCACGTTGGAGTTGGGGAAAGGCAATGAGACAGGACAGGATGGACACGGCTTGGCTCGGTGTTCTTGCAGTAATGGTATTTATGAATTATCCCCCAAGTGGTCTGCACTATGCCAGTCTTGTATGTCCCCTTTCCGATGCGTTTATGCCCAGGAAGGCAATAGACAATACGAAGCAAAGCCTCCCCACCGCGTGCTGTCTGCGACTGTACTGTCATGGTTGCAGCAAATGTGGGCAGCAGGCAGCGACTGCCTTAGTGGCAATTGGGGCTGTCTTCAGTGTCTTGAGCTGCATCCCCCACTTTGTCGCCAAACCCCTCCAATCAGGCTATGACGTCGTTTTGCCCCGAACCATCACCATCACTCACCAAGCTGCAGCAATTCCTAGTCGTTCAGTTTACCGTTCTAGACTATTCTACGATCTTTTCTGTTGCGCAAACTACCCTCTTGCCATTCTTTTCTTGTCTACATTTGCATCCAACCAACACAGCATGACATCCCTCCTCCGTCGCGTGGTCGCCGGCCCGCGCGCCAAACACGAAGAAACCGGGCTCGATCTGTGCTACGTGACATCGAATATCATCGCAACGTATTTCATCCCTTCTCTCTCTCTCTCTCTCTCTCTCTCTCTCTCTCCATTTTTCCTCCCAGAAAGGACCCTGGTGTGGTGGGGCGAATGAAGCTAATTGTATTGGAAACGAAAAGATCAGGTCCTTCCCAAACATACCCGCAGCGTGCCTACCGCAATCCGCTCGATCGATTGGTCTCGTTTCTGGACCGGAAACACGGTGGTAATTGGGCGATTTGGGAGTTTAGAGCAGAGGGCACTGGATACCCTGATGAGGCGGTTCACGGAAGGATCAGGCATTATCCTTGGCCGGATCATCATCCGCCGCCGTTTGGCTTGGTGCCACTTATCGTGAGGGGGATGAAGGGGTGGTTGGAGGGTGGTGCCTTGGATGGTAGCGAGGGTGGGCAGAAGGAGGGACTGGGCGGGAGCGATGGTGGACAAGATGCGAAAGAGGGGAACGACCAGGGGAGCGAGGAGGGTAGGAATGGGGAGGCAACGGATGGGGAAGAAAAGAAAAGGGTCGTCGTGGTGCATTGCAAGGCGGGCAAGGGACGGTCCGGGACGATGGCGTGTAGCTATCTGATTGCTGAGTGCGGGTGGACGCCGCAGGATGCGTTGGCGAGGTTCACCGAGAGGAGGATGAGGCCCAAGTTCGGGGCGGGCGTGTCAATTCCGAGCCAGCTCAGGTGGGTGAGCTATGTGGATCGGTGGACGAGGGGTGGGAAGAAGTATGTTGATCGAGAGGTGGAGATCGTCGAGGTGCATGTCTGGGGGTTGAGGCATGGTGTCAAGGTGTCAGTTGAGGGTTTTGCGGACGAGGGGAAGAAGATCGAGGTGTTCCATACGTTCAAAAAGGACGAGAGGATCGTGGTGGAGGGAGATGCGCCTGGCGGCAACGGGGTCATGGACTTTGTGTCGGACATGGCGGGGTATGGACTTGCTGAGAGGGAGGACGGGGAGGTGGTGGAGGATACGAGTTATGAGGAGATCGTTGGTGGGGAGGTGAAGAAGGGAGAGGAGAGCGACGAGAAGAGCAGTCGGTCGCCGTCGCCATCGCTGTCGAGGAGCGACTCTGGGAAGAAAAAGGGGTCGAGGGCATCGAGTTTGATGAGGAAGATTTCGACGAAAATCCCGAGGTCTTCAACCCCGGACAGTGTCCCCAAGCTTGGGAGAGAGGGTAAAAGCAAGACGATTGCGCACCCTGAGTTGACGCAAGGGAAGGCCTCTTCAGGCGCTCTGGGGACGGGGGATGAATCACAGTCTAGATCCACGTCGAATCTCTCGGGCAGCCTCACGTTTGCCGACCCGGAAGAACCAGGCGGAAGGGCCGTCATCTTCAAGCCTGCGAAGCCGATCCGGATACTGAACAGCGATATCAACATTGCCGTGGAACGAAGGAACCGGGCCCATGCCAGTGTTGGTCTGACCATGGTCACGGCCGTCGCACACGTTTGGTTCAACACGTTCTTTGAAGGCAACGGTCCCGAACAAGACGGCAAGGCAGACGATAGCGGCGTCTTTGAGATCGACTGGGACAGGATGGATGGCATCAAGGGCTCAAGCCAGCGTGGCACACGGGCATGCGACAGGCTGTCCGTTGTTTGGAGGATCGCCGGCACAAGCGGTGACGGCATCACCGAAGACAGCCAACTTGATGGGCTTGTGACCACCGCTGCCGGTGTCACCATCAATGAGCCAGCTGCGGATCTCCCGGTGCCTCAGATGAAGCCTGCGGATTGGGCAGGGACTGGAAACGAAGATGCCGTGGCTGAGAAGCGTCTTGGACTCCGGGTGCAAGACACGGAGAGTGCCAATATCAGCAAGGCCAGCAGTGTAAAGAGCGAGGAATTCGAGAAGGACGGAGATGACGAATCCCTAGAAGGGGTCAAGGTCAGTGGGCCGCTGGGAGAAGAAGTCTTGGACGATAGTCCCATCACCCCGGTAGCAGGGGTGCAGTCGCCGGCAGCTAAAAGTAACGATGAAAAAGCCGATGCGACGGCAAAAAAGGGATTCATCGTTGAGTAAACAAGCCCCCTATTTTCACAGTCCATAGAACCAACCAAGGTCCCCGAGCCCTTAAATCCACCACAAGCTCTTGACACGAATTTAACTTGGAATCTCTTGACCACCCTGTGTGTCTATACCGATGCCATACGACTCATTATACCCAATTTTAACCACACTACCATGCGTTCTTTTCCCATCCCATCCCATTTGTTGATCATATCATAGCCCCATATCCTCATCACTCTCATCCTCATCATCCCTCCCGCCACCCATCTCCTCCCTCTCCCGCCTCGTCGCCTCAGCACTCGCCCCAATCTTTCTCACCCCATCCATCACCTCGGTCACAAACCCCCTGTTCTCCGCCAACTCCATCGCCCCAATTCCTGTCAGATTAATAAACCCCTCCGCGCTCCCCAGCGCACTCGTGCTACTCCGCATCTTGGCAGCCCTCACCTCGACCAAATCCCGTACCAGCGAGCGCACCTCACCCGCAGGGACCGGCATATCATCACCAGCGTGCGCGAGTAGCGCTTCCGCCACCTCGAGCCAGTGGTACGGTAGGTATCCCGCGGGCGCTTCAGCCGTGCAAGACGGTTGAAACGGCGGCGACAGGTTGGCGTCGCTTTCTGCGAGACGGCGGGCGCGCCCAGGTTCCGACGGGTGCGCGCGCGATACGGGCGGTGGAGGCGCCGAGAAGGCTTCGGGGTCTTGTTTGGTTTCGCGGTGGATGATTTCGGAGAGGGACGAAGGGTGTAGCCAGGCGGGGGGCACGATGTTGGCGCGGCGTTGTTTTTTGAGGAGGAGGGCGAGCCAGAGGGGGAGCTCGGCGCGTTGGGGTGGGCGGAGGGGGGGTGTTTTGCCCTGGTGACAGAGATGTTAGTTGGGGAAGGAGGAAAAAAAGGAGGAAAGGAAAGGGGGAAAGGAAAGGGGGAAAGTAAAGGGGGGAGAGACGGCATACACTTAGGAGGTCGACGCTTTCGAGGCGTTGGCGGGGGATGATTGTTACGAGCTCCATTTCGGCCAAGAAGGATACCTCTGGTTGGGTGAGGCCTGGTGGGAGGGGGAGTGCCATTTTCGAAGAGGGGTCATCTCAGCATTTTTTTCCGGGTTTGTTGTGGGTGCTGACGCCTTTCTGCCGTCGTCGTTGGGGTCGTTTGCTTGGATGCGATGCTGGGATTGTCGCGGGGTTTTGGCGATGCCGGGCAGCACGCGTGAGACGCGACGCGGGGCAGTGGGACCCTAACCCTGTGATTAAATTTACATTGGCTTGGATGTCAACAGATTATTTTGACCATTGTGAAGTTTAAATGGTGATTCGAGGGCAACGGGGTTTTTGGATGTTCTGGGATGTTTATACCATGGCATTTTGTTTACGTGCCTTGGGTGGTTGGTGGTAAGCTCTCTCCTTGAACCGCCCAATCTTCGACTGGGCCACGTCCAACTGACGTCACGGGCGTGCTGCAGTATGCCAGCGTTACAAATCCCACTCGACTATTCCCTGAAAATAGTTTCCTTCCGTCAAATAGACCACCGCGCGATTCTCACGGGGTTGCGCACCCTGGACCTCCTGAAAGGTGGCAGCGAAGTCCCGTTGCTCGGAGCAAGCCCAAAGTCCAGAGTGGCACCCGCTTCCCCAGGGACCGTCTGGGCAACTACAGCAGTGCCAAGAAGAGAATATTGATACGGGATTAACGAGGTCGTGTTGGTAACCGAACTGTTCGGGGCCCGGTTGGCAGCACCGCCCAGGTCATTGTCGCTCGCGATCGCATACCTACTTGCTTGTCAGACGTACGCTGCTAGATAATTAGAGCGCCAGATTCCTTACCCGACTTGCTTCGAATCATCGCTCGTTATTGGATTTGTCACATGCTTAAAAACGTTGCTTTCGACTACGACCTGAGCCCCCATCCGCGTGTTGATGGCTGATTGAACACTGTCATGTGTCAGCAACATCGGGGACATGAGAGGTCCACTCACTCCTCGTAAAAAGAGTTGTAGATATGTCCGGTGCCGAACCGGATGGACGGCGCCCGGGATCCGCAGTTTTTCCAATGGTTGTTTGCGAAGGTGATGCGGAGATGGCCTTTATCCTGGCTGGCATTGTCGTCGCTGTGCCCGACAAGAGATGTCTTCCAGTGGTCGTGGAAGTAGGTACTGGTCTCATCAGTTTCTCTGCCCAAGGGCGGAAAGGCGGGAGATGCGTACTGGGAGACGGTGATGAAATCAGCACCGTGGTTGGCATCTACTAAGCCGTCGTAAAAATCCTTGTTGGTGCCCTTGGCGGAGTAAAACTCGCAATGATCGACCCAGACATTGGTGCTTCCCTGCCTATTGTCAGAGTTCAATTCTTTAGTACAGGGGCTCTTATTCTGCCCAGTCCTACATCAATGGTCAGCGCATCCCCGTTTGCGGCGACAACTGAAGACGAGACGATGTTGCGGATGATGAGGTTCTTTTGCTTGCGAAGCAGAAGCCCGATTCCATGGAAGCCTGCAGATATTAGTGACAACGACAAACGCCAGGAAATATTGAGCTTGACTTACCGGCTCCCGGCAACCCAATAATGCTCTTGTTACTCCCGATTCTCACCTTGGCCGTCCCATTAATCACTCCCTGCACAACCACAATTGCTGGCTGTGAGCTCTTCTCGCCGACAGCAGCGGTAAACTGAGCAAGGGTCGAGACAGTGGTGACAGTTCCACCGGAGCCCCCTGTGGTCCTGATCCAATGCTCATGTCAGCTACTTGAGGCGAAGCCATTTCGTTGGGAGGCTTACCCTCCATTGAGAGTTGCAAACCCCAGAGTCGCCACATCCGAGACCGCCGCCCTCTTGGCGATGTTATGGCTTCTTTCCGCATCCGACACAACATGTTTCCATGTTTGAGTAGGATTTGCAGTCGCAAAACTGAGAAGAGCTGCCAGAATGAGGATGCGCATCTTGGATACCGTCCTGCCCTTGCGACTTCAAGTGACAAACTACGAAGTCCATCCGCCAGTGGTGATGTAGGCGGGCCATCTCCTCTTTTGATATTGACACGGCGTTGGATTCCGGGAAATAAAGGTTTCAAATCAATGGACTTCCGGCATTATTCCGTCCTCGACAAATTACCATGGCTGTTTCTTGGAAACAGCCGCGAAGATATAGTGTCGCAACGTTATAGAAACACGAATCCATGGTAATGGGAGACTCCCCGTCTGGGGCCCCATTCCCGCATTTGTCCACCAATCCGGCAAAAGTCCGTCTGCATTCGCTTTTTGGTAAATGCCGGCCGGCAATCGGTAGAGACGTCCGAGTCGGCCATCAAAGTGAGCGATATCCGCGCCAACAGCAATGAGACCTTAACAGATTACCAGATCCCGAGCCGAGTTTGCCTGACTGACCGAAACTGGCGGTTTGCATGGGCAATCGGGTTGCTGCATCGAATCGTCGAGTCTCGATTCCGTGGCGTTCTTCGATTCGTTGGCGACCCGCAATCTCCAGCCAGTTGGAGTGTTATTCATAGCTGCAAGAGGCAACCCCATGCGTTGAAGCTAGCCCAATAATCGTATGAAGCGAACCCGGCGTGTGGCTCTCTGAGCTTTCTTGTTGGTCATTCTGTTCCAAATCTGCGGAAACCAATGGGGGATGGTCTGCTGTATTCCCCAAGATGTTCGGCGAATGTGGTGGAAACAACACCTGTGGCAGGAGCGAATCTGCTTCTGCATGGCCAATCAGGTTGCCAAGTGACGTGACCTGAGGCTACTTACGTGACCGAACGTCTGACAAGCCCAGTCAGGTCCCAGAATGTACCTGCGTCAGACACCAGTGATTTAAATCCAGAACATCTCGCCTTCCCAGAGTTGCGCTCGTCATCGCACATTCACACTTTCTCCGCCAGACCGCCTTTCTCCTCCGAAGACAGCGTTCTCACCCCCGGCTTCGCAGCCCAGATACTGCGAAGCCGTTTTCTTCCCCTTTTCTTTACAGCACCGACTTCTAGCCTAGACACCCCCTGTGCAAGCCGGAGCGTGAGCTTCAGTTGTTGATACCCCCGAGTCGTCTGCCGGGCCCAGCCGCCAGTCTGGGACCCGGGAGAGTACCTCTTGAGAAAGAGGTCTCCTGGGTTAAGCACAGGGTATCGACGTGTCAAATCCAGCTGGCGGCTAGGCCCGGCAGACGACTCGGGGATATCAACAACTGGAGCTCACGACTTCGACCCGAAGCTTGCGTCCCCTTCACTGGGGATTTTCTTTCGGGTCGTCAGCAGAGGCCTTCCTTCCGTTGCGGACAGAGTTGTATGTATCCCCCCCCCCCCCGAGTTCCACAGAATACAACTCACCAGAACTTCGCTGTTTAGAATCCAGTTTTCTCAAACCACAACGATCTGCCGAGCCATCCCGCTATTCTTTGGTCAACATGTTCGGTTGCGCTCACACACCGTTCTCTAGGGCACTGGCTCTTCGATTTTCTCCGAATGGCTGTTGCCAAATTTATTTTCGGCGACGAATGCCTTTGGTCGAACCTCCAGAGGAGTCGAGGATTCGGACGATGAGATGGAGCAACGACGCTCTTGGCAAGTGGTTGTCATTTGAGAAGATTGGATTGAAGGAAGTTGGCGTTGGGATTCGCCTCATGTTTCTTTTTACCTTCGTAAGTTGTCATCATGGATTTCACCTTTCAGACCAGTCGACTCACTAGGGTTTTGACTTTAGGAGATTGCGGACCTGGGCAAGTCAGAAAAAGGTTCAACTACAATCATCCTGCGACCCTTGTTGGGTCGGAAAGCAAACAGCTACCCCGTTTTCGCAAATCCGCACACAAAAAGCCAAACTAGCCCGCCAGGGCAACAGCGTCCGAAAGGACTACTCCGCACGCCGAAGCGCAATGGAGGACTCACAGGAAAACAGTATTTTTTGGGCGTGGTTTCTCTCACAGTCCGATGACGACATGGCGATACTCTGTGACGGTACTGTCAGAATGGAGGAGGAATCGCTTTGGGGATCCTTCTCTCAGCATGAGGACTACACACTGGCGCATTCTCCTCTTGGGTTAGACGAAATGGGCGCTTTGGCGACGAACGCCCAGAGCCCTTCCGTTGACACTCCGCTAACTCCAGAAACTGATGCCAACATGTTGATCAGCGATCAAGACCCTTGTGCACGGTACATGGTGTCCGACAACCTTTTGGCAACAGGTTCCCCGTTTTGGGGTCCAGTTGATCTAACGCCGTCACCATCAACGTGGCATCCACTCGAGCTCAGTGACCAGTACCCTAGCTCTTCCGCAAACGCCTCTACGCCATCAACACAATATAGCATGCTACCGGCCCCCTCGGTGGGCGACATTGCAACACCATCTTTGGCAAGCCCTTTCCTCAACACTTTCATCCCAGAGGACTTGGAACATCAAACGCCAGTGTTCTATGATCCCCCATGTATGGTGTCTTGGGGTTCCCCGACAATGCCTTCTATCCCAATCGTCCCTCAGTTCGCCCCGGAGCCTAGCATGAAACGCTTTGGGGAAACAACCAGGACGTCGTCGCCGAGTATCGTTCCGATGCAAGCCGAGTTCAGCCAAGCTTTGTTGACACCAGAGCCACGCCCAAGACAGACAACACGAAACTCACAAGTACGCCCATTAGGTCTCAAGGCGTGTGTGCTCCCACGGTCCCGTTTCATGACACAAAGAACTAACATGATCGAAATGATAGGAGAGAGTTGCGAAAACTTCTGCTTCCCATTTGGTGCCCTGTGTGCTTCAAGGGCCACCAGTACGGCAGCCTCCTGGACAGACATATCCGCACTCACCATAAACGCTACGCACGAGAGCATGGAATCTCCAAGGAGAAGGTCAATTGTCAGGTCTGCGGCAAGTTTTACACGCGCAGTGATCATCTCTATCGTCATGGGATCAAAGAGCACGGGTGGCCTTCAAGAAAGAGAAGATCTTAACCGTGGATTCAGGTCAATGTTGTGTTTGCAGTCATTTTTTCCCTTCTCATGACGCTTTCTTCTAGCCTCATCTGTCTCGGCTTGGTATGTCTACATTTACCAGGGGGCTTCTATCCGTGCCGCATAGTGTATTTCGAACAGCAACAATACATCGCTTACTTCATACATGGTCGTGCATTGACTACCTTGTGCCAGAGGATGCTTGGAGTAAGCGATGTATTGTTGCTGTCCGGAACCTCATTCGCGACGCGTGTCCAAATCTCGGATTCGAAAGATGATTCTAGAATTGGCTAATGCATTCTTCATTCCAAGTCCAGTTTGTTTCATGTGGCACAATGTCTCGTCCAGGATGTTGGTGCCTGACAAGGAAGGGTGCCCATTTTTTGGCCCCCTGTCAGCTTTGACAGCACTATGATTCATTTCGACTAACCTATTATTTTCCTTTTTCTTCTCCTGACAAGTTGTGATTGTTGATCCTCCGGCACAAACCTTGTCTGTTGGCTCTTCGGTGTGACGGGGTCGGAGTCGCGGAGTCATGTGCTGCTGTTGGTGCTGGTGTGATTGAGTCGTGGTGGCCCATTTCCCAGCCCTATTTTGCCCATGATCACAAGTCTCGCCGCATCCTATCTTCTGATTCGTTGCAATTCAGTCTAATTGGTAGCCTGGAAAAAGTCCCATACCAGGCACTTTTTAATGGCTATGTTTGCTATTGCCAGCCCCGCCAGGAAACTTGTGCTCATCTCAGCCGGGCCGTCAAGTCACCGCCACCTCCACCACGGCATTCCGATCCTCCGATACCACGACAAAACAGCCACAATTTCCTGTCCTGGAATAGGTACCGAAAGGAACATGATTGCTTCCCTAATCGGTCCAATTCTACTCGCACTCGTAGAATGCGACCCGGCATAGTGGAAGCCTAGGAGGACGAGGCTGGCCTGGCCACCGTCAATGTCAAGTATGGAAGTGGGAACAGGGTCTAGCCACATCACGCCTCTCGCGGCTTGCGTGTATGACGAAATCAAGCATTGGAAAAGTACACCGGTCCGAGCAGACCGATGCAAAGTCCTAGATCGGCCCTGTTCCGGAACCACACCGAAGCCAAGCCGCCCAATCCCACCACGCAGGCCGCGAGTCTCAGGCAGGAAGGCGTCACACACATCCACACCCCCTGTTCGCCGCCCCCATATCCCAGGTCTCCTGCCTGTCCCGGCCGCGGTGCTATCCGAACGCCCCGTAGGGCTGATGCTGCCAGCCGGTTGGGCGCCCACTTGTGCACTGCACCACCCACATCTGCCAGTTACGTGTCGTGCACACGAAACACAGTAAGAACCTAGACCATTCCGTCGGCAGCGGACCTGGACCCGACCTCTCGCACGCGGCACACCACCCTTTCCGAACCATGACCACGCGCGCGTTTGTCTGCCCTACCGGAGATAGCGCTTCTGCATCGAGCCAACCGTCTCATTGCTAGCATCCGTGACCCAACAACCCCTGGAAGGTTCGGGCGAGTCTGCCTTGCCAGATGCCCTAACCCCTGTCGCTGGTCCCCCGGAGAGTGCCGGGAATAGTTCCCCATACCGCTTGAAGGCTAGCTGCATCTTGCGCCCCCGCCAATCACCTCGCTGGACTCACACAAGACCCTTGAAAAGGACAACTACAACAACGGCGACTGCAATGTCAGCAGCACACCCGACCATGGAAGAAAAAGGGCAGGTATGGAATCGAAGGAATCGAAAGACTCAACGCTTCTGCGTTTTCAAAAGTCTTGGTACTGCACATCTGAGCCCCAAACACGTGCTGATTCCGAGGTCCCAAGCCAAGTTCTAGAAACAGGAAATCCTTCGATATCCCGTTTCGCTCTTCCACCAATTCCTTTGCTGCATGAAGCAGCGCCGCTTGGAAGCTTACTATGGTACACCAACCACACACACTGTAATGGACAGTATATCGCCCCGAGTCCTAGAAAGCCAGCGTCCCTTTGCATACGCAAATGAACCACCCCAGCCGTAGTAAGAGAGAAAAAAAAAAAAAACCTGCTTGTAGCTCCCCTCGTCCGGCCGGCCTGCTCGGATATCATCACCAGCCGGCTCGGACAACCTACACTAGCCACCTGACCCCCATCCGATCCGAACCGATCAAACCGATCAAACAAAAAAACCCCACGAGGGTCCTGACCGAGCCGCGCGCCGATTCCATTCGGTGCATGACGCAGCTATCTCTGCTGACCTAAGAAATCAAGGAAACATCGCCAAAACAATTCCAAAAAAGAAATTGAAACCATCTCAAACGCCCTTTCCTTTCCATGGGAAGCTTTTCGTCCCTTCCATCTATCTGTATTTTGCCCATCCTAAATATCCGGCCCCCACTTCCAGGCATGGCGTTTCGGACAGACCCTGGCTGATGACGGGACGCAGCACTCGCTTCTCGGACTCGAGCAGGCGTTTCTCGGATAATAAAAGTGGAACCCCCGTGGTGCGACCGCCATTCCTTCGCGCAATCATCAGCCACACACCCCCTCTTTTTTTCCCATTATTTTCCTTGATTTCTTCATGATACGGATACTGTTTTCTTGCTGTGCTGTGCTGTGCTGCCCGTGTGTCGTGTCGTGCCTGCCCGCTTAGTGGAGCCTGTCAAGATGGCTTATGCTCCGGAGATTGGTGCGCCACCATTGACCACGAACCATGATGACCCCGATCCCAAGAGGCGGAAACACCACAGCTGAACATGAACAACTGGGGGTGGCTGCGGCCAGCACTTTGCCCTGAATCCAGGTTGACCATTTGAAATGTCTGCTTTTTTTAAAAAGGTGAAAATCATGATAGGCAGCGGTTGCTGTCGGTAGGATTAAGCGCGCGTGGCACACACCACACACACACCACAGAGGGAACAAGGGGACACATAAGCTCCGACCGGACCACGGAGCATAACAAAGGAGCAACTGCGCTGCACACCTGCCCAAAACTCCGGTGAGGGGTCAGGTTGTTGGGCAGAATCAACGCGAGAACATTCTGATTCATCATGATTCATGACAAGAGAACACGGTGTGATGTGATGTGATGTGATGTGATGAAATGTGATGAGATGAGTAGATTTGTTATCTCCTAAAAAAAAATGCCTAGATGATGATTGATAAAAAAAAAAATCGGGTCAGGTACCCATACGTTTGCTTTCCTTCCGTGTTCGCTTTCGCTATGCGTACGTATCGTGCGCAACCCCATAGATCAGATGCCAATAGCCAGTTCCCCTAAAAAAAAACCATTGTGCCGTAAGGACCGTCGGTACATAACCACTGCTCGAAAAAGAACGCCGCCGTGCCTGCCGTAAAAGAAAAAAAAAGCTTGACCAAGGTACAATACTACTCGCGCAGGAGAAAAAAAAACTGTAATGATAGCCTAAAAAGGACGGGAACTCCCCATGATAATGCTACGCCTTGTTGCTACCCAAAATCACACTTTCAGACCGGTGGGAACATAGGTAATAGCTGGGCCCGTTTTAAGAGGCACCCCCGCTTCCGGAGCCTGAGCCGGAGCCCGAACCACCACCCGATGTCTGCCACTTTTTGTTAGCATATCTCGAGGCCTAGTAGGATTTTTTGGCTAGGGGCTGGGGAACTGGGAGAGTTTGAGAATTGAGAGTTACGTACGCCGCTCGAAGACCAGAGGGAAGAGCTGCCGGCGCCCGTGGTGCTCGACGAGTACGAGCTGGGATAGCGCGCGCTGCTGGACGAGCTGGAGCTGTACGACGAGTTGAAGACGATGCCGGGCTTGAGGATGCCGAGGGCCGACGAGTGCTTGAGGAGCGAGTTCCAGTCCTTGTCCGAAGACGAGCTGCCCTGCTTGTCCGACATGGTGTTGGTATTGGATGAAGATGGAGCCGTGGTTGAGCGAGGAGGAGGCGAGTCGTTTGCCTTGATGTGAGGAGTAGCAGGAGGAGAGTCGGATTGCTTGATTCTGGGCGAGATTGGGAGGTTGTCTGGTGTCCTTGCCTTGGTCCAGGAGTCTCGACGTTCGGTCTTCATGGCTGCTCTTTATACAAAAAGTTGTAGTAGGTGTGAGAAAAACGGGATCGTCACCGGTTACCGTGTGTGTGTATACAACGCAGCGGCGAGATGGCTAGCTTGTTGTTGCCTAGGGGAGCAGCCCAGCCTGTGCGGTCGGGTGGAAGGGGGTAGAGCTTGGATGGATGGTGTCGAGATGACAGCGACAGGGTCCCGGAGAGCGAACCAAAACGGAAGGGTGTTGCACATACGGAGTCGCTGCCGGGTCGCGCGTGATTGGCTGGGCCGCGATCTCCGGCATTGAGGATTGGCAGTAGCCCCCCAATGCGGCTAGCGACACACCTGCATCCCGAGGCGCAATCCAGCAAATCCGAACAAGTGCGACGGGGTGATGTTACCCGCGCCCTGGGTCTTTGAGCCGCACTTCAGGACGCACGCTGGAACGTCACCGATTTGGCCAACTGGTGAATATCAGGAGCTGCCTAGGCCTTTTTGCTGGCTGCACCCGTCTGAGCCTTGGTATCGGATCCCATTGAAGAAAAAAAAAAGCGCGTCCCATGCCTGCGGGACCCCTACCATCCTTACCGAGTCAGCCCGTCAGCAGCTTCCATCTGGCCAAAGTCGTAGTCACCCAGCAGCGCTTCCCACCATTCGCTGTCAAAGTCAACCACCGGCACGTCGCCCTCGGCATCGACATCCATCCCGGAGCCCCCGTCGGCCTGCACGGGCTGCGGCTCATCCGAACCGCGTACCTTGGACACGTACCACGAGCCAATCCAGCGAAGCTTCTCGCGCAAAAGGCCCGTGACAGGTCTACCGTCTTCGACACACTTGTTCTTTCTCTTCCACCCCTCGGCCGCGGCCGCCACCTGCTCAGCGTGATCGAATCTGTCACAAAGGCGACGCGTGATGCTGGCCAGATCCATCGACCGTCGTGCAGTGGCCTGGTTCCAGTCTGAGTCACCCAAGAATAACAGTCTGGTGGCCGTAACGATAGCAAAAGAGAAGTACGACAACGCCATGCATGGTAGGTATGGCAGGTCGTCAGCCGGGATCTCAGAGTACGCTATGAGAAAGCCCCTGGCAGCTTCAAAGCAGTTCCACAGCGCGCCCGATCTCCACCCACCCTGTATAAATGCTGGAGATGCGGAAGAAGGCCGTGTATAGATGGCAGGCTCATACAACTTCACGAGGATTCCCCTATAGCAGATGTCAAAGAGGTCTACCAAGAGTCAGCGCCAGGGTGTCAAACCAAAGATACGATCACACGCACAGTGAGTCTGAATCTCTCCTGGAATCTCTGCCCTCAGACCCTCCAGCTCGTTCCTCATGGTGGCAATGGCCATGTGAGAAGACCCCGAAAAGTCGAGCGGGTCATTGCTCTCGGTCTCTGGATTTGGAAACATGGTGTGCATCCTGCAGGCCAGCCGCTGCATGCGGATGAGCACCGAGAGAAATGCGTCAGATGGGTATTCTGCCGCGGCTTCGACAGCACGCCGGCATGTCGTCGTGTAACCGGAGTATTCAAACATGGGCAGGTGCCGGAAGAGCGATGCCCCCCTAGTACAAACAAAGTCTAGTCAGCAACGCCCCCAACAAATCCATCCAGGCAACTCACAACGAGTTAACATAGAACACGCCAAGGAAGGCTCGCATGTCCTGGAGACTGTGCGGTGGCCTTGCTCGGAACCCCTTTGCCCGACGGGCCTCATCGACAAACTGGTTTGGGATGTGGTTAGGCATCCGCGACGGCTTATTCAGGCCAACCTCAATGACCAGACCAGCGGCCATCTGGAAGAGGTTGGTGCCCCGGGGATCGATGTAAAAGTGGAAGTCGCCCCTGTCCCCATGCCGGTCAACCTCGGTGTCCATGTGGCCCCTAGATAGGGGAAGGGATCCTCACCATGCAATGTACAGCAAGAGGCCCTGCAACAGCTCGAGTCTGTGTTCCTGCAGGACGATGACATGTTTGGCTAGGTGTTCTCTGATCCAACGGGCTGCCTCACGCTGCACCAAGGCGCTCTGAGGGGCCACCACGTGAGTGATGACACGGAACAAAAACGGCTGTCTCTCAAACAGATCAGTGGCAGTCAGCGAGTCGGGCAGAGGAACAAAGGGAAACTTTGGCGAGTACTCTGCCCTGTACAAGTCCAGATACTGATTAGCTTCGTTGAGGGTCACGCGGAAACCTGGGACGATGTCGAAATGGGTGGGCTGGTGAGCGACAGGTGTCGAGATGGGCGGCAAGCGCAAGTCATGCGGTTCGGACCTGATTTGGTGATGGTAGTATTCAGATGGTGGGGGATGAGGCCGCGGTGGGGAGTTTGTCGGAGGTGACGATAGTTGCTGATGTTGGTGGTGAGGGGATTGTTGTTGCTGTTCACGAGCGGCCTGTTGCTGCAGCTCGCGACTTGCATTGAGTAACGACATGATGCCGTCGATCTTTTCCTCCAGTTGGCCGACGCGCCTTGATCACGTTGTCAGTTGCGAGAAGCGAAGCCTGGTCAGTGTTCTCCCTTACGTCGATGGACCCCTTCTTTTTCTGTCCCCTTGATCGGGCATCGAGCACGTCCGCTTCAAACGCATGCATCTGCTCAGTCAGTTCATGACGACAAACGCTGCACCCAAAGAGTTGACCTACCGTTGACAACTGCCGACACCTGCCTCGCCGGGCCAGATGCATTTCGTCTTGGACGTGTTGCAGTACGCGCAGGCTCGAGAGCGCCCTTTTAAGCCATCTCCAGCGTTGTCGGCCATGGTTGTTGCCCGACGCGATGCGAATGGGCTTGGCAAGCCCCGGAGCCGGCCGCCGACTGTCGGGCCGGGAAAGAGCAAGGTTTAGTTTTGGATCGGCCGCCGGTGGCCCCACGCTCTCCGGGACCGTGAATTACGCAGCAGAACCCCCTTAAAGGTTGGGATCGGCCGACCGGGACTGGGCAGAGCTGGGAGGAGACGTGAGGGAGTCGGGCAACGATCGGGATCGGGATGATGGCCGGCAATATTCCGACAGAAATTTCAGGAACCACAAGGGTGGAGACGCTTCGGCATTCTCGCTGGCCGAAACCCGCCAGTCGCTCCTTCTCGTCGCGCTCCACGACAGGTACCACCGCGTCTGCCAAAAAAAAAAAAAAAAGCCAGTCGTGACGAAGTGAGCACCTCGTCTTCACACTGTTTGCATCCATGCGTTTTGCTCATCTTTTCCAAGCTTGAGAAATCTCACGACGTGAATCGCCACTCCGTTAACTCCGAGCACCACCCGCGCTGGGATGACCGGCGGTTCGACTTACAATCGGCTCGGCCATCAAATTGCAGCCGATTGCCGTCCCGGCCAGTTGCCATGCTCCCATCCAACGCGTTCTTATGCTTGATCCAGGTCGAGTTGACGTATGATCGGCTGCGATGAATGCCGATTGTGTTTTCATATTTCCCACGATCCCGCGCAGCCTGCTCGCCTTGTTCGAAGCCATGCCTGTAACCCTGTCCATCGACTCTGTACGCCTTGGGACGTCCAAAGTTCACCATGGCAGCGACCTCAAAGTATGTGCCTTACGAACTTGCCACCAAGGCTCACACAACCTCGTCCGAGTGCTAATCGAGGTTCTGTAGTGAGCGCCCCCAAAGCCCGTCCCAACACGTCCAGATGGAAGCTTCCGACAGCGGCCAAGACATTGGTCCGACAACTACCCTGAAGACGGACGAGCCGCCCACGAACTATCCCAAAGGGTTAAGTCTCTTTCTAATCTGTACCGGGCTGTCTTTGTCGGTTCTCTGCTTAGGACTTGTAGGGATATACTCCTTTGCCCCCGTTTTGTTGTGAATCCCCTGACGAAAGGCCACCGTAGGATCGCACTATTGTTTCGACCGCAATCCCTAAAATCACATCCGACTTCAACTCGCTCCCGGACATCGGCTGGTACGGCTCGGCATACATGCTTACGTCGTGTTGCTTCCAGCTCATCTTTGGGAAGCTCTACGCCGAGCTCGACATCAAGTGGCTGTTCTTGTTCGCTCTCGCCATCTTCGAAGTTGGTTCCATCATCTGCGCCGCGGCACCCAACTCTGCTGCCCTTATCATCGGTCGCGCCGTTGCTGGCATCGGCGCTGCGGGCATCCTGACAGGCGCCCTTGTGATCCTTGCACACAGTGTGTCGCTGCGGAACCGGCCTCGCGTCACCGGGATCATGGGCGGCGTGGTAGGCATTTCCCAGATGATTGCGCCTACCCTTGGTGGCGTCTTCACCGACTATCTTACGTGGCGGTGGTGCTTCTGGATCAGCTTGCCTCTTGGAGCAGTGACTCTTGCAGCTGTCTTCTTCCTCGTTCACCTCCCGGCAAGCGCGACGACCCAGTGGAAAGGAGGCAGCGCTGCCGACATCTTTCGGCGGTTTGATCTCCTCGGAAATTCAGTGTTGATCCCCTCTGTCGTCAGTCTACTTCTGGCTTTAGAATGGGGAGGAACCAAGTATGCGTGGAGCTCATGGCGTGTCATCCTCACACTCACGGTCTTCTCTGTGACCATCTTGGCATGGGGCGCGATTCAGTATGTGTCGGGCGACAACGCGACTGTCCCGCTCCGAATCATTCGAGGAAGATCGATGGCGTCGGCCATGTGGTACACGTTTTGCATAATGGGTGTTTTTTTTACGTTGGTTCAGTTCATCCCAGTCTGGTTTCAGAGCATCAAAGACGATTCGGCATACCAATCGGGCATCGACCTTTTGGCTTCGACGGTGCCGCTCTCTGTCTTCATCGTTGTCTCTGGTTTTCTCGTGAGTCCCACAATTTCGTGGTCATCTTTTTGCTCTTTGTCCACTGACCGTGGCGGACGATCCCGCAGACATCTAAAATCGGATACTATGTTCCTCAAATGATTGTCGGGACAGTCGCTACGTCTGTCGCAACAGGCATGATCACCGTTTTCGGACTTGATACAAACACAAGCTACTGGTCAGTTGGTGCCAAAGTCTGAGTCTCCTGTCGCTAACTCGGTGTGGCAGGATCGGCACCTTGATCTTACTTGGCTTTGGCCTCGGCATCGGAGCCCAGCAGCCCGTCATGATCCCGCAAACTGTTCTCACAGGGCCCGATATTTCCCTTGGAACGTCGGTCATCATCTTTTCACAGACCATCAGCGGTACCGTGTGGGTCTCAGTGGCCAACAACATCTTTCACGACACTTTGGTATCCGAGCTAGCTGCTCGAGCTCCAACTGTTGACCCGGAAGCAGTTGTCCTCTCGGGCGCCAGCGAGATCCCCCTACGGCTTGGCCCAATTTACCCAGATGCTATTGGCGATATCCTGGCTTCGTATTCTACGGCTTTGCAAAAGCTTTGGATCATTCCGCTTGTCTTGTCATGTCTCAGTGCCATCGCATTGGCGTTTGTCGAATGGAAGAGTGTAAAGGGTCCGGATCCAAGGGCACCGACGCCGTCAGGGGATGAAGAGAAGACTTCTGATCCTGAAAGTGTCACTTGATTGGGGAATTGCATCAAAGAGTTACCATGCCGTTTTCATTTTTCCTATCTTCAGTCTCTTTCTTGGTTGCTGTGGCTTAGATAAGTAAGTGCTGCGTGTGCGCAATCATGTGTGATGAGAAAAGACACACTGTGTGTATTGAAGTTATGTTTATTGGGTCGAGATATTCAAATGTTCATTAATACATTTAAATTTGGACTTAATCCTCTCCCTTTTCTTCTTATTGTGTGTGCCGTTCAACTTTTTGCCAAAGACCTCCACGGTAGCTTCATCCCCAGATTGTATCTTAGCTTTCTTCTCTTCAGGGGCTTTCTTGTGAATGGAATCACTACTGGATCCAAGCCTGTGCAGTGTGTCAAGCCTTCTTGGCCTGCCCCACAGCCCAGCTCGTTACAACATGGAATCAAGATGATCGAATCCTCGACAATAGCACAAGGTTAGGCTGTCGGCTACCTACCCCCGCGTGCCGTCTTGAGGCCTCTCCCGGTGGTATTCACAATATGACCAGTAGTTTGGTCAAAACGCCAATTGGTGGCCATAAACTCCTTTGAAGCCATGGCGTCCTTTCGGAATGTGCCTCGGAAACGGGGATCTGCGTCGATGGCTTCGATCTCACCTGTCAAGTGGGCGCTACGCTGCGCGATGCCGGCGATGCTCAGCAGCCCGATGGGTTCTTCAAAAAGCGCGGCTGGCTTGTGCCGCTCCACGCCGAGCACGTACGCCAGCAGCGCGGCGACGCTGAGAAGGGCTGAGACCACCAGCCAGGCAACCGGCTCGCGCACGGTAATGCGCACCTCGCTCACGGCGACGTAGCCAACCTGACCCTTGGGCACGTCTAGCGTTGTCGTCAGGATGGCCGCTGCGACGGCGGCGTAGGCTCGCTCCAGCAGCTCGCCCATGGACGAGGCAAGCCTAGCAGCGTCGAGGCGTTTGTCGGTGACCTTGTGCGATGAGGAGGATGACGATAGCGGTGACGACGACGATGACGACGACGATGCTAGCTCAATCACGTACCGGGCAAGGTTTTGGGTCGGAACTTGTATCGGCAGCGACGGTTCGAATGCGAGCGGTTCGACGAAGGCGTTTTCCACATACACATGATCGCCCTCGGTGTACTCCTCGGCGCGCGACCAAACGCCGTGGAAGTCCGTAATGGCGGCCAGGGGCGAGTGGCTGGGCGGACGGGCCAGTGACGCATTCAGCACGCCCGGCACAGCCCAGTAGCATGGCCTGCACGACACGACCGAGACGTCGGACATGCGGTGGTCGGCGATGCGATCGTCCGTGTACCGGGCGGCGACAAGGCCTACGATGGACCCGTTGCTGTGGGCCCCAGCTTGACAGCCGATGCGTTGGAAGGTCTTGGCGGCCAGCGGTCGAAAGGGCGTGAACAGTGGCTCTTGGAGGTTGAAGACCAGGACGTCGCTAAAGGAGCATCCCCTGTCCCGCCCACTGACGGAGAGGACGGCCGTGTTGATGCCGGGGATCTGGCCGGGCAGCACGACGGCGTGGTAGTCGACGCCCTCGCGCAGGGCCATGCAATCGGGCTGGAAGAAGTGCGCCGTGCTATCAACGACGATAGAGACGGGTTCGGGGGGCCGCCGTTGGGGTTGTGGGTGCTGTTGTCGGGCTACGGGAGGTCGTCGTCGCTGCCGGCGAGCACAAAGGGCGAGAAGGCATGCGTGCCGTTGGTCCAGGGCAGCGGGGGTGCGCCGAGGGAGATGGTTGCCGCGCCCCATTCCAGAGCCGTCTGTGCCGACGGCGTGCGGACGGGTCCACGGATGGCCGAGTAGTTGAAGCGGGATGTGAACCTCAGGGGCACCACCGACCGCGAGGCTGCCGTGGTCGCGACAAACAGAAAGGCGGCCGACGGCGCGGCCACAAAGGACAGCAGAGTTGACAGGGCCATGCATGCGCCCAGAAACCAGTGCCCCGTCTGTAAGGCCGTGCGACAGGCGGCGAGTGGCCACTGGGCCCGGTAGTCGAGAAGCACCGTCTTCCCGGAGGGCCGCCGCCCGGCTTCCGCAGCTCGACGTAGGGCTGGCGCAAGGCGAGCGAGGCGACGATGCCACCCCACATGGTGCGGTACAGCGTCATCAGCGAGACCGGAATGGCCGTGTACAGCCAGCCTTGCCACCAGATGGCGTCTATCAGGCCATCGCTCCCCACAAGAATGCTCGGCGGGGGTCCCAGGCGGACGAACCCCGAATGACCCCGTGAGTACCCGGCAAGCCCGGCCACCGTGGCGCCGCCGCCAATGGCCAGCACCAGCTGGAAGACGAGCCAACCCGGCCGAAGCTCCCCCGGGTGCCACTCTTTCCAGGTGCATTCTCCTTCTCCTTCTTCTACCTCGTCCATTCCGCAGACAGGCGCGGGGGCAGAACCTGCATCGCTCACGCTTCCCTCGGAGCTAACGTCAACAGCCGTGGTGGTGGTCGAATTGGCAGAGGGGGTGGTCTGATCACCGAGCTCTGCTGTGCTGCTTGTGCTGCTTGTGCCGCTGGCAACTGGGATTGTAGTGGAGGCGGCGGCACCAAGATCCCCTGCAGACAGCCCTTGGCTCGTCGTCGGCTGAGTAGGTGATGGCTCTCTGTTCGTCCGTCCCGAACTCATATTGGCCGCAGCCACAGACGCATAACAAGCAGGTAAGCAGACGAGCAATGACGATGGAGCGCTTGGGGCGCGGTTCTGCAAGAGCGTGCTCTTTATAGTTAAATATTGTTTTGTTTTCCAGACCGTCCACATCCCCACCGCGTTTCCAAACTGGAAGGGGGCTGGGCTGCCGAAGGTAGGTACGGGGTAGGTGCCTCAGGGTGCCTCCCACCCCACTGCGCAGAATCAAACGTCCGTGGCGTCTGCCGTCGCTGTTATCACACTCAGCCACATGCACATTACTGCAGGAGGCATAACTGCTTATCTGTCTGGGGCCATAGTAAATCACAGACGATGGCCGATGGGCTCGCAAAAAAAGAGGGAAAAAAGGCAGAAAGACTCGAGTCATGCTGCGCACCTTCAATCAGCGCGCACCACCCTTGCATCGTGCCTTTTCGGGCCCTTTCCTCTTTGTTGCTTGATACCTACGTCGCGCGCCTTCCCCCCGTGCAATCCACCCTTGGTCCATTTTTAAGCATATTTTTATTCACAAACACAAGAGAAAGAAAACCATGCTGGGAACCGGTTTCCCACTAGCCCTCGCAGCGCTGCTCGGGGGCCTCGACTTCCAAGGTGGTATGCCGCAAGGGAACGTGCCTCCCGCGTCCCTCTGCCTTCCCAACTCGGGTCTTGTCGAGCTGTCTGGCTGCGCTGTCATGGTCGAAATTACCAACCGTTGCTCCGCCAGGGAGACGGTCGAAGATAGACTGCAGTGTGCCTGCGTCCAGGAGCTGCTCAACTCGTACCAAGAGTAGGTGCAACTGCTTCCTAATCGTCCTCCCGTGTTCGCTTTCTCAGCGACTCCCCATCCTGCAGTCGCAAGCCTGTGAAATGAATGGCTCTCTGGCTAACTTGGTTTTTTTTGTGCCGGACGACAGCTGCAAGTCCGACATCCACAAATGCGTCGGAACGAACTTCCTCGATGGCACCATTAATCAAAACATTGACGCTTGGCACCAAGCCTGCGACCCGCGTCTGGCATCGTCGACGACCATCACGACCCCGCCTGAACCGACCCTCACCTCCACATACAATGTCGCCGAGTGCTACCGGCTGGCTGGGAGCTGCTATAGCGCCGACGACGAAACCAACCGCTGCAGGCGCCAATGGCTTCCCACCTCTAGCATTTCCTTTATCAGCTGCGCGTGCCAGCCGCCCATCCACTCGCTCATGAGCGAATGCCAGTACAACGGAAACATTAGCTGCAAGCTCCAGCCGGCAGCCGAGTCCAATATCTTGGGGTATCGGGAGTGTTCCTACTTTTGGACGGGATCGGTACGTTGAAGCTCTTTTTTTTTTTCTGTTTTTTTCTTTGACTAGAGGCTCATACGAAGACGCGTTATACAACACAGGAAACATTGCCACCCGTCGACCTGACTTCCTTTTTGTCCATCTCCAGGGTGGAAATGAAAGCGACCGAGGTGGCCAAGGCTCTACAAGCTGTTGTGGGAGGGACAGAACACATGGCGCGCAAGACGTGGACTACGGTTACCGAGACGGCTCCCCCAAGCCGTGGACCAGGAGATCTCTGAAAAGGATTAGAGTTTGGTATCTACGAAGAATATCTTAGCCAGCTCAGGGGGAGCTAAAATCAACACCATGAGAGTCCTCCCATTTGATAGTCGCCCGGGATGAGCATTTGACACTGAAGGCAATGTTCCTGCAGTTCTACTCTATCTCACACGCCAGCCTCATTCCCCGGAAAGCTACCTTGGTCATCGATTGGCGGACTATACTAGTTTCTCTCTCCCGCTTTTATTATGGATGAGATCCTTGCAGATCGGCAGGTCAACAGTTTCGTTGGCCTCCCCTGTTTGAAGCCAGGGTCTAATTACTCTCTGCACAGACGTCCCCCTTCCCAAGTCCAACAGCACCCTAACCGCCTCCAATCACTCGTCCATCTCATCCTTCATCAGCAGAACCAACTCGAGCTCCTAGCTCACAATGCTGTACCTCGTTTTCTCTATCAGTCCCGGCTTGGTGGCTTGAGGACCGACATTGGCACTGGTTGCCCGGGTCCAGACCCTCCAAAAAGTGGCCTTGCGGAATAATCAGATTGGGTCTGAGAGGATTGAAATGATCAAGGCTCTGCAACGACTAGTGCACATGGTGCTTTGGCTGCAGCGACTCGAGCGAGCCTTGGTAAGGGTGGGTCGTCCGGTGCGTCAAGCCATCCCCGGCCAGATCTTCAAGTCCGGTCTCGTCATGGCCGGTATTCGCGGCTTCGTTTCTCCTCTTCTTCCTCCACGCAAAAGGATGCCTCCGGCTCACCAAATAAAAAGCGCCAACGGCAACGGTGCAGAGGCAAGCTGCTACCCCTAGAACAAGGCCTGCGGTGACACCCGGCTGCGACAACGGGGAAGGTGCTGTAGAACCAGCGAGGGGTACTGTCGCCGTGTCCGTGAAGGTTGGGGAAAATATGGTACTCGTGCCACCGGAGGGCCCAGTGGGCGGAGGGGTAGGGTTCATGGCCACGGCACCCATCGACGCGAGGTAATTGAACACCTCGGGAGCCAGATCGAGAATCCATGCAGGCGGCTCCCCATCTAGCGCGTCAAAGACAAACGATGTCAATGCTGGGCCGCCGCAGACGAATGCCGTTTGCAGCTCGCCCCGGGATAGCGGTTGCAAGCAAGCACGCTGGCGATAGATGGCGGCGCATTGATGGAACCGACGGCAGTACAAGCTGAACTAGAGAGGGCCGGTGGTGTTGTGGTTGCCAGGGGGGAGAAAAAGGGGTGTGAGGGCTGGAGGAACTGGGTCGCGCACCAGGTCGCGCAATTCCGGCCAATCCAAAGGTGGTGGTGCTGGGCTCTCTACTAGGTACCGACCTGATTTTTATCAGTAATTTTGAGACAACAAGAACGCCCAGAACAGCGGGCACCAATACGGATCACCGCTCGACACGCATTGGCGTGACAAAAAGCCATGGCAGCAAGCCGCTATCACTGTGGCTTGGGCGGATGTTCTCAGCTGTGCAGCGCCGCCGACGTCAGTATGCTAACATCTGAGACATGACTTAGACCGACACAGCTATTTCCTTCTTCAAACAAAATCTGTGCCCTGGGGGTAAGACGCGCTTCCCCCATCTCTAAATATCTTGTTTATCCTAGCTTGTGCAGAACTTGAAGATGCTCAGGTCCGTTGAAAATTTTTGAGGCAGTCCTCAGCAAACTTTGAGCTTAAATCGTGAGCCTGGAAGACTTTGTCCTCCATTCACGGTCTCCTGCGCTCCTTCCTCCCTCACGGCTCTTCCAGTCTCATCGCATCCCACCATGCCGGGAACATTCCAGTCCTTCCCCTTCCTTCCTGAAGAGTTGAGAGTGCGGATCTGGAAGCTCAATATCCGCCCCGCAATTTCAGGTGCCCACCGTTTTCGGTTCGCCGAAAATGCCGATGAAGCACAAGACATGGAAGCCAGCAGTGGTCTCGAAAACCCCCACCATAGCCGTCTCTGCGCCCCAAGATGCCTTCCAAAGCCGCCTCATGAGGGGCCCCCTTTCCCAGCACAAGCAGACATGAACCCCTCGTGGACGCAAAACAACCCTTCCACCTATCTCATCGACACTGCTCTCTGGACAGCATGTAAGGAGTCGCAACGCGTCCTAGCAAAAGAGTTCCTCAAGCGTTCCGGCCGCGGTTGTGAGAAGACCTGGAAGCGGCTCCACACCAAGTTGCAAAAGAACGACATGAAAGACAACGAGTTCGCACAGCTAGTACCCGGATCGCTCACATTCCGGATCGCCACCACGAACCAGCCGCAGTACATCACCGTCTTCCCGGAAAACGACTTGTTCATCGTGGAGGCAGACGACCTCCACAAGTTGCAGCGGACACTTCTTTGCAGCAACATTGTGCACGCCTCCTCCCATGTTCATACCCTCCACATTGCGATAGAGGTGCATGGCCCGCCGTGGTCAACAGCAGGATCCCAAATCATTCCGGAATTGTGCAAAACGTTTTTCCCCGAGGCAGAGTTCAAGTGTCACTTGTGGCTGATCGACCACAGCCTCAAGCGAACTGGGAACGTGCTGCCGGCCGACAAAAAAAAGTCGCTACGGGTCTTCCTCGACAATCGTGATCGCCGGTTCGTCGAGGTGCCTTTTGGGCCTGGGCGTCTTCCTCCCGCGAATGAGTGCGAATGGGATTTTCCAGAGCATGGGAACGGAATATTCCGTGATTGGTGGGCATGGGTCCATTGGCTGGGTTCGATGGCACGGCTCCAGTGGAGCGTGTCGTCTCTTCATTCGAGTAATAACGATGGGTTTGGGGATTCCGATTCGGAATCTCGTGGTGATTTTGAGCTGGGGGTGCTTGCTTGCGAGTACTTGTGAGTCAGTTGGCTGGGAACACGCGCGCTTTGGAAGATGGGCTCAGCGTTCATTGGCGTCAAGTAGCTGTCCAAGTTTCATTCATCGTACAGACCTTGAGAGAAACCCTAGCTTTCTCCTATTTACCTGGTGTTTCGATTTGGGGCACCGCATGTCTCAATCTTGATTCCTCACCCTCCAAGTCCTCTCTCTGTCTTTGCTTATTGACCAGCCATATTCTCCAAGGCGTCATGGAAACTTTCCTCTTCATCCTCAACTTCATCCTTCTCTGCTGCATCGCCATGTACGGTGGAACTGTTGTCCAAGTTGTCCAAGAGCTGCTGAAAGGTGGCAACAAGTTCCTGACTGCAGTCTCTCCGGGCAAGGAGGGCCTGAAAGGGCGTCTTGCCCTCGAGATCCCGCATCTTGGTATCCAGCCCATGCATTTTCGCTCTGGCGAAAACTCGCATCACCGCACAATCGCCGAACCTACCTAGAACATGCAAGATGCTCTCGCCACCATTATTGACAGTGCTATAATCAGCTCCGCTGGTGAGCAGAGTCTCGGCGACCTCAGGCGAGCCATAATGCGCTGCGTTGAACAGCGGCGTATTGCCATCCCGGTCCTGCGTATCGAGCATGGCACCCTTTTCGATCAAATGCCGCAGAGGTTTCACAGGATTCTCGTCCGGGTTCTGGCTAGTAATGGCCAACGCCGTGTCGCCTGCCTTGTTGACGGCATCAATGTCAACCCCATGCTCAAGGAGCAGGTCGACTAGACCAGGATGGTATCTCAGAACCACAGCAGCATGAAGGAGGCCCGAGCCGTTGGCGGTGCTGAAATGCACTGATGCGCCAGCCCGCAGAAGCAGCGCTGCCACGTCCTGCCTGCCGCCGGAGCAAGCCCAGTACAGCGGCGTATAACCGCCCCGGTTCATGGCATCCACTTGTGCTCCGGCGGCAAGGAGGGCTTGCACGTCGCCGACGGTGCCTCGCAGAGCAGCGATATGCAGCGGTGTCGTCTGCATCACGGTGTCCTTGTCGTTGACCTGGGCTCGCATGGAAGGGTTGGCCAGCGCCGTGGCCAAGCTGATGGGGAGAACCCCAACCAGGACGCGATGCAGGTCCGAAAAGTCGGCTTCCTCGCAGAGGGCTGACAGGGGCGCTATCTCGGACACGATTTGGCGTGCGTTGGTGCTGCCAGCTATGACAAAGCGTTTAAACGCCCGCCAGGCCGGTGTTTCGCCCGACCTGTCCTCTTGGCGGGGATCAGCGCCGGATTGGATGAGGATGCGCACGGTCGAGATATTTTGGTAGTCCACCGCGCGGTGAAGAGGGGATTCGTAAAAGTCGGCTCCTCGGCTGCCGGCCCAGATGTCGCTGACGGAAGAGGGCCGCGTGATGATGGCGGCTTTGAGACCTTCGTTGTCTCTGGTGACGATTCTCCCGAAGATGCTTCGCTCGTAGGATACGTTGCCGGGTGGTAACACGTGGTGGACGCGGATGAGCAGCTCGGGGGTATCGGGATGCCATGAGAAATATGCCGAGATGACCGCTCGTGCGAGCCAGCGTGGGAGCGAGTACCGGATCTTGCAGGCGTACCGCTGGGAGTCACGGCAGCCGGCATCGGTGCAAGGTTCGCTCGGAGTTGGGGTGCGATTGGGTAAGCCCGTAAAGGTGATGCTGATGGACCCGAGAGCGTGTTGTAGGCCCGAAAACTCCCAGCGGGTGTATCTCGAGGACGACTTTGCTGCATGGCATTGACACCCGCAGTTGCGACGGCACAGCGAAGAAGCCATAGGGAGGCGGTTTATCGTACGGGACACCGCTCTTGGCCAGGGGTCGTCGACACTGTTCAGAGTATCGGATCGTAGCAGTTTGTCGGGGAATCCGGCAATAACAGTTCCGCCTCGGACCTCGTTCAGGTCTTTCTCGAGTCGGTCAATCTTGGCCACCATGGATAATAGCTTCTCTTCGACGTCTAGGTTTGAGAGATTCTCAGCCGCTCTCTCAACTGCAACTTCCCTGCTCGATTGTTCCATCTGTGTGGCCTCTTCGACGAGGGTGCTCGACGCGGACGACCCCCGCGATTGCGTTCCATTCATGATTGTCATGGAGACTTGGCTGAGGCCGCGTCAGTATCCATATCAGCTGATGTACGGGAGAAGGAGCGTATACATGTTCAGCAGAATCAAGTACTGCCCGATATCATCCATGGCACGTCGCAACATGCCCCTGAGCTTTGTCATTTTGTTCAACCGCCTCAGCCACAAGATCCTCCTCCTGCTTGCTAGGGCCAACGCGGCCGGCGAGCCGTTTCCGCCACTCACGAGCTTGGCCAGAACGACCTCGAGACTAGCAAGGATGCTGTTTGCCCTGAGGAGCAGCACACTCAGCTCTCGGCGCATCACCGCCCTCGAGGGGTCATGGGTGAGCGGAGAGTCGACAATGCCGCTTTGGAGAGTGTCGAAAAACGTCTTTGCCGTTTCTAGCTCGTCGCATAGGTGGTAAACGTCTCGCGGAGCGTCTTGCCATAGTTCGCGCAGCGTTCGTGCCTGCAGGCCAACGCTCGTGGCTACGCGGGCAATGCCGAGAACGGCGGCTGCTATCTCCATTTTTGGTCAGAAACAAACTTGTTGTGGCTGTAGGGAGTTGTGAAGATCGGGGCGGGACAAGGCTCCCGTCTCAGAGGAGGTCGCAGGTGGCAGGTTTTAATAATAGTACGAGGTAGTGGTGTCGCTGATAAGGGAAAATAATGTCCGGGTTCATGTTGCACACAATCATTTTAATTTATCAGCGCTGGACTTTGACCAGGCTGTAGTTGAATTCGGACCGCTGAACACGTGGGATAGCCCCAGGTAGGTGAACGGGAGTTTTGGTCCAGACCTGACGGCTGGGCGGTAAAGGAGCAAGGGATGACGGAACTTTCCGCCTGGGAGTGGTGGGCATCTCCTTAATTCGCCCACCTCGTTTCATTTATCATTTGGTGACATTGCACTCAGCTGCCGGCCCTGGGAGGGGTCTACCGGTTTCTATCCAGTCATGTCGATCGAATCTGCCTCCGCAGTCCGCCACACCCACGTCTTTGTCGGCAATCAAATTAGCCGTAAAGACAACGCTATCGGTGGATGATAGTCGGTATTGTGTTGCACATGGTTCAATCCCGGGACAGCGGTTTTCGGGGCCTCTGTTATCAACCCACAGGTCTTGGCTTCTCTATCTCCGGAGCCTGGGCTGTTTCTTGGGGCGAATTTGTGGCGGGATTGGAGGATCCTTAACTTGTGGTCATAAGCGCCGCTTTCATGAGTATTTCTAAGAAAGTGGGAGGAAAATCGCATGTCTAGAATGTGGGCAAGATCGGTGACAAAAAAAAACGGCTAACTAAATACAGTTGACGCCACTTCAAGTGGCCGAAACGGTGTGATAAGCTCTGTTAGGCACTCTCATCGAATGGGTCCATTATCTTTTCAATTCACCCTAGGGATTCGAGTATCGAGTGATGCATTAGGGTCTTTGGGGGTTTGTTCCTCTTCAGTGGATGAATATCCTTTCGATGTATTTTTGTCAAGAAGGTGATGGGGTATAGGATAGGTAAGAGCTCGGTTCTAATAGCGGTCTCTTCCTTCCTCACGCACAGAGTCATATGTTTCTTCTGGTTTGAATTGAATGAGGATTGCAATCTCCGGAAAGGGCGTAGCCCCTGACCGCTCACAAACTATACTAGGCCTAAAACGGAAGAAAACAAACACTCCGGTCAGATGTATCGTGATGCCCCTGACACTACTTCTGGAAACTGGACAACAAAGGGAAACTTGTAATCGAAACCTTCCTTACAGCAACCGCTCTTCCTCGTGTAGGTAATCATCCATCTTCAAAAGCTTCCAGAACTCCGTCTTCTTGGACTTCTTCCAATCTAGGTCCCGTCTTGTAGGAAGAGCTTTGAGATTCTTGCCGACAAGTCATCACGTAGCCAACTTCCCGATCCACTCAAAGTAAAGATGGAGCCCAGTCCCAAAAATATCTACACATGCAATTCGCCATCGACTTTTACCGCCTCAGCTGTTCACACGCCCTACGGGGAATCCTAAACCCACCTCTGTAACCGGGCATGCCCTACAACAACTGCGCAAACCAGGACACTGGAGAGGCATCGAAAGTACCTTCCCTTTTCCCTCTCAACCTGGAAAAATCCATGGATAAGGTTTGGTGGCTTCCTTGGCACAAGTGTTTCAAGGTCGCAATGGTGTACAATGACATCGGCGGCACAGAGATCTAAGCCACACTTGTCTTGTCTGTCACCGACATGGCCACCGGCAAGATCACCTCAACCCACCCCCAGAAGAACAATGTCGGGCAGATCGTATTGCACGATGTGCCGTTGAATCTCAAAGTGAAGGTGCATGCACCAGATATTTTACCAGGTGGGAAGCAAGACTTTGTGTTGGCGTGGGATGTTGCGTAAATAGCATTAGAACTGATAATCGCAATCCTGGGAAACCGAATTGAAAATACTCGGCTTCCCAGCAGAGAGAGAAATCATTCTGCACGCTCTCAACGCCAGGCGAGACTGGTTCTCATGCGAAGACTTGAAGAGCCTTGGACATCAATAAACACTGACGCCGATGCACGTGTCAGGCTTTGTTGCTGGCGAATGAGAACAGCAAACTGGCTTCGATCGTAAAGGATAACAGAATCCGGGTTATCGAGGCAGTTTCGCTGGTAAGACTGACGTCTCTCTCTGTGGCGCATGATCCGTGCGAAAGCTCAGGCATTTCAGGTGCCAAGTCCTTGGCAAAATAAATGGCACGTACCGGGTGTCGAAGGGATGTGCGTCCGCTGAAAAGGAGTGAATTGAAGATCCACAATCACTACCTCGAGAGGAACCGTTAGCTTCTCAACATCGAACCACATGGTCTACTAAACTCGCTCAGTGGTGACCTCATTAACATTCATATAATGATACTCTGTCGGTACTATACAACTGCAACATCGATTGGCGACAGGCTAAGTTGGGCTGCATGCAGTCCGCTGAATCCTCAAGCGAGCAGGCAGAAGTCTTAGCTGAGTCCAAGGAAGTATTTAAACCAGGATGCAATGTGTTTTAGAACACGAGAGAGCGTCCTCGCAACCGCTTCATCCAACATGATGAATCTTTTGGGCCTCGCCAGTTTCTTTAGTGCAGTGGTCGCGGCCCTCGCCACGAAGCCAACTTCACAGTGTGAGCCGGCGTTTCTAAACGTCAGCACCAACGTCTGGAAGTCCTACAAGCTGCATCCGAATCCACACTATCAAAAGCTTGTGCTTGATGGTGCTGCTGGAATACAAGACGATGTCTTGAAGAACAAAGCCCTGAAGATTGCAGACGTTGGGACGTTCATCTGGGTGTACGTGACTGGATCGATCCTCACCATATTCATGCTGACCCGATTGCAGGAAGAATGCGTCTACTCTATCCGTCGTTGAAGAGGCAGCCAAAAACGCGCCATGCGAGCACATTGTAGGCGTCGTCCTGCACGGCACGCACAAGAATGACTGTTCCTCCCGGCGGTTCCAGCCGATGGACCTTCAGACCTACCAGCAAAACTATATTGACCGTCAGTAGCACACTGCTGCCATTCCAACCAGAAGCTCACTCATCCAGCCCTCGCGAATATCCTGAAATCGAACCCCGGGACGGCCTTTGCCATCATCATCGAGCCCGACACCCTGGCAACGATCGTCGTCAACTCGGACATCCAACAGTGCGGATCATCTGCCACAAGCTTCAGTACCAACGTGGCATACGCGCTCAACGCTCTGAGCCTCCCCAACGCCGTGCTATATCTCGACGCCGGACACGGCGGATGGCTCGGCTGGGACGCCAACCTCAAACCAGGAGCAAACTACTTCACGTCCATTTACAACAACGCCGGCAGCCCCAGCCAACTTCGGGGCTTTGCCGTAAACACCGGCGGATGGAACTCGTGGTAATTATTAAGCCGACCACCACCGCCACGCCTTGTTACACTGTCGCTTACGAACCTGTCTGTCTACTTTAGGGACGCTCAACCCGGCGAATTCGAAACGACCCGCGAAACACCCCGCAACAGAGCCCAAAACGAAAAGACGTTTGTCCGGCTCTTTGGCGAGCTCCTCGGCCAAGCTGGGGTGCCCAACCACGCCATCATGGACACAAGCCGAAACGGCGTCCTCGGTGTCCGGGCGGACTGGACAGAATGGTGCAATGTTGACGGCGCCGGCTTTGGGAGATTGCCAACTTCTGAAGGCACGGGCCTCGAACTGGCGGACGCTTTCGTCTGGGTCAAAGGGGGTGGCGTCTCCGATGGCACGAGTGATTCCTCCTCAGTCAACTATGGTTCGTTTTGCGGGAGAGAGACAGCCTTTAAGCCGTCGCCGGAGGAAGGAGAGTGGAATCAGGCGTATTTCGAGATGTTGTTGGAGAATGCAAAGCCGAGTATCACCACCTGAACATTATGGCAAATCCGGTTCCTGTAGGTTTACGAGATGGCATGTCGATGCTTTGGCGGGCAATCCATGTTTTCAGCTATGATCAAAAGATTGGTTCAAATTGATTTTTGGGCTGGATAATACATTATATATTGTGTGCATTCAAATCCAAAGTCATTACTTATCACTCATATCCCACACTCCATCCCCTCAAATCATCCCAACTCCCAATCCCTCCTCATACACCCCATACAATGCATCCAACCACAAATCCACAACCCTCCCCAATTCCTTCACCCTCTTCCTCCGCCCTTCGTCGCCTCTTGTCCGGGGCGGCCGTCCCAGCTCCTTCCTACACCCGTCCAACACACCCTCATACGCCTCAATCAGCAACAAGACCTGCAACCGATCCACACCATTTTCGTTCTCCTCTTTGTTCCCACCAAGTTGCTGTGATCTTCCCAGTCCCTTTTTCAACTCATCGCTCAACATGCTCAGACAGATCTGCATCCCCACATCATCACTGGTCCGCTGTTGTCGGCGTGATTGTAATTTGGGAGCTGTGTCTGAGGAGATAGACCATCGTCTATTTCGACCGTATGGCTCTTGCCATGAGCTTGAGTTTGAGTTTGGCCCTGATGACACAGGGGATGGCGAGTCGATGGCCGTTGAGGAGGATGTGGCTGACGATGGACGAAGTGACCAGGGCGGAAGGGAAAGGGAGGGGAGAACGGGTCTGATGGTAGGGGTTTGTGAGGGTGAATTATATGGTTGTGGGTTGTGAATACTCGGGGAGGGTGGAGTGTGAGAAAGGGCAGGAGAGTGATGCAATGGTCGATTGCCGAGGTGGTGCAGGCGACGGGGCGAGTCATGGCGTTGGGGCGGGGGAGAGCAGGGTGGTGAATCAAGGAGAGCGCGGTAGGAATCTGCTAGCTGCGAAGCGCGGTCATAGCGTGGGACTGCGTCCGAGGTTGAAGAGCGTCGCTTTTGAGGTGGGAAGGACGGGATGCGTGAGCGTGAGGAGGAACGGCCGCGTGTTATTGACGGTTCGGGCAGGGGTAGGGGCCATGGTCCTTGCGAGATGGAGGAGCGGCGGGAGGGCGACTTCTCCGGGATGGCTGGTTTGGGCGTTGTTGAAACGAGTGTCGCTGGTCGATGTGGAAATGTCTTGTAGATTGGCTGCGAGGGAAGACTGGGCAGTTCGGTTGGTGATGGACGCGGTGGACGAGCGGGTTTCGCAGCAGGTTCAGCTTTCGACGTCCGGTTGCCCATGATGAATTTACTGAGGTGGACCGAAATGGGACTGCATTTTGTCGAGAGGAACGGTGGTTTCTTCTTGAGCTTGTTTTGATGCGTGAAATTGTCGTTGGGATGAGCCGCGAGCATGCTGTCGGCGGTTTGGCGACGTCTGAAGAAGTGAGGTCCTGTATAAGGCATGCTGAATGAGCAAGGTGAGATCGGATCGGGGATCGGAAACGACAAGGGGCGCGAAGCTTGTTCGTCTAATAGTGTGGCCGGTTGCCGGGTTCGTGATGATCACGGTCATGAATGCCCGGCTCGGGCATTTGTATGCATGGGCGCTGCAGGAGGAGGCTGTATCGTGATGTCTGCTGTGCAAAATCCAGTGGGATCTTGGGACGGCAATGCAACTGACGCAACGATCCAAAGTTTATCTCGTGTTCGTGCAGGAGGCTCAGAGCCAAGTGATTACAGCAGGCAAGTGCGATTGGCCCATCCAAAGTTCAGCTAATGCGGGGCCATGTTTGGGGTACCACGGGATGGTCAGCGACCCGTGGTTCCCAACCTGGAGACAATCTTATGATGGTGTTGCCGTGAGCCGGCCAACCACGATGCAACCACACACAGCCGACCACGGGTTCACACCGCTCGCACTCCGAGTGTCTCATCGAAATGTCACGCGAAACCACACAGCACAAAACGTTCAAGTCCGAGAACACCGCCACGGCAACAAAGCCACGTTATGACAATGCACAACGCACAATGCACAATCCATTGTATCCATCCTCACTGTCGGACAATGTCATTCATAGCCAAGGCAACAATGAAGCTATTCCTCGAATGGATTGTTTCAAACCATGGCTTTGTTCCTTTGTCTCGACGAGGGAATATCTTGAACAGTCAATCCATCGCCCAGGAATGTAGCAGGGCCATCTCGCAATTTATTAACTCAGCATTACACCATCAAACACTAGACGAGCCAGAACCAAACAACAAAACAACCCCACACTGTAAAACACCACATACAGGTGCAGTACTCTCCCACATCATGTCTCAACAAACACCTTCTTCCTGGCCCCACCCTGCAATCCAAAACGTTGTAGCAACCGCCTCCCTAAACTGCCACGTCGACCTCGGCCTCCTCGCCTCCAAGGTCCGCAACGTCGAATACAACCGCAAGAAATTCCACGCCCTCATCATGCGCATCCGCGACCCCAAAACGACCACTCTCATTTTTGCCTCTGGTAAAATGGTCATAACCGGCGCCAAGTCCGCCGACCAAGCGCGCTTGGCCGCTAGGAAACACGCGAGGATCATCCAAAAGGTTGGTTTCAACACAACGTTCACTGATTTCAAGGTGCAGAATCTCGTGGCGTCGTGTCCGTTGGGGTTTTACGTACGATTGGAGGGGTTGAATGCCGCTAATCATTTGTTTAGTCGGTATGAGCCCGAGATTTTCCCGGGTCTGATTTATCGGATCGCGAACCCGAAGGTCGTGGCGCTTGTTTTCGCGAATGGGAAGCTGGTGTTGACGGGGGCCAAGGGGTTGGAGGACGTGCGGGAGGCGTTTCAGAAGTTGTTTCCGCTTTTGTTGGATTTTAGGATGTAGGTGAGTAGGTACCCATCTTCTCTGCCCCGAGACAGGCGAGTGTCACGCTGGTTGACGATGCTGATTTGATACCCCCCGTAAAACCCGTTGATTATACCTACACGACGGGGAGACATTGCTGATTATGACAATAAGAATCCATTATTTTGCCCCAATCTTTGTCCCCAACAAGGCAAACTAAGCCGTCTTATCCACCGTCTTTGTGTCCGCTCCCGTGCCAGCCCCCGTGTTCGACGCAACATTCTCCAGCTCGAGATCCAACGCCTTGGCAACACTCTGCTCCTGCTTCTTGCGAATCTCATCGCTCTCAAACATAAAACTCAGCTCCTCCAGCGTGCGGTTATACGTCTCGGGGAACAAGAAATACACCGTCGCAATCTCAATGAGAATCCAGACACAGTAAAAGATGTAATACTTCCACCCGATACTATCCAGCGCGATCGGGTTGATATACGTGTTGAAAAACACAGCAAACCGGACCGTGAGTTGTTCGACGGCGATGCCCTTTGCGCGTTGCTGGTACGGGAACAGCTCAACCAGATACGTATAAGCCAGGGCGTTCCATCCGATGTTGTAAAACCTGTTTTCACGTCAGTCCCATCCATTCATCCACCCACCCATTCTAACAAAGAAAAGGGAGAACGTACGGGGAATAAATATAAATAAACACCAAAACCGGAATCGCCGCCACTTTCGAATTCTCAATCGCCGCCCTCGCCGACGCAACCGTCCAGACGGTATACACCGCCGCCGTTCCAATCGTGCACGTCAAAAACATGACGCGCCGCCGAAACCTGGGCGCAATCAACGCAATCGGCACCGCGTTGATCAGTCCCCAGCACGTATTGCTCAGAATGATCTGCTGCACGGTGCGTCCATCAGTGATCCCCACCAGATTGAGAATCTTCTTCATGTAGAAGCTCAGGAGACCATTCCCGCTCCACTGGGTGAAGAAACCCATGACGCTCGCGATCAGGAACCGTCGACGCATGGGTGGATCCCTGAACACGTCTGCCCAGACGAACTTGCTGGCGAGTTCTTTTTCGAGAGCCAGCGTGGACTGGATCTGCGCGAACTCGAGGCGGACGAACTCGTCGCCGTCTGGGCCCTCGCTGTGGTATTTTTGGAGGATGGCAAAGGCCTCGTCTGAGCGATCGCGCGAGATGAGCCAGCGTGGGGATTCGGGACACCAGTGCATAAAGGTGAGTTGGAACAGGGACGGGACGAGCTGCAGCAAGCTGGGCAGACGCCAGGCCCAGGTGCTTTTCATCTGGAAGGTGCCGTAGGTTGTGCCGGCTGCGACGATGGCGCCGACGAACCAGGAGGCGTTGAAGAGGGACGTCATGATGGGGCGCTCGTTGGCGTACGAGAGCTCGCCGATGAGAGACGAAGCGTTGACGATGGCAAAGGGGATGCCGAAGCCGAGGACCCAGCGCGAGGCGAGGAACATGTCGGTGTTGCGCGAGCCGGCTTGGATGCCGGCGCCCATGCACATGACGAGGGAGGCGGCGACGATGGTGCGGCGACGGCCGAGGTATTGCGAGACGGTCGGGATGAAGGGGACGGACATGAGGGCGCCGAGGGAGTACATTGCGTTGAGGAGGCCGAGGCGGGAGGAGGACGGGTTGTCGAAGTCTAGCAGCAAAAGTCAGCCCTCGCAACGAAATGGTGTCGAAAGAAGAGTGGGATTTACAGTCAATCCAGGATTGCACGGCCTGCAGCGAATTCATCATGGACGAGTCAAACCCCGAGGTCCATTCCACGCCCAAGCAGGTCGGGATGAGGATCAGATACAAAAACCGCAAGTTAGGTTTCTTGTACCAGGGCACCTTATCGGCCTGTGCGATGCGCGTGAGACGCGGATCGCCAAACTCTTCCTTGCCGCTGATGATGGCCATGGTCAATGGTCGTTATCGGTGAAGTGCGAAGCTGAGGTGAAGTGGCAGGATCCCACTTGTGCGACAACACGGCGCCAGATGGTCGGGTCTGGGGCTCTCCCCTTTTTAAGAGGATTTCCCTGAACCGACACTCTGGACGGCTTGTATAACATGGTCCCGGGGGTTGGGCCTCGAGAGTGGCAGCAGTGCGCCTTGGGTGACCCATCAGTTTTTTTTTTGTTTTGTGAGACCTGCCTTTTTCGGCTCATACCATCCTGCAGATGCGTGGCATTTGTGGGGACCTTGATGTGCCTTTCTGCTATCATTCTTTTTCCCCGAATAACAAACCCCTAAAACCCCCCATTTTGACCAATGGCAACGACCAAAACGACGTGCCGCCTAAATGATTCGCCCTGCCAAGAAACTGCTTGGAGGTATTTCCTCCGCGGCTTGCGGGGTTGATGACAATCCCGGCCTGCCATTGATTTGCCGCGGGTGAGACCTTACCTGGAGTGCGGGAAGCCTGACGTGTGTGCAGGACGTCGCTGGGCGAAATAGGGCCGAAAGGTTGAACCGCAAGGGCCCTCGTTGACCCGCCGCCAGTCCAGGTGGTGGTGACACAGAAGGATTCAGGATCAAATCAGACCTGGTTCTGCAAGACTGTTCAAGTTTGGAAGATAACACAACTGCGCGATGCCGTCATACCCGCCTGTTGAACCCTGGAAGGGCGCCGACTCCAGGTCCCGGGGTCCTGCAGCCCTTTTTCGTCCCGGAACCCCGACAAAGGGAACCTCGGACCGGCTCGGATTTGTGTTCGACGGATGGGGATGTGTCAGTAGGGATTATAAATCTCCGAATCCCTTCATGAAGGACTCGAAAGAATTTCGAACCGCGTTGAACTTCTCGTATTCTTCAGCAGTAAAAAATAGCCTTGGATGAGTGGAACTTCCATTTGTCCGAGATGACGAGGAGACTACAGACTCAGGTTAATCTTCGATGAGACTCCGCAGTGCCCGCATCTTCATTTTCTCGGTGTTCTTGAAAAAATCGAACTGGATTTGATTTTCTCACGGCGGATAGCAAACCACCAAGTTGATCCACAGCCAAGTAACGAGGCACGCACCAAGGTGGTTTCTTGAACTCCTGAATTCCAAGAATCAGTAGACAGAAGGGTATCACCAACTACTTCTCTTCCTTTCCACAGTAAACGCCATATCTGCCCTGTTCGCCCTCAACCTCTTTCTATACATCTGCCTCCCTTTCCCATCCTAGCCAGAACTTCTTCCCCGCCAACAATGTTTCCATTTCACCATCACTCATCCACTCTCCTCCCTCAGGTATCACACTGAACAGATTGCCCCCAGCCAACACCGCCATTCTTGTCGTAAGCGCCGTGGGACTTCCCACCAGAACGCTCCCGTAATCAACCCTTCATCCTCCATGTGAAAGCCCAACCAACAACCAACAACACCAGCACCGCCCCAAGTAGCCCCTGCAATATCCTCGTCGAAACATTGTCCTGCATCTCCCTCCTCCTGTCGCTGGGGCTCGTCACCGTCGTGGCAAACTCCAGCCCGGCCTCCGTCTCGCCTGGTTGCGGATCAGCCAGCGTCACATTGGTGGTGCTGGCAGGCTGCCTGCTCCCTGCCAGGAGCTGCGCGGTGATGATTCCGTGTTGAAAGCGGATCGCATCGCTGACGGCAGTGTCCTGCGATGGGCCACCCAGGGTCTCGCGAGGGACGGCCCAGCGGGAGGTGGTAAGCGTGGAGAAGAAGTTGTCGAGGAGGTCCGTGGTGCTGCCTGTGAATGGTTCGGCGAGATTGGTGTAGATGAAGAAATGCGAGCTTGAGACGGCCTGAGACGCGGTTAGGTTGGTCCCTTCGATCTGGTGGGCCGTTCGGGCGGTGGACTCGATTGGGCGTGGCGGGAATTGCTGGGATAGTTGGTCCAGAGCAAGGCTGGTGAATGTGGTGGCCACGTCGACTGCCTCGTACGAAACGTTGCATCCAAGTGCTGACACGTGTTGAACGACGGGGGTGACCGAGTAGTCCAGTTTACCCCCTGTGGTGAGAGAAATCAGTTTGGCTGTGCCGAAAATAGTTGCAAGGTACAGTCACTTACAAACGTAAAGAAGATCGCTACAGCCTTCGACTTGGGGGTACGACTCGTGGCGGTCAGCGTTCTTGGCCACCCCAAAGTATGTCATGTTTGGGTATGTGGTCATGTAAACGTCGTGGTAAGAGCTAGAGGAAAACCTGCGAGACCGGCCACACTCCTCGCCCTCTATCCAAATACCGAGCGGGTTGACGAATGACAGTTCTTTGTAGCCAATGGAGTGGTTAGTTATGATCCGAGACTTATCATACGACCGGCAGTCCAGCTTGGCGCGGACAGCAGGAATCACCGCTTCTATCACTACCGGCGAGTCGTTGGCAAGTGTGTCTGTCAGCGTCGGAGGCGCCACCTCCAAGAACGCAAGGTGCTCGTAGGTGAAAGTGGAGTACGACGCGTTGCTGTTCAGAATCAACGTGGCTCCAGCCAGCGGGCCCGCATCGTTGAGAAAGAAATTCTTGTCGAAGGACTGATCTGCACGAAGAAGCAACGTTTCCGTCGCTGGCACCCCGGAGACACTGAACAGGGACGCCGCGAACGTCGTAAACAGAGATGCGATGAGAAAGGCTGTTGTAATCGTTAGTGAGCCAACGCTGCCAATCCTGAGATCTCGAGATAGTGTTCGAATGATTGACATATCCAAAAGGTAATCATGAACCTCTTGGTCGTGACTTTGCCACCCTTGAGCGTTGCGTAAGGCTCCAGACACCGCACTACCGAGTCCATGTCCGAGATAACCGTCGACAAAGCGCCTAAAACGAGGGCTGGGACCTGTGTCCAAGTATAGTCTGTTACAATCATGTCAGTACCAGCCATCGCTGCCTTTCAATGTCAGACACCCAGACGTACGAAGATACGAGTCTTGGCTGCCGGCGTCTCCGAGTCCTACAGGAAAGCTGGACTTGCGAAGCGGCAGCTCCAATGCAATTATGATGCCCGCCAGAGCCACCAACACCGTGACTCTCGTGATGGGCCGTAACTCGACAGGGTAATCCTGTTGCCCATTGGCTTCCGGGCGTCCCTTGGGAGGGCCCTCCGCCACTTTCAACTGCTGCTCTGAGCTCGTCTCGCCGATGATAAAGCCCTTTTGTGCCGTGTCCGACCCGTTTGAGACATAAGATTGAAATGTGGATTCTTGAAGATCCTTTTCCAGAGATTTCAAGTCGCTGGCCCCTGAACATTGCAACCTTGAAACGAGCGGACGACTACCAGCCATGACTCGGGCCAGCCCATGCATCGCACTTGGGCTGCAGGGCAGAAATCCATGCCCAGGAACCAACCACATCAGAAGAAGGGTAAAAACAAGACAGACGGCAGTGAGACCTGCCATGAGATGCGCCGTCACCGCTTGGACGACCACTCGGTCCTGCTAGACGATAACGCGCCCCGATAGCGCTCTCGATGTCAACTTCACCAGAGCTTGCTTTGTAATTAGGGCTGTAGACTGCCGATAGTAAACCCCGGCCACTTTCTCGAGTACTTCTCGTTCGAACAGCGACGAGATCGGCATATCCAAGAGATTCTGGCTGCGTAACGCTGTCTCCATAGCCCGATCCATGGTAAGGAACATGCCAGATTGATTCAAGTTGAGCTCTGCCCAAGATGAGCCATCGTTGAACATTCTCGTCTGCAAACTCACTTCATGTGCTGCCAGTATGTCCCACGCGCTGATGGAGTCGAATGTTGAGTTGGACGCTCCCCGGGACCGTGAAACACTTCGAACCCCTGTTCCGTTCCGCACGACATCAACGGCCGTAAGGGCATAGTGAGAGATACAGAGCATCTGAGTCGACTGGTTCAGTACCGAGGCGTTGTATTCGGGACGTTGTGTGTTCCCGGTGTAGTCAGTCAGGTTGCGTGAAAAGTCCGGCACGAAGGTGGTGTTCCCAGCCACCACAAGCATCCTCCTCCCGTCTTCCGCCGGGCTGTCGTCACATTGAACCCCTTGAAATCTTGTAAGGTGAGCGGTACAACTTTCCGTCGTACCCGTAGTGCAGGGTGGCGCTGGAAGTTGAATATTCCTGAGCTCACAGCCAGGCGAGGCGATGGTAACGTTTATCCCATCCAATAGCGGATTCCGAGGGTCTGCAGGCGCTGCCCAGATCATTGTCAGGTCTGCGGGCTGGCATTCCATCCAGCTTTCGAGCCCATCGACCGTGAACTCAAACATGGTGTCGTCTGTGAAATTCCCATCTAGCCGAGCTGACTGGAAGGCGAAATCAGCCGTGACGCCGTCGGGATATGAGATGTTTCCTGCCGCTAGACCAAGATTCATGTAGTGCGCCAAATTGCCCGCCTGACCAAGTAGGTCTCTGTCGGGGACGAATTCGTCTCGCGCCAACATTGGGTAATTGTCTTGAGTGACGGAGACCCGTTCAAGCGTCATGAGGCCGGTTGAAAGGACAATGATAAGCTTGATGATGAGCGATGAGGCCGAAGAGAGTGAAACGGTGAAGTCCTTGTTTCGGATGGACTTGAGGAGGGCTACAGGCGGTAGATCAGACAGGTAATCAATGAAGAACGTCTGTTCAGGGCCGCTGGGTTGACGAGATAGCCGTATCCAGGGGGCAGCGTAGTAACTCTGGTGCTCGACTCTGCCCCAGAGTGCGGCAAGCAAAGTCAGGATGGCTGTGGGGCCGTATGTCCATAGGCAATGTTGGCCCTCGTAGCCGCTCGCAATGCCATTATTGTGATCGGAAAATGCGAGTAGGAGCTCGTAGGCCACCAGGAGAACAACAAAAAGAATGGCAAAGGTCAAAAGTACTCGTCGCCGCAGGTACGATGGTCTCCACGGCAGATCCGAAGTAGACCTCAGCGTTGCTTCCGCAGAAGCCATGAAGAAAGGATTGCGGCGCTGTTTGATCTGAATGGTGTTTTGGAAGGAGCATTCTAAAAGCAGCAAGGAAGACAAGAGATGCGGCGAATTTTAGGTCAACATGGAAGGGGCTCCCCAGCCTCCCCCGCCGAGTTGACCGCTGCCTAAACCATCGGGATCAGGGCTTTGGCCGTTCTGCACTCTCTAGACCCAAAGTTCTCAAGAGCGCATTATGGGTACAAGTCTGAGAGCTGCAAAAGTCCCGCAGCATCCCGCATGGTGGCTTTCGTGGGGCAAACTAATTTGCTGGTTTGTTCGGTACGGAAGCGCCCATGGCACCTGCCCCGGCAGCTGGAACAAAAAATGCCACTCCCGTCAGCATCCCAACAATGAGAAGGCCGCTTAAAATACCCTGAGTTGATAGGATACATAATGACATCCGAACACACGGTATAACTTCCCAAGCAATCATGCCCTTCAAATTCAGGACTTTCGAACGCGTTCGAATTCTCACCGCTCCCTTCCTCCATCGTGAAAGTCTCCCGGGGACTTCCGCGTCAATTTTCTGTCCAGCGCTTTCCAGGACCTTAGCGATTGGCCAGACTTGCAGGCGATACGGAAATCCGATCCTTCCTTGGGGGCCAAAGGCAGGTACATGTATTATCACGGATTCTCCCACTTCCCGATCACACGCTAATGCCCAACCGATCGGTGAACTTGTTGTTGAACATGCCCGTCGAGTTGAAGTCCCTGTACACGTCGTGCCACTTTTCAAAGTTTGGATACCAAGCGCGCACGTCTTGGGCCGTCACAAAGTCGAGATCAAGACCCCAGTGGACTCTTACCGACGTCGACTCGTTAGTGCACATGCGCTCCTTGACCTGCTTGGCCAAATCCTTGCCTGTCTTCAGGCCCACTAGCATGGCCAGCTCAATGGTGCATGTCATCCTGCCAGCCTGTGGTGCGAGATAGGCATCCGACGCTGCGACGAAGCGGATCCCCAGAGGGCCAGCCATGTACCTGCGTCTGTCAGTGCATTCCAGCCGAGTCCTGAGATGGAGAGACTCACCACATGTACTTGAGCGCCTGCTCCTGAAACACCTTCAACAGCTTGTCAATGGTCGGCACGCATTGCGTCGCATCGCAATGCAACTCCAACGCCATGCCCTTGATCTCGTTGGCCGCGCCCAGGGAAAAGATGTTGTAACTGTTGTCGACATACGGGCCGTCGTACACCAGCGTCATAATAGCTTGGTCAATAACCAACGGACTCACAAACGGAATCTTGGTCAAGAAAGCCACCAACTCGGGTGCCTTCTGGATCGCCACCTGCTCCAGCAACACTTCCAACCAGTCCTGCCTCTGTCCCTCGCTCTTGGTACTCTGCGGCACCCTCGTCCTCTCCACCTTGACGCAGGCGTTCCTAAACCACCGCGTATACGGATTCAGCACCAGCTCAAAGTGATCCACCCCACCCACCAGCGGCGCAACAGGCTTCCACAGCTCAGGGACAAGTTCCTTCCTCACCTCCTCCCACGTCGTCGACGACCTGACCTCCTTGATCTTGAACGCATCCACCACCTCGAGCACAAACTCATACACCACCCCAAAACAGCCCATCCCCGTCAGCAGCGCCCTCCAAACCTCGCCCTCCTGCCTCAGCTTCGCAGGGACACCATCCACTGTACCGCCCCAAACGCTCGTAATCCCCTCTCCACTCTCAACCTGCACCACCTCGCCCATCTCCGTCACCACAACAATAGCCCTAGCCATCGAAGCCAAAGGCCCCCACGTAATCCCACTCCCGTGTGTCCCCGTAGCCAACGTCCCGCTGACAGTCTGCCCATCATATCCGCCCTGGTTCGGCAATGCAAGTCCTCTGTTCCCGAGCTCCAACTTCAACGCCCGGGTGGTTATCCCAGCCTGCACTCGCAACAACGTCTTCCCCGGCTTGATGACGCCGTTCTTGAGAACCGTAGCATCCACGGCTCTCACATCGTTCAGAAGGACCGGATTAACCAGGACTGCACCATCCGTCCGCGCAACAGAGGAAAAGGCATGGCCTGACCCGATGGCACGCACGCGGAGGGATTTGGATCGCGCGTCGTTGATGATGGCAATGAGGGCTTGGAGGGTAGCTGGTTTGGTTTTTTGAAGCGGGGTACAGCGTTGTTCGCCGATGGAGTTGGCCCAGTCTGCGTCTGCGTCTGTGAGAGGAGGCGGGACCAACGGTGGCAAGGGAGAGAGGGAGGATGTGGTTGGTGGTGGAGGCGTAGTTGGGATGGCGGAGGAGGAGGCTTTGAGGAGGGGGATGATGGTGGAGGGGTGGGCTTGGAGCTGGGATTCGAGTTGGGTTTGGAGGGCTTGGGCGGGGGAGGTGAGGAAGGTGGTTAGGAGGGAGGATGGGTCTGGGGCAGGTGTGTCGGGTGTCGAGGGTTTGGGTTTGGGTTTGGAGCCGAAGCAGCAGAGGAGGGAGGACATGTTGACAGCAGGGGTGAGGTACACAAGGTTCGTAGAGTTGTGCGCTGTGAGCTGGTGACGAATGAAAAGTGAGGTTGAAAGTTAAAAAAGATGAACGCAGAAGGAACAAGAGACGTAGTCGTTATAAGGCTGATTCATGACTGCTTACAGTGTCACATGTTCAACCATGCATGGCGTCGGACGTTACGCCAGTATAGTGAGGCTGCGACCGGTCTCGTCTTTGGTCGAATAAGCGGCCGCGGTGAGCCGACACGATGAGCCGTCGTAATTGCTTGAGGTAAGCCCAAGGAAGGCAGGTATGTGCCCCTCCAACTTTGTGTTCCCCTCGAATGCGCCACGAGAAAACCCCGCTTTTTCTCTCCTCGCAAAACAAGCATGGCAAAATGCAACACGCAGCACCAGCCCAAACCCTTTGCGATTATTGTTCAAAGCTGCCTTTAAATGCCATAAATTCGTCTCAAGTGGGTTTATGGGAGCTGGGCACGCTCGATCGAATCAGACACAGCAGCAAAAGTTGCCCATTTTGCCGCCTCATCAACAGTTTTTTGACTTACGACCACATCAAGGTGACAACCCATTTTCAGCCCCAGCCCGACGAAGTCCCTGTAGGCCTCCGCGATGGCGAAGAGTCAACCAACACCTGGAAGGATGTGAAGCTACACAAGGGGTACAAGTCGGACACGTTAGACCCAGACGCGTTCTGGGTTCGTGGACTCTTCGGTATCTGGTTGTGTGGTGTTGGCGCCATGCCGATCGGCTCGCCGGGGTTGCTCTCTCCGGGGTACGACACATTGAAACATTGGGGCTTGCAGCCGTCGCCCGCGCCCGAGGTAGACATAAGTCGGCTCACGAGATGGATATCCAGCTGCGACGAGCATCACTCGCATCGCCCGTCCAATGAACAAGAACCCTGCCTCCTTCCGCCCGAGCCGTTTGCCACCTGCTTTCCCGGCTTACAAGTAATCCGCTTCCTCGATCTGGAGCAATGGACCATCACGGAACTTCAAACGATACCACAATACGTGGCATTAAGCTACGTCTGGGGTTACGCCCCGACCGTTAGTCTCACGACTGCCAACAGGCAAACGCTGTTACGTGCCGGAGGGTTAAGGAAAATGTGGAAATACATCCCTATGACCATCAAGGATGCCATGATGCTAGTCCAAAAGCTGGGCTTCAGGTATCTTTGGATCGACGCCCTGTGCCTCATCCAGAATGACCCAGGCGATCTCAAACGCGGAATCGACGTCATGGATGCGGTTTACGAACGGGCCTGGCTTACCATCGTCGCAGCTGAAGGACACAGCGCCGACGCGGGTCTGCCCGGCATTCGTAAAGGGTCTCGGGAAAGCACTAGTACTACAGTGAGGATAAACGACCAAGTGTCAATGGGCCTTTATCTGGGACTGGATAGGCTGCTAGGAGCATCGGTGTACACAACAAGAGCATGGACGTGAGTCAAGCATCAGCGTCGGCTTCTTTTACATTGGCTAATGTTTGTAACCCGAACAAGGTTTCAGGAGCAACTTCTCTCGCGCCGAGCGCTTTACTTTGTCGGAGGTCAAGTATTTTTCCGATGCAAGAACGGGGCAGCTTCTGAACAGCTCATCGATGAAATTAACATGCCACCACGCTGGCACCACATGAACGACGGGGGATGCATAACCGCCCCTAGGCCATTGCCCACCATAGTGGGCGGGAAGATCAACACGATTCGGTCATCGGGTGGATATCCCACTATTCGCAGCGGATCCTCAGCGACGCCGGCGATGTTCTCAAGGCATTTTCGGGTATCACACGACAAATATCCAAATTCGCAAACTGTCGCTTTTTCCAAGGCCTGCCCACGCTGTACTTGGAGGGCTTTCTGGCCTTCATGTCAGACAAGTGCATCTTGCGCCGCCGCTCTGGCCTCCCCAGCTATTCTTGGGCAGGTTGGACAGGGGGGATTGTTTACAGGCTAGCTTTCTACAACTACAGCCTAGGCGAGCCCCGAGGTGAAAGATGGATTATTTGGCATGAGAGGGACGCCGACGGAAGCTTGCGTCCCATATTGGACCCGAGCCGTACCAATCCCTCCGAAGAAGAATTTCTCTTCATTGGCGCCTACTTTGATTTCACGGAATATCCTACGACACCTACCCCACGACCAAACTACCTACGACGAAACTACCCCCTTCTTCAGTTCTGGACCGTATCCGCACACTACAAGCTCAACATCACCGACGTTTTTGGAGGGGTGGCAAGCATACTGACAAGGACCGGGGAAACAATCGGCGACGTCTACCTCGACGGCGTCGATGAAACCCTTTTCTTCACCGCTGAAACGCAGTTTGAGTTTATACTTTTGGGATGGATACGCCCCAGGTTCATCGTTATGTTGTTAGAATGGCAAGAGGGCGTCGCGGAAAGGCGAGGACTAGGTCGGATAGAGCCGAGTGCTGGGCTTTCGGACAGTTTGGAACCAGGACCACAGTGGAAAGAGATTGTGCTTGGATAGCTAGGCACTTTGTCAAGAGCACCCTCTGTTACTCTATTGATACGTGCACAAGTTTTCCCACATACCATCCAACCCAATCCAACCTAGGAAATCCAATCACAACAAACAAAATCATTCCCCCCAGGACAAACCGGATCTACTCATCATCATCATTAGCTCAAGTCCCTACCCCAACTTTCGCACTTGGCGTCAACACCCAGCCTTGAAGATGCCAAAAACTCACCATCCATGATCCTACTCGGCGGCCGACATCCATCCTTCCACACACACAGCGTCCCACCACCCTTTCCGGGACACCCGTTCGTAATCTGACATCCCCAGATATTATCCGCATCGCTCGGGCACGGATAATTGCCCGGTGTACCCGCCCACGCAATCCCGCCGAACGTGTTGATGCACGCGCTGCGGTCCAGACAGATGCAGTAGTTGTCGCCGTGAACACCGGAACAGCGGCCGCCTGGGTAGGCGAGGGTTGCTGGGATGGAGAGGAGGGAAAACAAAATAGCAGCCGTCACCTTCATATTCGGTAACTTGGAAAATTATCGGTCCTTGTTTTGGCTTGAGTTGGTAGGACTCGATGACCTGGCAGGTGGAGGGAAGCTTTATACCCAACCAAAACGTGCCCGTTTGTCAGAGCTGACAACACCGGCGAAAACAGAGCAGCATTGTGAGACGTTAAATACACGAAATATATGCAACATACCCTATTCGATCAGAGAATAAGATGAGTTGTCAGATCGGAGCTTTGAGTCTCCCCGGGTTCAGTGGCTGTATTACCCGGTTGAGATTGAGTTGCAGTTTGGAGGCACATGCCAAGGTGGGAGCTTCCTTTTTGATCAGCGCCACTGTGGTTTACGGTGAGAATCTAGTGATTGGTTTCATTTCCGGATAGGGAATTTGTGACGTAAATAATATGGAGTATACCTAGGTAGCATGGCATTGATGCCTGACTTGGAGGTGGTGAGTGACGGAGAAGCTGGGTGTCAACACAGCAGCTTATTCGTGACTAGAGTAACAGTTTCAACTGGCTATTCTTTTCAACAGGATGTGTGAGATTATTTGACCACAATTTAAAAATGAATTTGTCGAATCAAACGGCACCAATACGTTGTTTTATTCCTAACGCGCGCATACGTATTGCTTCTATAGTGGAAAATAATGCTATTAGGTCTCGAGGGAATTCCTTAACGCCTTTTAAATTATGTCACAAATCCACAGAGGATTCAAGTAGACACCTAAGATTAAAAAAAATATAGCTTCAGTTTTTAGTTAGCAGTCAAAGTCAAAACAAAACAAGTGGACGTATTAATAATAGGTCCTGTTTTTAGCTGAATAAAGATAACTAGCTACCTGGTTGCACATATAACCCTGGCATGATTAACCCCATGTGCCGCCACCACCGCCAGACCGTCCAACCCTCTTCTGTGCACTAAGGCGCCAATCGTCCTCGCCTTGAAATTTATTATACAGTGGCTGGATCCGTTCCGCTGCCTTGCGTTTCGATAGCTTATCTGTGGGCGCCACCTTAAAGAACGTGGGCGCCGCATCGGCAAGCCACTTGGGCTCGATGCTGGTGGTGCAATGCATGTACTCACGTGTTGTGAGAACAAGCGTGTGGTAAATAACCCACTCGGCTTGCTTCCCAAAGAGAGCCGAGCTCGGATGTAGATACACCGGTGTGCCTTCGATGAGTGTTTTGTAGCCTTCTTGGGGATCCTTCCGAGCCGTGTTCCGGAAGAAACCACTGCACAGCGTCTGGCGGACCCGGTCCGTCTCGCGGCCGCAGCTGACGATTTTGTGCCGGTGGCGATCCATAATCATGACAATCTGATCACGGACATCTTTTGCCCTCCGCATCGATCGAGCCTGGATGAAATTCTCAAAGCACCACGGGTTGGAATAACCGTTGTTCTTCCACGAGTTGTAGACGTTGAGGAGAGTCAGATGGTCGCCATGGGGGTCGTGGAACTTGGCTTTCTTCTGATCAGCTTGGTTCTGTTTCTCCTTGGGTCGATAAAAGACGTTGGGGAGGCTGAGCATGGCGACAATGGTGACCACCTCGTCCGAGCAGCCTTTGTCAACCGACGCCAGCAGGACCTTGGCCAGGGAGGGCTCCATGGGGAAGTCGGCCATCTTCCTGCCCAGTCGCGTTAGAAGACCCTCATCGTCCAGCGCCGCCAGAGCGTAGAGCTCCTCGAGGGCCGTAAGCATCGTGTTGACCGGCGGTGGATCCATAAAGTCGAATCTAAGCAGGTCGTTGATACCCATGGCCTTGAGCATCAAGATGGTGTTGGAAAGATTCTGCCGCTGGATTTCAGGAATCGTCGTCGGAAGCATCTCTGACTGGTAAGCGGCTTCCGTGTAAAGCCGGAAGCATTTGCCTGGTCCTGTCCTGCCAGCACGGCCAGCTCGCTGGTTCGCCTGTGCCTGTGATATAGGGGTCACGACAAGGGAGTCCATGCCGAGTTTCGGGTCGTAGGCATTCTGCTTGACGAAGCCAGGGTCGACGACGTATTTGATGTGGTCAATGGTAATAGACGTCTCGGCAATATTGGTGGCAATAACAACTTTGCGGCTGCCAGGCGGTGCTGGCTCGAAGATCTTGCTTTGCATCTCGCTAGGGAGTGCTGAGTAGACGGGCAGGATGATGAGCTCAGGGACACTTGGCCCTAACGCCTTCATTCGTTCGTACAGGATCTCACAGCTGGTATCGATTTCTTCTTGTCCGGTCAAGAATAGAAGAATATCGCCCTTATCTTCGGTGAGATGGATCTGCATGACCGTTGTAAGAGCCGAGTCCAGGTAGTCGGATTCCGGTTCCCGAGAATACAGGATCTCGACTGGGAATGTTCGGCCTGGGATCGTAAAGATGGGGCACGAGTTAAAGTACTCGCTGAACTTGTCGGCATCCAGAGTGGCGCTGGTGACGATAACCTTGAGGTCTTCCCTCTTCTTTAGCGTCTTCTTGAGCAAAGCGAACAGTACGTCGGTTGCAATTGTCCTCTCGTGGGCCTCGTCAAGCATGATGACCGAGTAGCGAGCTAGATCTGGGTCCGTTAAGATCTCGCGCTGCAATCTTCCGTCCGTCATGTACTTGATCTTGGTCGCTGGGCTGGTGATGTCCTCGAATCGAATGGTGTAACCGACCTCCTGGCCGAGTTGGCACCCGACTTCTTCTGACACACGCTTCGCAACCGAGATGGCAGCCACCTGACGAGGCTGTGTGCAGCCAATGATGCCGTTGTTGGTGAAGCCAGCCTCAGCAAGGTACTGTGTGAGCTGTGTTGTTTTTCCAGAACCAGTCTCGCCGACGACAATCAGAATCTGATTTTCCCTGACAGCCTTGATAAGCTGTTCTCTGAAAGCATAAACAGGAAGTGACTCGCGCTGCTCCTTTATCGTCATGTTGGTTCGTCTGCCGAGAGACTGATCCTTGGGCGCGAGCGCCCGCTTCCACTCGGGGACTGATTCCGGGGCCGAAGAGGGAGCTTGTGAACGTTTCCGTAGGTCGCTTCCGAATACGCGTTGTTCTGGATTGGCCATCGGATCTTGCCACTGCGATGACAGATCAACCTTGGTTCCCTCTGCCTTCTCTGCCGCCTCTTGTTGCCGGAGTTCCTTTCTCTCCTTCGCCAGATTTGTGCCAGCCACGGCTGCTCTGTTGAGCGAACCATCAGGAGCCTTGACCACGCGGATTGGCGATAGCTCCAGGGACTGTTTGGTCTGGCCTGCAAGGAATGGTGGCTCTTCGTCTCGAACCTCAATATCCACATCCTCCTCCAGCTCTATCTGACCCTCGCCCTTCAGTGTCGCGTGATATTCTTCCTCCAGATCCGGGTAGTCGGAGGCCTTGGCGATGCCGGCGGCAATCATCTGCCGGATCTCCCATCTCTCGGGGGACGTCATCCTCTTCTTGTTTTTCCGAGCCACGGCAGACGCCTGGAACGATCCATTTGGCTCTGGCACCGCCATCCCTCCCATTCCACGGCCTCCAAGAACCTCCATGTTCGCGCCAGACCCCAGTCGCATCTGCGGCGCCAAATCATCACCAGTTTCTTGGTCGACGTCCTTCATCGATAAGCCTATCCGATTGCCCTCGATCTTCACAACTTTTACTTTAACGTTCTGACCTTTCGCCACGACGTCCGATGGGTGGTCAACCCGATGACCAAAGGCAGAGATGTGTACCAGGCCATCGACCTTTCCGCGCACGCCGTGGATATTCACAAAGGCGCCAAAGTCCTTGATGCCCGTAACGTGACCATCATACACCTTGTAGAGCGTCGGAGTATCGTCGAGCTCGGGAGGAGGCGGTCGCCGGAACACCTCGTCGTCGTCATCGTATCGCCGCCCATGTTTTCGGCGCCCTCGGTGTGGGGATCTTGACCTCGACCTCGACCCGGACCGGTATTTCTCTGCTCGCTTCCGTCGTCCGCCATCTCGATAATCGTCGGGACTTCGACTCCTCTTTTTCGACGGTCGGTCGGCCTTTCGTGGTTCTAGGTTCTCGAGTAAGGCTAGAGTGTCGTCGATGGCGTCCACCTCCACCTGCACCTCCTTGTCGGGGATCGAGAGGCCCTTGAACACCTTGGTCTTTTGCTCTGGCGGGACGTGGCTGTGTTGACCTTGGCCATTCCGTTTTTTCTTGAACCTTGGGTGCATCGCCAAAACTAGGCGATCTATACTATCGATCAGGCTTGGGGGCAGTTCCGCCCCAGCCATTTTGGCCTTGAAGTCATCGAAACTAGTGGCTTCAACGCGTTGGGCGATGATGTATTCTGCCAGCGTTTTCTCGCTGACACCTAAGTGGTTCTGGATTTCGGAGGCAACTTTTGATACCAGCGACAATAGATCCAGGGATTCCAAGTCGTCCATCTTGGTCGATTGCACGTTCGTCGTGTGGTGGAGGGAAAGAGGGAGTGGTGCCGCAACAACTTTGAGGCGCTGACTTTCGCGACGAAAGTCAATTCTGCCTCACGCCACCGCCTATTTCTTGGCAAGCTCGGAGCGGAAATGCGCCATACAAAGAACTGCACACCTTGCAAGATATAATCGCGAAGGAAAGTTTTGACAAGCGAAGGACACCTTGAAATTCGAAAGACATCGAGTAAATATTAAATATTTTAAGCGCTTTCATAAGAAGTATTGCATTACATGAATTCAATATCGTGTTTACCAAGACATTAAGTGATTATTGAGATCCCTAATGGCTTTTTTTGTACGCATAGCGCATCAACGGAAGCTTGAGCCGGATTTCCAAAGGCATTGGTCAACTTTCCAGAGGCCTGAAAATAGTTATCTGTGCCTTTCAAAACGGGTTACAGGTCGAGACTCAGGTGCCGACTGGATTTGTTGTGAAGTTTGGACATTTGAACAGCCCCAGCCAGTATGTTATTCGACATGCGGGAGCCGTCGTTGATGCGCCAGATTAACTGCTGTACTAGCCTCGAGCGACTCCTCTGCTTTTTTTCTAATGTGATTCAAGGGTTTTGCAATGCTGACAGAGTGTCTACCTTATGTTCACAAGCTCTGAGGGTACAGCCTCACGGATACTTCTCTAGCCATCTGATAATAGCGTCAACGCAAGCTATACATCCAAGCCCCACCCCCCCCGACCTGAGACCACTACAAGGGCCTTGGCAGCGCTGCAAGGCTGCGCCAGTGGGAGCTATCGACGTCACTGCGCCAGGCGAGTCTCGAAGCAGCGGAGAACCAATGCGCCTCTGTCGTCGAAGCCTCATCACTAGACCGGCCGTCGGGACGTTGGAAAAAGCGAGCCACTGTTTGATGGGTTGGACGCATGCTGTCGTTTGCGACAAATTTCGTTTTTACTCTGGTCCTGCGTTTCCATCTGCATTTCCGGTATCGCGCGGCTTCATGTTGCAGAATCTGCACAGCTCAGCTGAGGGTTGCTCCGGGGCGACTTGAAGCTCCGTTGTCCGGGAACCACAACACGTGGTTCACCTTGACAGCATTCCGAAATATGACCGCGCATGCCAATTAGCAGAAGCTCAACTACAACTCCCAAGAGTGTCCAAGAGAAAGGCTAGGAGGTTGCTCCGGTTGCTTGGCGTCCGTAGTTGGACGTGAGCCTCGCCCGAGCACGCCAGAGCCACTGGTCCGGGTCTTTCGCTTGGGCTGACCCCAAGACACCTGCAAGCTCTATCAACGACATTCCGAAGCGCCGCTAGGGGTCGCAACGGGAGACAGACTCCTGTGCGCACAGTTGGGCAGCCAACACAATTGACTGACCCTAACCCTGGATCTTTAAAAACCCCGCAGTGGCCGGGCCCTGCCGATGATTTTAGTGGCGGTTGCCTCCTGATCGGTCGCCAAGCCTGGTCCCTCATGCTGCATTACGCAAGCCGCCCTGATGCACATGGAATGCGTGACTCTCAGCTGCCTTTCTCTCTAAAAGAACACTCCATCCTCCACCCGCCATCCCTGGCCATCTCTCACCTTTGATCTCATCGCGAATCTCCCAGAAACACCTCCACGAAATTTACAACGTCTTCCGCGACAGAACCAAAGAGTCACAATGTGCGGCGCAGACTGCTTCCTGGGCTTTATCGCCATCCTCTTCCCGCCACTCCCTGGTGAGTCTCGCCAAGCACTCCGCAACCACGATCGGAGATGAACCACGTTCCAAAACAACGTCGCTTCAGCGTGATGAATACGAGGGACCACTATCGCTAACTTCTCCTACAGTCTGGGTCAAGCGCGGTATTTGCTCCGCCGACTCCCTTATCAACATCCTCCTCCTGACCCTCGGCTACGTATGGCCCCTCTCGCGACCTCTATGCTCGTCGCGCTGACACTCCTGAACAGGTCCCTGGTCTGCTCCACTCGTGGTACATCATTGCCAAGTTCCCCGAACCCGAGTTCCAATATGTCGGGCCCTCCGATGCCGAGAACGGTCGCGTCTACGTCTTTGTCCACGAGAGCCGCTCGAACGGGCAACAACAACCGCAACGACACGGGCAGCCGCAGTTGCAAGCGCAGCCAAAGCCTCATGGCAACATGAACTACGGCACCACCAACACTGCGAGCTCCTCGTCTGCCCCCGCGCCGGCGCCGGCGCCGCAACCACAGCACCATGACGATGCCGGTGAAGGCTCCAGCGACGCTCCCCCACCAAGCTACGCACAGGTTGTCGCTGGGGACCATAAAATCCAGAGCAAGGACTAGGACCCCAATTTCGGTTGCCAGCGAGAATGCTGTCGGCGCTTTGAGGGACAGCAGCAGCGGAGGTGCATGTCTTCGTGGATACCCTGGAGAGGAAAGTTGTGGTGATTTACATAGGGTTGATTAGGTGGTTTTCTTTGTTTTCACGGGTGGCATGGAATTGGCGTTCAGGCTTGTGCAATTATTTATTACACGCTACCAGCACATCGGTCAGCCCATGGGCTTGACTAAGGAACCAGAGCCATCTCCACCTCACTGGCTTGACGAAGGAAAGATTAGTTTACGGATACGAGTGAATCGATTTTATGTCCATCTACTAACTCGTCCATATTCCCTCTTCACTGACATCAAGCAGGCACATACGTTCCATCCCTGATCTCCTCATACGCCCATTCAACCCAGTTATAATACTCAATCTTCAAATGCTCCCCAATCCCAACCGCCACCTCCTCTGGCGTAGCACTCGGCATCCACATATCCAACACAACCTCAATCCCACAAACGTTCCCTTTATTGTCCCCGTCCAAATCCCTAAAACTATAATGCAAATCCCCCACCACCTCTCCGCTCCCATCCATCAACGTCTCCTCCCCAACAGTCTGCAACACAAATCCCTTCCTTTCTTTCATAAACGGCTTCTTGACACCCCCGCCCTCCTGCCCCGTCACAGGCGCAAGCCTCGGGACCTTGGAATGCGTCAAGATTGGCCCCCAAGGCTCAACCAGCTCAGCCGCAAGCGTGCCATCGTCGTTTTGGCTAATCGCAATAAAATAGTGCTGCGGATGACCCTCCCATAGCTTATTGACGTGCGTGAACGCAGATGTCGTGAACCAGCCGAGGAAATTGGCGGAGGTGAAGTTGGCGTGGCAATCTGGTGGGATGGCGGTGAAGTGGACGGAGGAGAGGACGCGGGGGGTTGAGTCCGACGAGGATGACAGAATCGAGTGCCAGGCTGTGTTGCCTGTGATGGTGTCGGGTGTCACGAGGGTTTTGAGCTCTGAGGGGCCGAGGAGGGTTTTGAGTCTTTTGAGGGCGCGGCGGGCGGCGAGGAGTTCGAGGGTTGGAGGGGTGGATGGGGGGCCGGCGAAGAAGGTTATGTCGAGGGGATTGTTGATTTCTTGCGTAGAGAGGGTGGAGAAGGAGAGGGGTGGAGGAGAGGGGAGGGGGGAGGAGAGGGAGAAGACGGAGGTGAGGAAGACGGTTATGATTTGGAGGAATGTTGCCATGGTTTGGTATACGGGATGCCTCTGGGAGATTCGGGGTGGGTTCGAAGTACGACGGATAGTAGGCGCGGGTTCTGGGCAAGAGGGACATGAGGGGCATGAGGGGCATGATATACACAGAGACGTCGCAAACATGGGATAATTGCGAGGACCTCGCACCGTCTGCTTCTTTGTTTCCCCTAGGGTCGAGGACCGTCGCCAAGGGTCCCAGCTTCGAATCGGGAAAACGACCGTGCCGTCTGTGGTCATCACACAAAGAAGGCCGCCCCAAGTGACGGCTTCATGTTCAATATTTGACCCTTCTAGACCCCAAACGCTCGCACATCTCACCTGATCACGGCCCAATGCCTCGTTCAAGCTCGATGCGCAACATCACCAACCATACAGATAGATCCTCCGACCCCAATCTCGGATCAAAAACGGCCAACCAGAGACACACTACCTTCAAAAGTCAGCGGACGGGCTGCGGATTCTTCCCAGCCCCGGTGCCCGAGCCCGTAACACACCACGACAGCACGAGACCTCTGTCACCAACAGTCGTCCGAGCCGTCTACTCACATCACAGGAGAAAACAACAGCTGTGCCTTATAAATCACTACAGATCGAGCTAGCCATCAGCAATAGTAGTCTTCATAGGGAATCGTAGGGTTGCATCGAGGTGAGAGAGAGCTTGCGCCGCATGCGCGTCGCTGGGAATGGGAAATTCGTCACAACCATCCCAACAGGGCGGCACAGCAACGAACCTAGAGGAAGTCAATCCGAAGTCAGGCCCAAAGGACGCGAGATGCGTTGTAGCCAGCCTATGCCATCCAAGACATTGCGGTACACTGCCAATAGACACGTGTCGCCTTTATCAATATTCTCCGATGGCCCACGCTCTCCTTAGCGGACTCGGTGGACGGTCGGTTGGCGCCATGAGACACCACAAACGTGATAGATTCACGTGTATTATCTACCTCTCATTCGTGATTTCGACGGCAACATCGATACTCGCCTGAGCCATCTACCCCAGTCCCCCGGGCAAGGCTATCAAGGATACTTCGCCCTGTCTATCTCAAGTAACGTCTTTGTGAGAAGAGGAGACCAAACTAAGATGTCGCTCGGCCTCGAGAAAAGAGAGGTAAGAAAAACCAGAGAGATGGTCCCCTGATGCCATGGAAAGCCATCCATCTAAAAACAAAAAGAAAGAACTCGAGAACGAAAAGAGATCGGTCTAAGGTCAGGCCCCCTCACCCTGAAGGTCTGCGTCGTCGTCGTCGTTCTTGTTGTAGTCCTCGGGGTCTCCGAATGGAATGTCATCAAGTACGTCCGGGTCAGCGTAGGGGTCAAACACACTAGGGGCCGGGCGGTTGTCCTTGGCGGGCATCTTGTACCGAAGCATCAATTCCTGGGGCAAGAAGGTGTAGAAGGAAGGACGAATGGTGGAGACAGACTTGATGAACTTGAAGCCCACATTGGTGACGCAGACCTCAAGCGTGATCTTCATGCCAATGGTAATATTCTCCAAGATTGACTGCTCGAAGAAAAAGGTCTCCTGGGACGGAGGGCTACCATAGGCCCCCTCAGTGGCCGGGTTGTCGAAACCGTCCTCAATCACAGTCTTCCGAACCACCAATGAGCCGCAGGCCTCCAGATTGTACTTCTTACCAAGATGTTGCTTGGCCTGCTTGCAGCGGGTAACAATCTTGTCGTTTGGCAACGAAACATCGACGACTTCATAGTTTTGCTCCATGGTCTCGACGACCAACAGCTTCTTGCGCTTCATTGTCTCGGCAATCTCCTTCGCCTGGTCCAACTCGAAGAGCAAGGCGACATGTGAAGTAAACATAGTGCGAGCAGTCTCCCCGTCCATTTGCACGACCCCAGAATCGAAGTCAAACGTATTCTCCGCCTTCTCGCAGAACAAGGTAGAGGCTGCCTGGTGGAACGACCCTGGAAGGGCGTCGAGAAGCTCGGGGATCAACGGCAGCTCCTTTGCGGCTCTCTTGCAAAGCTCCTGGGCCTTTCGGAGATCTGCAGCGTACTCAGGGCAGACATCGTGGCGGTCGACGTACTTCAGAAAATTGGAGACGACACACACGACCTGGTCAATGCCACGGGGGTTCAGGGGTGTCAACTGAAATATGTGGTCGGAGCTGGTCACATCGGTCAGTAACGCTGCCGAGGGTTTGACCAGTTTACCCACAGGAATCCTGCCACAACACCGCTGAAGTCAACCCTCCAGTGCTCGGGGAAGTCCGGGTTGTAGAAACGAGCGTCCCTGTTGGGGCCTCCACCACGCTGAATAACATCATCAGCGGTCGCTTCACGGAGCTCTGACTTGGTACGGTCGTCGAGTTGACTTGACTTCATCTTGCTTGAGCCCGAGAACTGGCGCTGGGTGGCATCGACGCCGCCAAGCATGAGGTAGTGGGAGAAGATGCGTTGCTGCTCGCCATCCAGGCGACGCGTCGTGCGGAAACGCTGGATACATTCTTCGATGCGGTCGACAAAGGGGCGGTGCGACGGATACAACGCTTGCTCCTCTGCATATTGGGCCGGAGTCATCGGTGCGTCGCAAAAGTACTCTAGGGATAGGTGAACAACGGTCCACGTGTGTGCTTCACAGCCTCCTGCGAGATAACGGGCTCTTACCTTCGAAACCAGTTCCCCGCTTCTTGACCTGACCCTTGGGGCGGTTCTTTCTCTTCTTCTTGGTTACCTCTTGCACCCCATTGGGATCCACCAAGCCCATTTGCACCTGCTTGGTCTTCACACCGTCCTTTCTGGTATCATCCCCCACCGTGGCGCGGGCGGGGTCGGACGGTGAGGAGTCTGAGGACATGGTGAACACCAGGATGAGATATCGCTAGCGGTGTGAAGAGTATGCGGCAGGGGTGATCTCCCGTGTGGCAGTGTAGCTTGGTTACCGGGTGAAGTAACCCAGGCAGGTGCTCAACGTGTGGGGTGAGGTAGTGCCTTTGCCCGAGGTAGGTGTCGATGTGACGCACTTCTGCGGTCCACTAATAAGAAAAGAAAAGAGGCCAGGGAGAAGGAGCTTAGAGAAGCTAGAAACGCGCTTCCCGCAAGCGAGCTTTTATTTGCGGTATTGTGTGCGAAGGCAACACTTGGGATCAAACCGCCGGAGGGGGTGAATCGCTGGAAGAGACAGTTTGCAAGAAGCCTTGCTTCCGGAACAAACGTGGGGCAGCAAAAGCGAAGAAAACCACGAATAGGAAGCGTAACTTGGGACAGAAAGAGCAACCTCAGATCTGAAGTTGATAGTCTTCCGTTTTAGGAAGGCACCCTCTTACTCGCCCGTCGTCGATTCACCGGGAACCAAGCCAGCCCTCCCTTGCAAGCTGTGTCTTGGTCAATCCACACTTCCCGCAGCTCTTGACGGAGGCAACTAACAATAGTTGTGAATATTGGCCCCATCTTTTGGTTCACCGTCCCAAGTGCTCGCTAACTCAGAATGAGTCCATTTGAAGGCAACGCTCAGGGGTTTCAACTCGGTCGAAGTTGTCACTGGGTGGCTGCAGCCTGGGCAAACACAATGGTGGAGGCTTGTCGTTCCAATACGTGGCGGCTAATGCACATCTAAGCGCAGGGTAGCTGCCCGTCATCACAAAATTGTTTCATCGCGGGGAATTATGCCCCCGCGATTCCGTTTGGGCTATGGAAAATGAGGAATGGGCATGGCTTTGAAGAGCTGGGGTTGGCGAGGACGGCCTCCGAGATCCATCCAATTTCCATCATGCAAGCGGGCCAAGAAGCCGTCGGCATTCACAGCTGAAGCCGAGAGGTCGCCAACCCCTTCTGAAAACCCACGAGAGCTGAAGATGGAGCAACCGAGGATCGCGTTGAAGCGAATGGAATTCACGTTGGTCAAACGGGTACGGTGAAAGTTTGACTTTGTGGAGCTGGAGCGGTCGTTGAGGCTCTTGGGAGGATCACTTAGGTCCCGCCCCTCACAAGGCTTCAGCTGACGCCCGACCCCTCAGCTGCCTGAAAGATAACGCGCGCCATACTGATACAGATTGATGCATAAGGTGTCGCGCGAAATGGAAGCCGACAAGGACAACTGTGGGCCGTGTTCACCGCGTAGCTGCAGTAAGCGGTGTCGAATTCACGCTGCGTGCCGCAACAAAGTCGAGCAAATCGAGTCGACGAGGCAGAATGGATGGCAAAGTTGCGTGGCTGTGAGCACATTTCTTCCTTCCGTGGCCTCGTCCTGAGATCCGCGATACCGCTATGCGACCAGAGAAGTTTCCGCCACCCCACCTTCACTAGGTCCCGCCACAGCCCTCTCGCATGCAATTTTGTGGAGGGAGCGCTTGTGTTGCAGAAGACAGAATGGGGCAGTGATGGAACCCCCTGCAGCCTGTGCGCGGCCCTTGGTTCGACTGGGGACAGCCCGGTCGCTTGCAGCCAAGCCCTGGCTCGTCCAATTGGCTGCCGTTCCAGCCTAACCACCGCCCTGAGGTTGGCACGGGCTGGCACTGGCGAAGCGATGACGGGACACGGGAGATGCGGAGTCCCTGGCCCAGGTCGAGGGTTCGTCACCACCAAACCGAAGCTCCGCCCCGGCGATTGCGCCCGCGTCCGACTTCCAACATCTCATCCCGCGCCAGGGTCGTCATCCTCTCTTTTTTTTTTTTTTTTGTATTTTGTATAGAAACTCGGTGCCCCCCTCATTCACCATCCACGCTCGACCAACCCGCCTGCGATCCGATCACCGATGCTCTGATCAAGTTTTTGATTTGCCATCGCCTTGCCCGTTTGGATTGCGCTGTTAGCCTATGCCATCATTCCTGATTACGGCCCGCCCCCGACCCCTCCAACGCGCGCCTTGACGATAAAATCACCCTGGTTTCGCCCGCTGGTGCAAACGTCCACAAGAATCGACTCGCTGCCTAGGTAACCCTAGGCCACAGTCGCGAAAATGATGACCAATAAGACTCTTCCCAACCATGCGGACCTCAAACCCTACAGCCACGCGGTCGCCGGACAGTAAGCTCACCACCGTTCCCGGGCCTCTGGACCCCTCCTCCCGTCGAGCGCAAGCATATTGACCATTCCCGACAGCGAGGGCACGCTATGCGACCCGGATGGCGAGCTTTTCATCAAGCCCTGCGTGCAGCAGGAGATCGACTTCTACGAGTCGGCCTTCAAGTCGCACCCAGAGTTCGCCGACCTGATGCCGTGCTACCTGGGCACCCTCACCCTCAATGATGTCACGGACATGCACTCGTTCGACGAGCAGCTCCCAGCGGTGGCCGACCACATGACCCAGCACATGAAGGAGGAGGCGCTGCGCATGGCGAAGGAGGCCGCCGCCGAGGCCGCTGCAGAAGCCGCCGCCGAAGCTGGGGCGCAAAAGGACAACGTCACATGGAAGCCGAACAAAAGCCGCAAGATCTCAACCAACAAGTCCGTCGTCCTCGAGAATGCGGCATACGGCTTCAAGCACCCCAACATTCTCGATGCCAAGCTGGGCAAGCGGCTGTGGGCAGACGACGCGCCGCTGGAGAAGAGGCAGCGTTTCGATGAGATCAGCAAGGCCACCACCAACGGGTCGCACGGCTTCCGCATTGCAGGTATGCGCGTGTTCAAGGGGTCAGATGACCCCGCCGAGCTCGACCGGGAGGGCTACAAGGTGTATGACAAGGACTATGGCAGGCTGCAGGTGAACAGCCACAGCATCGTGGACGCCATCAGACAGTTCATCTTTAATCCCCGGGCTGGCATCGACGAGGATCTGGGTAGGGCGATCGCCGACGCTTTCCTCAACGACCTCCGACGAGTCGAGCGCGTGCTTGCCAACGAAGAGAGCAGGATGTACTCGGCCAGCGTACTCTTTACGTTTGAGGGCGATGGCGAGACCCTCCGCGCCGCAATCGAGAGCATGCCAAGCAGCGCATCATCGGTGGACGACAGGGAGAAGAGCACCACTGTGCCCACTACTACCAAGCTCAAGGATGGCGACATTCCCGGTTTGACAGCATCCCGTGTTGATAGTGCCATCATGCTGGATGACGACGGTGAGATGGTGATTCGCCCGATCGAGAATGGAGTTACCGCTGCCGCCGTCAACGGCGGTGTGGTGGATGCCAAAATACTTGAGAGCGGGACGACTTCTGACTTCGCAAGCGAGATCGAGGAAGTCGAGCTTTGCGATGACGACGAGTTGTCGAACCTGCCAAAGATCTACTCGCTCAAGCTGATCGACTTTGCGCACGCATCATGGGCGCCTGGGCAAGGTCCAGATGAGAACAACTTGTTTGGAGTCCGGAGTCTGATCAAGATCTTCGAGGAGCTTTCTCAGTAAAAGGCGTACACTGGCGTTCGGAGGGGGGGTTTGTTGCGGCCTTGCGCCGCCTCCAAAAGGGGAGAGCGTGTCTATGGGTTTTTTTATGGAATCATGACGACCATGAGTGCTGGACTCGATGTGAGGGATGACGATGCTTCGTTTCTGTCTATACCCATCTTACTGTACATTACCTGAAGTGCTCGCCAGCAATGCTGCGAGCCCCGCGCAATGAGTTCTCATCCATGTGCTAGAGTTTTTTCTGCTGTTGTGTGTGCTTCTTCCTCAACCAAGACCAAAAACCATGCTTACAACGAGTACCGCTGCCAGGCTTTGGCATGGAGCGGCTTGCGCCTCGCCTTGGCTTCATCCTTCTGCTGGATTGGGGCTCAAGTTGCGGTGCTCTGCAGTTTTGCCCGTCCGGGCCGCACAGCACGCCGCATCGCTGCCTTGTTATGCATCCAATCGACACAGTCAGCTTCAATTTTCTATTGGCGACGGGGTTATAACTCAGCGCTTAACATGTGCGCTTTTTTTGATAGCTTGCCCCGGCCGGGCCGGTGGTACGGGCGCCCGTCATTCGTATTACCACCCCGAGTCCCGAGTCATCAACCAAAAGGAACGCTACGGGTAGTACCGAATCAGACTCGTAGCTGAGGTATGATGTGTCGCATCTAAATCTTAGATGAGAAGGCTATTTGGTGAGCTTCCAGAAGCTCCGCCGTTCTGGGTTCGTGTCACTGGCGGGAGCCTGGCGTAAGCCTCGGGTACATCAACAGCCCTTTTGCCCGGCACTTCGTGGAGGATGTACCCTTGAGGCTGAAGCCCGCTGAAATGATTGCGGTAGATAGGGGCGGATTGAAAGCATTGTGCTCTGACGCGCTGGACAAGTCACTTGCCCGGTACCTGGTAACTTGCGTCTCGTATGAGTGCTTCCGGCCGCTCTACACATGGGGCATCACATGGCGCAAAGCCTTTGGATGTATCTGCTGGAATGTGATCCGTATGCCTAGTAATCCCTTTGCGAGTTATTTGCGACGCTTTGTCTTCGTATCCAAGCTCCCTTCGTTTGTCGACGCAAACGCAAACATCGATCGGATTCTAAACACTCGTTCAAGTCAACAAACAAGGTGCAGGTCTGGCTGCAAAATGTGCACAAGCAAAGTTTCATCTGAAACTACAGTACGCCGGAGAACAGGCAGTCTGAGGCGCGTCTACAATCCGATATCTTGAAACCAAGAGCCGACACTTCGTGGAGCACCTTGCTGGGATGGTGAGTGGAAGGAGCGAGCGCCTTGCTCTAGAGGTTGCGCCAGAGCCGATACTGAACTGATTTATTAGATATACGGTCACAATCCATCGTTGGCGGTGATTAGTTTATCGGTGACAAATTTCGCTGCGATGATTGCAATTCGGGAGTGTGTGAGTTGCGTATGAGATATCGGTGTTGCGAAGGTGACCACTAGCTTTTACAGCGCGAAGTGAACATTGAGGCTTGTTTCCGCGAGAATTCCCACATGGAACATACGGATTTGAAACCCATGAGAAGTGATCTCATTGGTCATATGGGCTTCTTTTCATGTTAAACATTGATCCCAGATTGAAGGTCACGTTGGAAGTGTGGTCAAGACCCCTTGTATTTTGCTTTCAGGGGTGCTGTTCCTCCTTCCAGGGGTTATGACAACGGCGCAGTGGGTGCGGGCCCTGGACCGTGCGCCCAGACGTCATCCCGCCCCACTAAACGCGGTTTCTTTGCGAGCTTAACGCGCCAACCAAGAGCCATCGGGCGGCCGAGCAGCAACTGAATTTTAGATACCCTCTTACCCAAACACCCTACCGTTCCCAAAATGTCGATTCCCGGTCTGGGCCAACTGGCGCCGCAGGTAGATGACACCTCAAGAAGAACTTTAGGGCACCTGAAGCTAACCGCCAATGCTCACAGCCAGTGACCTCCGACAAGAAAACCATCAGCCTCCAACCCTACTGGGAGTTCCGATTCGAAGTTCCACGTTCTTCGCCAGGCGTTACCATCCGTCTATTAAATGGCACGGCCGACCGCGATGGCACCGAGCTTGCCGCTAGGAAGAACTACTTCTTTGAGCGCACCAAATCGAAAATTTACACGATCCAGGGCTGTACCCTCGAAGTCACCGGGAACTGCAATAGCTCGGTGGGCGAATACCCGAATATCGAAAGCTCGCCGCTCGTCTCATATATGAACCTGCACTTTGCATTGCATGAGATGCGCTCCACCGCTGCCAAGGCAGTAAGGCATGCGCAGGGTCCGCGCGTCATGGTCTGCGGGCCACAGAATACCGGCAAGACATCGCTCGTACGGACGTTGGCCGGCCTGGCGACAAGGATGGGGTCGCAACCGTTGGTAGCCAACCTGGATCCCGGGGAGGGTCTGCTTTGTCTACCGGGGACAGTGAGTGCGGCCGAGTTTGGGACCTTGATGGATGTCGAGGACCCCCAAGGCGGATTCGGGATTCGGTGCACACCTAGCAGCGGGCCGAGTGCGGTACCGGTAAAAGTACCGATTGTCTATTATTTTGGGCGCGAGAAGGTTGAGGACGATGTGCAGCACTGGAGGGACTTGACAAGCAAACTGGCCAGCTCGGTAAGGGCCAAGGTCAATCATAACATGGAAACTAGGGCGAGCGGCGTGCTGCTTGACATCCCGGCACTGGATATGGAAAATGGAGGGATGGATCTCTTGGTACACGCCGTGAGCGAGTTTGCCGGTGAGTGGACACACCAGAACCGTTTGGTGGGACACAAGGACTGACGTTGCGGTAGTCAATATTGTGGTTGTCTTGGGCTCAGACCGCCTGTCTGCGGACTTGCAGCGTCGGCTGGCTGGGGAAAAGACATCTGCCGGTGAACCTATCACCGTATTGTCACTTGACAAGTGGCAGGGGGTCGCCAACCGAGATGAACAGTTCATGAAGCAAAGCCGGGAGTTCAGTATTAAGGAGTACTTTTTCGGGGACGCGAAAAGGACCCTCAGCCCGTCAACACAATCCGTTAGTTTCGATGATGTGGCTATTTTCAGGGCGCCGGATGGTTTGTTCCCTGTGTCTACCTGAAACCACCGGAGCTGACCTAGATCCAGAGTCTGAGGCTTACGAAGGGCAACCGGTGCTCGAACCTGCGGAGATATCCCACGACATGTCCAATTGGACGTTAGCTGTCATGAACGCCTCGGTTAATGACCCACCCGAGACCATCCGACAGGCGCCCATCACGGGGTTTATCGCCATTGCCGATGTGGATGAAGATAGACGCCGATTAAAAGTCCTCTCTCCGGTGAGCGGGCGCCTTGGAAACCAGCCATTAGTATGGGGACGCTGGCCAGAGCCCTACATCAACTTGTTGGGCTAGAATCGCGGATGGGCGAAATATCATGGTTATTTGGTCACCACGATAGCGAAAATACTAATGACAATGATACCTTACTCAGGATATTGCCAACAAGCAGCGATTCTGCGCCAGATCTTGATAATAGTCCAGATGCAAGGGTTCACAGACCTGGTGATCGGTGAATTGCCCGAGGAGCTGTCGGCAAGAGCGGGACACGACAAAGGTAACAAAAAACGATACAACCCGTGGGGGCTCAGCGCAAAAGTGATAACTTGAGGGGATGTCTCAAACAATCACACTGGTAGGCCGAGATGCAAGCCTTTGTCTCAAGCAGGCGGGCGAGGGGACGGCATCCTGCAGCCAACGCAAAAACCCCGGTCAACTAATACCATTTCTTGCGGTCTGTCGTGCTAGGTTGTTCTTTGGTAGGCTTCGTTGGTCACTGTTTCTCTCCTCAGTAGACCCCAGTTTCTTGATCTCTTGCACATCGCCTGAGATCTTGAAATTCAGGTGTGCCCCTCATTGATAGAGACACATCCCGGTGAAGGGGTTGGTTTCGCGGGGACCTTTCTCGTCACTGGCCCGTCATGGGACGCCACCTTGAGACGCCAGCTGTGTTGCGACAATTGCATCACCTCGGAAGCCAGACGCCTCCATCAAGCTGCATGAGGCCATATCCAATCGCAAGCCTGGCGGATTAATTTCTGCCTGGCAATTATTGTTTGCGTCTGCGACACGTCGATCTGATCGACGCTCCCTTTCAGCTCGGCTTGGCATCAGGTGTCCTCGCGAGGAGCAAGAGCCGCGAAAAGTTCTGTGCGAGCCTGGCTTCCACTTCCTAGCGCAACCGCAGCTCTGGGAATTAGAATGCCCTCGGACCATAAAATGGCCAGTGTGTCCTAGTATCTTTGGAAAACACCAAAAGGAGCCGCGCGTTATCTCCTGTTTTCATCCAGACATGGTTAAAGGCGACACGGAGGCAGATACCGATACAACAGCCTCGATGCGGGATTCTTCGGCACCGGCAGGTCGTCGCAACCAGCTTCACTTTCCGGGCATCTCCGTTTGTTTTCGAGGGCCTGGGATGGCATTCTGAAACCCTTGCTTGAATTCCATGATCCGTCCACACTCCGGGACAAAAGGGCCAGCCTCTGGGTAGGAAATGCACTTCTTGGACGGGGCACTAGGCACACCATTTTCACCGCTTGCGTCTCGTTTTACTTCGTCACTTCACATCCATCCAAGCCAAAGTGACGATCCAATTGGCTTTGCAGTCGTATGCAAAGCCGCAGGGAGGCGTTGTCCACCTCGCGCCGCCAGCTTCAAACTCGGTGGTGGCCAGCTCAGAGAGGTGTATTTGTTCTTTTCCTTTTGGTGAGCAAAAATGTCTTCGGACCCAATTTCCGGTCTAAGCGCTGCACCAAGATGGATTGCCCCCAACTTCTCTGCTCGACAGTCCGCAAAGACGGGAGCGCACCCCGGCGAATTCTCCGTTTGGTGCTCTCAAACATCCAACAGGCCAACAACCACGGCACCACCGTCTGGGGGATCCGAGTTCGCTAAGAGTTTTGCTGCAACTAGGCGAAAGAGCGAAAGACTCTGCCTCCGTATCCCGATCCCGAGGTGCTTTGACCTCATGACTGCTCAAAGCCAATGATGTTGGAGCCGCTGGATGGCGCAACGGCTTTTTGTGCCGCTACGATGACTCCCGCATCGCCGCTTTGAACTCGAGGTAAGGGTGATGCACGGGATCGGGCGACCCCGCGATCTCTGGCAGCCAGCCGCCTTGACGTCGCTCCGCTGCAAGTAATCCCAGTCTCCGTCAGACCTCCTTGGCCTTTTTTTCTCGCTCGGATGGAGCCTATGACGGCCAATGACTTCATGCGATTGCAAAAGGCGGTCTCTCTCATCTTCGCTTGGTCTGGTGTTGGCATTGGTTGTGATGACCCGCTGCGATCTTGGGCCGTGGCCTATCCCGTCACCGCCGCCTGCTAGACGCTGGGCATTGTGAGCTGCGTCCACGGTTGGCGGTCACCAATCCACATCTCGCGGGTCTCGATACCCGCCACCCTTTTCGCCCTCCCTGTTTTGTGTTTTGGCGCTTGGCTGACCAGTCGCTGCTAACCACATTTTTGGGTCGGCCTTATGCACGACCGGAATTGGTCCCGACGAGGGCGTGACCAGGGTTCTGCGAGATCCCAGATGACCCCCCCAGCAGTGTGCTTGCACATCTCATTCTCTCCCTTGCCCCAAAATGACGGGTGCAAACGGCGCCGCAGCATGAACAGGGTTTGCGTTCTTGCGGTGCCCAAACCGGCCCAAGAACCCTTTTTCCTTTTGTCCAGCCGGATCAACTTCACCGGCATTCCTCTTCCTGGATGCTCCTCCAGACCGCCCCCGGCTTTACCAAGGGTATTATTGTACAATGAGCTTGACGTTGATCACTTTCTTCTGCCACATGCCGGTACATGGTTCTGAGGGCTTGCCTCCTCGCACAGCAAGGGTGACGGCTTTGCTTCTTTTTGTCCAAACTAACCCTCGGCTTTGTTGGAAACAAGATCCCCCCCTTAGTGCCTTTTCCCCTGTGACATTACCTTTGTCCTTGCCTGTGCCCTCGATTAACCATATCGACTCCTCGCTGCCCTGTGTGGCGAGCTTGGGTGCTCTCAAGTCTTTCACCACTTCGTTGTTGCGCTGGGAATTTTGGTGAGAGGGAAACCTTCGAGACTTGGCAAAACCCACGAACACTCCTGCCTCCCAACACTCGCCGTGCCAACTCTTCCATCTTGCGAGGAAGGAGCCCCCACAACCTTACTGGCCACCAAGATTGAACTTCTTCGCGCCGGTTTACTTCAAGGTCTCCTCGACTCTTTCCCTTCCACTTGAACAAAACAACACCTCCGCTGGTCCGCCGTGATGCCCTCTCTGTGCACTTGATGGGTTCCGCCCCAAACCCGGATTTCAACACAGGCCTCGCCAACCGGCGCATGCGGCAACATTTATGGGTAATCGACCCTGTCTATCTCGCCCCAGATGGTTTTCTTTCAAGCCCTCGTTGAGGGGGCTCTTGCCGCAACTCGACGGTCTCAACAGGCCGGCGGGGTCTTCGAGGAGGATTACCCTCGTCACACAATTCACGTCTTGACAATATTGTCGCTTGTCTTCGGATCCATCAGCGTGGTGTCGACTCTTTCCGTTCTATACTGGTTTGTCAAGATGAGGAAGAGTTTTCGGCATGAGTGAGAAAATAATCCAACAATCCATCTCGTAGTGGTTCGGCAAAGCTAACACACGCACAGGCTCATCATGTTGCTGATCCAAAGTGACTTTGTCAAGTCCGCTGCGTTCGTTATCTTCCCTATTGTCAGTCTAACACACGGCCCCATCGACTCCAATTCGGCGTTTTGCCAAATCAGCGGCTTCGGGTTGGCGCTCGGGATCGAATCCTCGGACATCGCGGTTCTGCTCATCGCCCTGCACTCCGTCATGTACATCTTTCGGCCCCGGTCTGGTCTCTACCCGTATAGGCGATACGCCTATGCCGTCTACTACCTGTTCCCCCTTGTCACCGCGTCGTTGGCCTTTATCGACGGCCCAGGATACGAGAATCTCGGTCACTACTGCTACCTTCGGGCCAACCGCGGCTGGCGTCGAATGGCCCTTAGTTGGATTCCTCGTTACGTCGTCCTGATCGCACTCGTCGCCATCTACGCCTTCATCTACATTTACATTAGGAAAAGGATGGATGATTACGGGAGGAGGAGTTCTTGTGGTGCCCTAGAGCAACGGAAAAAGGCGGGCATTCCCCCGCTTCCTCGGATATCGTACCACGGCTTGCTGCCGTCATCACCAACATCCCGTCGACCCTCGGCTGCGGAGTCGTCGATATCGGTTAAAGGGCGGCAGGAATCGACTTCGTCTCTTGGTTCGGTTTGGACAGGCAAAACCGACGCGAAGAACCCGAAAGTAACGACCGAGGCGGCTTCTCAACCCGGCCAACATCTCGACTGGAACTGGGCCGGATTCAGGCAACCTCGTTCGTCGGCCGAAAACCCGTTTCCCGACGAAACCGAAGATCCGCTGTCACAAAGCCCCAACCCCGTAGTATCGCCACCTCCCCCCGTCCATTCCCCGAAGGCACCACGCGATAACGGTGCCGACGACCACTCGGACGCTTCTTCAGTTGGGATTCCCCAGTCTTCGGGATACTTCTGGCGCAGGCCCGTATCCCTCAGTGGGCTTCACACCCCCGGCGCCGATCACGCCCCCGCTCGCCGGCCGAATGTCTCACTACCGAACATTATCACGATGTTGCGCAGGGGTCCGCCAACCCCACCGGCGCATGATACACGAACACATTGGAGGCGTCCCCACCAACAGGTCTCTACAACGGCTTCACGCCGTCGTCGCGACGGTCCCACTTCGACAGCGACTTCAGGCTCGGGTACGCCAATCCTCACCTCGGCGCCGTTTTCGTTATTTGAAAGCAACTCCCTGGTCACTCGTAACCGATCCAAGGTGCGGCGGCAACTCCGGTCTCTCTTCGTTTACCCCCTGGTCTACATCATCATTTGGGTGTTTCCCTTCGTGTCCCATATCATGGGCTACGACGACGCCATCCGTCCGGACGACCCCATGTGGCTTCTAATCCTGGGGATCATTTCTCTTTCGGTTCAAGGCACAGTGGACTGTGCGTTGTTCGCCGCCCGAGAGAAACCATGGCGCCATGCGGCAACTGGAGTTGGCATGGGATTCTGGGATGGTTTGGGACACAAACTAACCCTGACCCGTGATGGAGCACAAGCTTCTGGCCGGACCAGGGAGGAGATGATGGTGGATGGACGGCTGGCCAGAGAGAGGAGGGGTGAGGAGGTTGTCGTGGAGAGATCCCAGAAGAGCAGTGCTGGACAGGGAGCAGAGCAGAGGTCAGTTCGGTACTGGTGGGACGTTGAGGAGCGCGGATGGGACTGGGCAAATGATGATGGCCTAGAAGAGCAACCAACTAAAGGCAATGTTGAGAATGATGGTGTCAGCTATTCTAAGAAGTGAATAGGCGGAGGATTTGTTTTGTTTGGCGTCTCCATGGGCAAGAGCACGGTGTTCTGGAACTGGCGTTCTTTTTGAGGTTTTAACTATACCCCTGGTCATGGTTCGGGAGGCATTTTCGGGAGCATTTTGTTGCTGAGCATTTGTACACAGAGTTGCTTCGAGCAGGCAGCACGCCTAGTCAGGCTGGAACAAATTACTACCAAGGTAGCATAGGAATGTTCACGATACCCTCAAATGAGGAGATTGTCATTGCATCTTGGTATCCTGGGGTAGCCCCAAATCTCATGCAAGTTGATTGATTCTGGGCTTGGTTATCCGGGCTTGTTGATGTTGGGCCAGGGGAGCGGTCGATCAGGCTTGGTAGCTAAAGTGACCGTGAACGGATACCCTTGCCGAAAAGGCACAGGATTCTGTCGATCATGGCAAGATGGTGTTGAAGTTCACATGTCTCACAACGGCTAGCAGATTTGCGCGCGCCTGTCATTCTCTTGGCAACAGGGTCCGGCTGCACATCACGGCTTTCCGTCTGGGGAAGACCATGAGCCCGAGACGGCGGAAACCGCTGCACTTTTTTCCCCAAAGCGGGCAAGTCGGTTCTGAAAAGGCCCGAAGTGCTGTGAAACCTTGCTACTCAAAAACACACCTAACCCTCATTGCGGTTTGCCTTGCAGATTGGCGGAGATGGTTTGAAGATCGTGGGGGGGGGGGGGGGGGCGGTATGTACGGGGGATGAAGCAAAGTTTTTTTTTTTAAAAAAAAAAAAAAATTACAAAAAATTCATGAAGATGGTGGTGGGGGAGAAACAGGAGCGGTGGTGGTGGTGGTGCCCTGGAGAAACTTGAGAAAGACGCGCGCCATCAACACGCCGTCTTGCTCGTCGGCGCGGCGGGCCATGCCGCTTTGGAAGACGTCGTCGGAAAAGAGACCCGTTGCGTGCCGCGTCTCGAGGATCTCTTGCATGATGTCGTCGGTGAACTCGGGGTGGCCTTGCACCGTGATGACGCGCCCCGGGATGATGAAGCCGTGGTTGGGGCAGATGTCTGTTGACGCTAGGAGGGTGGCGGTGGGCGGGATGCCGAGGGCTTGGTCGCGGTGCATTTGTTGGATTTTCTGCGGACTTGTGATTAGAGTCTCGGGGGAGATATGATGGGGATGACTGGTGAGGTTTACGAGGGATTCGCGTCCACCAAAGAGGTCTTTGCCTGCTGGCGTCAGGCGGGTTTCGGTCACGCTGACTTCCCAGCCTGCTAGGCTTCGGCGGACGGGTACGCCTAGAGCTCGGGAAACAATCTGGTGGCCGAAGCAGACGCCGATTACGCGGATGCGCGGGTCGGCGATGGCTTTTTGAGTGAAGGCGACGAGGGCGAGGATCCAGTCGTCGTCTTCAAAGGCTGAGTGTTTGGAGCCGGTGATGAGGATGGCGTCGATGTCTGAGAGCGAGGGGTAGGCGGTTGTGTTGTTGACGACGTGGTGTCGGGATAGGGTGAGGACCGAGTCGAGGGGTTGTGGGGCCGCGGCGCGGTTGAGGAGGTGCTTGAAGACGCCGTGGTAGCCGTTGTAGCGGGCGTCGACGCCGGGGAGGGGCGTGTCGGCTTCGAGGATGGCTAGCCTTAGAGGGGCGGTCATTGTGCGTTTGGGATATGTGATTGATCCTTTTTCTAGTTTTATGATCTGTCTGTTTTGTGAGTCTCGGTGTTGGAGGGGGCGGGATGTGATCTCGGATGAGGTGGTGATAAGGTAGCCGCCGGGCCGCTCGGCGGGGCTCATCCAAGGTCCGTTGCCCCTCCGAGAGCGGAGGTCGGCCGGCGAAGGCGAACAACGACGGCAACGTCGTAAAACAAGGGCACACCACTGAATACGGCGAGACGGCTACTGATTTTAAGCTGTTGATAAGTTCAAATCCAACAACGCAAGTCTGGTAACACAAGGGCGCCTGTCAAGCACATTTGACACCTGCCACAGCGACGCCACAAGTAACCCAAGCCAAAATTGCATTCTGTATTGGCGCATTGCTAGAACGTCTTGGACAACAAATTTTCTGATGGGATCTGCTCAACAACCGTCTTGAGCTGTGTGTCTTGTTCTTTACCAACCAATGTCAACCCAGCATCACAATACACCCTAACCCTGCATGTGTTCATGATGCAAATCCCTGACCCCACCATTCAAAAACAGGGAAGTCAACACAGTGCCGCCTCATTCAGGAGTGCGCCCTCTCAACACATCCCAAAGTGATCTTGAGCCACCCTGACGACCAAACTAATACGCTGCCACGGCATACGAGCGCATCGTAACCGCTGCTGCAACCCGTATTTCCACCATCAAGTTGAACGCGAATCGCCCACAAATCACCGCAAGCAACTCACAGTGCATCTCACCCACTCAACCAACATCTCACCATGGCTTCACCCACCCGCGTCTCCCTCAAATCCTTCCTCACCACAGCCCGCAAAGCCCTTACTGCGCCCGCAACCCACCGCCCAAACCCCCTAACCTTTGTCATCGGTAACGAATCAGCCGGTACGTATATCCCAATTCCCGTCCCCATTCATCACTAACGCCCCCTCAGACCTCGACTCCCTCTGCTCAGCCGTCCTCCTCGCCTACTTCCGCACCCACACCCCGCCAAACACGCTGCACATCCCACTCTCCAACCTCCCGCGCTCTGACCTCGCCCTCCACCCCGAACTCAACGCCGTTCTCCGTCCAGCTGGCCTCACCCCCGACGACCTTCTCACCCTGACCGACCTCCCAACCTCAGGTCTCGCCCCCGACCAAACCCGCTGGTTATTAGTCGACCACAACGTCCCAACCGGTCTTTTCCACTCCCAATTCACCTCATCCAGTACATCCGGTAACCTCCTGATCGGGTGCATCGACCACCACGGAGACGAAGCCGTCATTCCTTCTTCATCTGAGACCCGCGTCTTTGCAAAGTGCGGAAGCTGTGCCTCGCTCGTGGTATCGCACTACCGCTCAGCATGGGACTCTCTCGTCTCAGACAAAAACATCGATGCCGAGGTGGCGCATTTAGCGCTTGGTCCGATCTTGATTGATACGACCAATTTGGAGAGCAAAGAGAAGACGGCCGAGTTGGATGTTGAAGCTACGAAGTTTGCCGAAGGCAAAATTGCGGAGAGCCTGGGATACCAGAGGAAGGGTTATCACGACGAGATTCAGAGGTTGAAGGAGGATATCTCCGGCTTGGGGTATCGGGATGTCTTGAGGAAGGACTATAAGATGTGGAGGGATGGGGGACTGAATCTGGGAATGTCGATTGTTGTGCAGGGGTTTGGGTATTTGACTACCGAGACGGGGGATCCAGAGGGGTTTTTGGGCGCGTTGAGGGAGTGGAGGGAGGGGCAGGGGCTGGACGTCCTTGCGGTTATGACGGTTTCGAATCCGGAGGGGAGGTTTACGAGGGAGCTATTGATGTGGGCGTTTGGGGAGGACGCGACCGAGGTCGTGAAGCAGTTTGTGAGGCGGAATGGGGAGGATTTGGGGCTGGAGAGTTGGCGACGGGGTGAGATGGATGAGGAGAGGGATGGGGAGTGGAGGGCGTGTTGGACGCAGAAGGGGTTGAAATATAGTCGGAAGCAGGTTGGGCCTATGTTGAGGGAGGTCATGAGGGATGTTTCTAAGCTGTGAGGGTGTATGGTCTAAGCATCTTGATTGCTTCTGTCGATTGAGCCGGGTTGTAGCTAACTTCCGTGGTTATCATGGTACATACAAATACAGCAGGCCTTTATGGCCACAAAACCAGTACACAACACTACCGTGGTGTTTTCAGAGGGGATGCAGTTCCAACCACAGCTTCACAAATTCTCGTGAGCGTAGATCCTCCTCTGCAAGGCTACTGGTTTTCACCGTCTCAACCATTTGCTCCACGCCAGGTTCAACGATACGGATACAGTCCTCAATCGCCAAAAGCAGCTGCCCTTTGGGCACAACCGGAGGTTGCTCGTTCCACATCTCATCAACACACCAACGAAGGGCGTTGACCACAAGACGTGGTTGGCGTGTCTCTGCGAATTGACGAAACACATGCGTGTACATCTCCTCGGATCGAGCCCTTCCATACCGCGGACGAACACGCCATACCTCCCAGAACTTGTCCCAGTTGCGCGCACAGACATAGGCATCCAGAAGGCGGAGTACTGCGCATTCGGGGGGACAGGGTAAAGCCATGTTGAAGAAGAGCTCCTCGAACTGGGCGACGACTTTCTTGACTTCTGGAAGTTCTGAATCACGTACAACCAATGGTGCAAGCACAGAGATGATGACATCTTGAGCTAGGACGGCTTCTCCACGTGTGTGCATGCTTTCGATGACATCTAGGACAAAGGCGTACTGTTGACTGATAGCAGTGGCGCCTAAACCTGGGATGGCGAGAGTGGCGGATATGAGATCCAGATATTCACGACGGGTGAATGGGTGGCCTTGGAGCTGGGTCTCTTGGAAGGCACTTACGAAGGTGGCCAGGTCTGTGCCCATTGCTTCAGTTTGGTTGATGGTGCTTTGCAGTCGGACTCTGTATTTAAGTTTTTGTGCAGCGGGAAGGTTGTCAACAGCGCGATCAAAGAGGCGTAAGAATGCGGATCCAAGTTGTACCTGTTGGTGAGCTTCGTTCATTGGAAGGGACTCGATGTGTGAGATGAGCCGATCTAATACGGTTGTTTTCGACTTGATATCATAATGTAGAAGTTCTGGCAGGTCACGTTGAACAGCAGCTGAATCGAATGGAACGGGTCCAGGCTTCTCTGCTTCGGATAGCGTAGAGGTGGGGTTAGTCCGGGTCGATCCTAGCGTCTGTCGGGTCAATACGGAGTAGAAACGCCTGCCCGAAGGCAGTGAATGGCCACTTTTGTTCCAGCTATTCGTGTCAGATACAGGGAGATCCGAGAAAGCGTCTCGGTCTGGGTTGTAGTTCTGATCTTGACCTTGATCCTGCTCGGTGGTGATACCCTTCTTCTCCAGGCTGCGCCGTAGTTTGCCGGCCCAGAGCGTCTCCAAGTCCAATTCCTTCCTCCGAGACTCCACCATGACTTGCACAACGATTGTAGTCCCCATGTGTGGAACGCCGAATCCTGTTGGCGTGCCAGCTTCATCGGTCACTTGCATCTCCTGTTCCGAGGACCCAACCGTGCCAAGATTGACACAAATCCAGCCCGTCGAAATTCCATCGTCTCCGCCTGGTGCCGCTTTGGCGCTGCCGAGCATCTTCGCTTTCCGGGCCTGTCGTCGCAGCTTCGTCTTCAGCTCGTTCCGTCCCAACAATCCATCTGCCTTGGCAGATATACCGCGTCCCCGAAGCCACCGCACCAACCGGTCCGCAGATACATGCAGATGCCTTTCGCTTCGGGCCGTGCCGAAGAGCATGATGAGGTCGGGGCCGAGGGCCGGAGGGGGATCGATTTCTCGCAAATCCGGCAAAGAAAGATCATCGAGACCGAGATCGTCAGATACAAATTTTATCAGGGGCTCGAAGAGTTTCGGCGCGCCCTCTGGAATGTCTGGCAAGGGAGGAGGCTCGTGAAGAAGCGTTGGGTGTCTCGGCGGCTCCACTTCGAGATACCACGGGACGGGTTCGGCGGACTCGTTGGGTTCCGAAGATGAGGGCCCGTCGTTCTGTTGAACCGCATGCTTTTCCGTCTGTTCCTCGAGTGCGAAGCCTTTCAAGGCTGGAGCGGTGGGTTGGAATGTCGAGAATCGAAGCCCGGTCGCGTTGAACGGCGCGCTGCGGATCGGGCCTCGCTGAGCCCGGATTGGCGCAGCATCTGTCAGAAAAAGGCGCAGCGCCGAAAAACGGCATGCGGAGCACCCAATTGCCCTTAAAGTCGACCTAGCACTCATGGTTAGAGTCGCGAGGAGCTGTTGTGCAGACTCTTGGAAACTAGAGAACGACGGAGAGGAAGAATGAAAGTCTCAGACGCAAGTGATGCTAATCGCCAAGGCGTCCAAGCTTTAGTGCCGCTGGGCGCAGGGGTCTCGGCCGGCAAGTGGGGGGAGCTTGATGCCAATGTCCAATCAGACGCGCAAAGAACTTTTCGAGAGCATCGCGGCGGCAGAACCTCAACGGCAAAAATTTGGGCTTGCGGTCCTTGACTTTTGCTCCCCTGTATCCCACGTTTGGTTTGTTCCAAGGCGTGTTTTTGCGAATGTTCAACTTGCCCCCTCGTTACCAAGGGCCTATTTCTTGCTTGTATTATATGTGTTCTCATATTCCCTTTTAATCTGTGTTGATGATTTGACGGATGCCATTGACACTTTTCCCATTTATTGGGTCCGCCACTACTCCCGATCCTGACTTGCGAACGGTTGCGCTCCTCCCCCCGCCGCGCCCAACATGCTCCTACGCACAGCTACCCTCCGGCAAGGCCTTCCATTATGGCGCCTTATACCGTCCAGATCTCTCAACACTCTTTCACGACACGCACCGCCGAGCCTCGAAACCAGCCGAACTCTTCGCGCTACCAAATTACAGAGCACACAGCAGAGAAAACGCTTCCGAGCTCTCTTGAGCTTCGAGCGCAGAATGGGGACAGCCGCTGAGTTAGCGGAAGAGCAAATACCGGATGATCTTATCCCCGATGATGTTATTCCCTTCGAGGGCGGTCGGCCACTCTACGAGATCCGTGACCACAACACTTCAGAGCCCCTAAGACCCGAAGAGTATTTCGAGGCACTTTCGTCGTCCTACTATCACAAAGAACGCCCCAATGTTTCGGGTATTCCAGGAGACGTCAATGAAATGCTTGCGGTTTTCGATGCTTGTGTCCAGGTTGGCAAGCTAGAGCGTGCTAGCCTTGTCTTGAAGCGCTTTGCGAAGATGGGCGTGCTCGCCAGAGAGGATCTTCTGGTACTGCACAACTGTTGGCTCTACGAGAAAGTTGGACAAGTATTGCAAGACCCGTCCGAAGACTCGGACGACGCGCACCGATGGTTTGAGCTCGAGATGCGAAAACCGGGACTGTTCGATAGGGAGACCATCGCCTACATGCTCAAGATCACCCTTCTGAGTGCCGAGGGTGAAAGGATGGAGAGACTAGTGCAACGATACATGGGTTTGTTGGGGAAGGAAGATGGCCTGGAAAATCTGTTCGAGGTGGAGGATGCCCTGACGATCGGAGACCTTCTTACGATTACCGAAATCTGCCCAGAGTACGACATGCCCGACGGTGTTGAGCTTCTCGAAGGCGAGGAGGGTACCCCATCCATTGATCCAAATCAGCCTGCAAGACACATTGAAGCGCCCGAAGTTGTAGCCACGCCGCAAAAGGGGTCAGGTCTGACATCTCTCAAATCAACCTTATCCCTCTTTTCCCAAATCCCCATCGGTCACGACATTGCAAGTCTGTCCGCATCGGAGCGCCGCGAGGTGCAGGCAAGACTAGAGAGAGACTGTGTTGACGCAGCGATCAACCGATGGCGTGAAGAAAACCAGTCCCTGCAGGAGATGGGCTTGAACACCTCTATCTCGACCCCAGTCCTGAGCGCCAAACTGTATGACTGGTTTCAAGCGCTTGAGGCCCGGTTCGTCGAAGAAATTGCGAAAGTCGAAGCGTCGGAAGAGGCCTCAAAAAAGGGTGTTCGCGATGTGGACAGATGCCTGTACGGCCCGTTCCTCAGACAGTCCAGCCCTAAGCGTCTAGCGGCTGTCACAATCATCGTGACACTCAATGCACTCACCCTTGCCGGAGCCGACCGCGGCATTCCCCTCTCCTCGTTGATCGGCAGCCTCGCCAGGGTCGCCGAGGAAGACATCCAGACACAAATTAAACTATCAAATAAACAGCGAAAAGCGGGCGCCCAGCGGATGGCTGAGATCAAGAAAAAGGCACAGGCAGCTTCGGCCGAGACCGAACTGACAGAGTCTTGGCCGCTCTTGATCCGAACCAAAGTCGGTGCGGCCATGCTCGAGGGTCTCCTTGAGACGGCAAAGATGACAGTCTCGGCGGAGCACCCTGTCACCAAAGCCCCTGTCACCCAGCTCCAGCCTGCTTTTACGCATACAACCCAGCTCAGAAAAGGAAGAAAAGTCGGCGTACTCTTGGCCAACCGCACGTTGTTGGAGCTTATGCGGCGAGAACCCAGTGGTGATCTCTTAGCACGCCACCTGCCCATGGTCTCGGAGCCGGAGCCATGGACAAGGTTTGATAAGGGCGGATTCCTTTCTACGCCCGTCTCGCTGGTCCGCATCAAACATGGCGAAAAGGACCAAAAATTTTATGCCATTGCGGCCATGAAGAACGGAGATCTAGACCAGGTGCTGAAAGGTCTAGATGTGTTGGGGAAAACGGGCTGGAACATCAACCGTCCCGTGTTTGACGTGATGTTGGAGGTGTGGAATAGCGGAGAGGGCTTTGCATCTATTCCGCCCTTAAATCCCGATATGCAGATCCCCCCTGAGCCGGATTCCCGGGAGGATCCGGCGGAACGGCGGAACTGGATTAGAAAGGTCAAGTCGATAGAAAACGAACGGTCCGGCCTGCACTCGGTGCGATGCTTCATGAACTTCCAGCTCGAAATCGCCCGAGCATTCCGCGACCAGACCTTCTACTTCCCTCACAACATCGATTTCCGGGGTCGAGCATACCCTATGCCTACTTACCTCAACCACATGGGCGCAGACCATGTGCGCGGTCTCCTGCGTTTCGCCAAGGGGAAGACGCTTGGCGAAAACGGGTTACGATGGCTCAAGGTCCAGCTGGCTAACGTCTACGGCTACGACAAGGCCAGTCTCAAGGATCGTGAAGACTTCGCCACGGAGCACATTGAAGATATCCGCGACTCGGCGAATAATCCGCTCAAGGGAAGAAAATGGTGGCTTCAGGCCGAAGACCCCTGGCAGTGTCTCGCTGCGTGTTTTGAACTCAACGCCGCCCTTGAGCTTCCAGACCCGACCCAATACGTCTCCCACCTGCCCGTGCACCAAGACGGCACCTGCAATGGCCTGCAGCACTATGCCGCCCTTGGCGGTGACACGTGGGGAGCACAGCAGGTCAACCTCATTCCCGGAGACAAGCCTGCCGACGTCTACTCGGCTGTTGCCAATCTCCTGGAAGAGAATCTGGTCAAAGAGGCTGCGGCTGGGAATCAGTTTGCCCAGATTCTCTCGGGCAAGATCACGCGAAAGGTGGTCAAGCAGACTGTCATGACGAACGTCTATGGCGTGACCTTTATTGGTGCAAAGAAACAGGTTCTGAAGCAGCTCGACAACTTGTATCCCAAGTTGGGAGAGGAGACGGGAATCCCTGCCCATTTCTTTGCGTCATATATCGCTGCACACATTTTCAAGGCCTTGTCGACAATGTTCAGCGGTGCTCATGACATCCAGAGCTGGTTTGTGGAAACCGGGAGTCGCATCTGCCAGGCAGTGACCAAGGAGCAGATCGAGGAGATTCTGGAAGACCAGGAGAGCGCGGAAGTCGAACCAGAAGAGCCTCTTGTCAAGAAGAGGGGACGCAAAAAGGCCAACACCGGCGACGCAGCAGACGAGCCCGGCCCCAAAAAGGGGAGGAGAAAGAAGATCACGGAACCAAAAATGCCCAACCAGTTCAACTCAACTCTGGTCTGGACAACGCCCCTGAGGATGCCTGTGGTCCAGCCATATCGCAAGACAAATAGCAGGAAGATCGAGACGTGCCTGCAGAGCCTCGTCCTCGCCGATCCGGAGTTGGGTGACCCCGTGGATCGCAGGAAACAGCTTCAGGCCTTTCCGCCCAACTTTATCCACTCGCTGGACGCATCTCACATGTTGTTATCAGCGTTGGAATGCGACACGCTCGGTTTGACATTCGCTGCGGTGCATGATTCCTTCTGGACGCACGCTGCCGACGTTGATGCTATGAACGACGTCATTCGCGATTCGTTCATTCGTATTCACCAGGAAGATGTGATTGGTCGATTACTCGCCGAGTTCCAGGCCAGGTACCGGCATTCTCTCTATCTGGCCGAAATCGCCAGGACGTCCGCTGTGGCCAAGGCCATCATTAAGCACCGAAAGGACGGGAAATTGACCACGAAGGAGGAGTTGATGTTGGAATACAAGCGCCAGGAGCTTCTCCGGTCCAAAGATCCCGAGAAGGTGCAGGAGGGCCAGAAAATGGTGACACCGGCAAGCATATTCGAGTCAATGGCGACGGAGAGCGACCTGGTGTCTTGGCACGCATCGACGCCGAGCACTGATTCTGTAGCGGACGACGCTGACCCGGGCTCGGAAGACGGAGGGCTTGCCGAGGTGGTCAAAGACATTGCGTCGGCAGAGGCGGTGTCAAGCGCATCTGAGGTTGAAGAGGAAACACTCAGCCAGGCTCTCAATCGTGAACCGCTGGAAAACACGCTCAAGAAGAGTGGGTTTGCCGGGCTGTTGCAGCAAGCAGTTGTCTCAAAGGAGAGCGCCAAGTCAAAAAAGCCGGCGGTCATATCCTTTTGGCGCCCGTTGACGCTCCCGCCGGTTCCTCAAAAGGGCGATTTCGACGTCTCGCAGTTGCGGGGGAGCAAGTACTTTTTCTCGTAAGGGGAATAGCATGGTAGATGTGACATAGAAGCATGGGTGGCGTTTATTTTGGGGTTGTCGCATGGCACGGCAGGCAGGGCGTTTGCTATAAAAAATCGGTGGTATGCTGCATGTATGGATAGATGGAAATGTATGATATCTGGGGCATAGTATCATGAGGTGCACTGGCTCTTGGAAAACCCAAATGTACAATACAGATAACTCATGCTTGGTTCATCAACTGACCGATGGCTAGCCGGTCGAGTCTCCCTCGCCACTTTCACGGCAGTCATGGTCGGGGCCTGATGGTCAGGTGGAAATGGCATCTTTTCTGGTGACATTCGAGGGGATCGGGATATGCTCATGAGCGAGGGTATTACTGGGAGGACTCGCGGATCGACACATCCCTGGGACTGCCGACGAAAGCAACAGCCAAGCCGAGCGAAGGGCCGACGAGTCCAAAGGACGACGAGCACCCTTCCAAAATCAGAGCATGCTTTCGCTGCTTCGGGCATCTGCTTCCACGTACCAGCACAGCTTTAGCTGGAAACAGCTGTCGGTGCAGCACGACGTTGTTACAAGAGGGTTGCTTCCCCACGATTCCACTACCACTGCGACATTTTGTTTCTCTTCTCTCTCTCGGTACCCGACAATTGCACATGATTCGATAGCTCTAGTGGTTAACACAACCCAAAAATAGTCCAACCGTTGCAGCTCGCCTCCAAGTAGCACCGAAGCTTGAACCGTTTTCCCACAACGGCGATGTTATCGCCATGTTGCCCGTTCAGGTCTTGGTGTCCCTGCCAAGAACATACCAAGGTTGCGTTGGCGGTGCTTCGCGGTGCTTGAACCCGGTGCAATGGTAGCAGCGGACAATATCTGGTATATTACCCGGCATTCTGGGCAATATATTTAGTCGACCTCCCCTGCCCATCGAGCGAAAACCAAACAGACGACGACTGTCACCGACTCGAATCTCTTGTTTCGGTTCTAGAATCCCAGCCTCTCATGACATGACATTCGACATGACACCGTTGAGTGGTTCACAAACCGTTCGGTCAGGGTCACTACCCCACTGCTGCCTGACCGGTCTTTCCCCTTTTCGTTTGGGTTTGAATGGATGCACAGGGTTTAGACAGACACTTGGTGGTCGTTTGCTACCATGCCACCGCTCAAATGCCTGCCCACCACATCCCGATGGACTGCTCCTCACTCGCGGAATCTCGGGTGGTTGAGAAACGAGAAACGAGAACGAACATGCCCCGGAAACGTGTACCTCTTGGCCGGATGCTTAAAAGACCTAGGACGAAGACCAAGCCAAGAGGTAGCCAGACAGAAAGTCTCGGCGGCGGTGATTATCCCTCGTCGTCTATAAGAAGGGATGGTTTCTCTCGTGTCTGGGCTCAAATGTGTGTTGCTATTGTGATCAAGCCCGTCCCAGTCCACACACCAAGCAACTGTTAGGTTGTTTATTGCCCCGGAATACTAGAACTTATTGTTCTCGCTTGCTTCCGTCAACACCGCCACAATGCAGTCCATCAAGTCCACCGGTCTCATTGCCATGGGTCTCCTCGCCGGCCTCGGGTAATAACTCACCCAATCCTCTGGGTCGTTTGTCCTCGACTGATAGAAAGTTCCTAGCTCCGCCATCCCAGCCCCCCAGGATCCCATCCTCACCGTCGGCCCCGGTGTCCCGACTGGTCTTCCCACGGGCATCCTCACGGTGCCGCAGCCCACGCCGACGACTTGCTCGTCTGTTGTTGGCGGGATCACGATCGGCCCCAAGTGCCATACTCACACCACCACTGAGCTTCCCAGTTAGTTTTGCATGCTGCTGGCAGAGAGAAGGATTTGGTGCTGACGACGAGTAACAGAGACCTGCAAGCCCGTGACTGGCATCGCCTGCCCGGCCTATGTCATTGTTTCCACCGTTTCGGTCCCGTGCAAGTATGTTGATGTGGATTCAGTTAGGGTGGAAACGAAAGCTGACGGGATGAATAGCTCCGAATGCTGCCCTACTACCAGAACTCGCACTGTCAGCCAGGCTTGCCCTACTGGCTGCGTTATTCCTACCATTACCGAGACTGTCACTACTGGATGCCCCAAGGCTACCATTCTTCCCATTCCCACTGGTATCCTGACCGTTGGCTAAGCGCAGTGAGAGGAAGTGAGAGGAAGGGGGTGTTGGACTGTTGTGTACATAGGGCAGATATTGGATTCCTTCAGAGGTCATGAAAAATGATTTGGATCCACAGAGCTTTCACTCACTTCACGCTCAAGTGAAAATGGCCATAACCGTGCAGTTGGCTTGCATAACTCTATTTCCACAGGTCTAGTAGGTATTAGGGAAACTCATATCCTCTCTTACCGCACCTGGGCGCCCTTGAGACTAGGAACCTTGCAGACGCCACCACTCTCGGTCACAAGCTTTCCAAACCCGGTCTTTCCCTCCAACTCCTTGACAACGCCGGCGTCGAAGGCAACCTCGAGATCATCTGTAGTCGTAAAACCGGGCTGGAAGGTCTCCCAGATCTTCTTCTTAGGGTTCAACACCTTCTCCGGCTCGGCCTGCCAGCCCTCGAAGTAGACACGCTCGCCGGCCTTGGCATCGGCGGGGGGGTTGACCAGCTCAACGGGCCCCTTGTGATCGTCTGCCTCGCCCTCCTTTATCCGTGGCGACGCAGCCAAGACCATGGCCGACGACTTGATACCGCGCATCTTGACGGGCTTGAGGTTGCAAACAACAACCACTTTGCGACCCTGCATCTCCTCCAATGGCACCAGCCCGTTGAGACCTGAGCAGACAGTCCGGCAGACCTGTCCCTCATACTCGGCCGTGTCATCTGTCCCAGGCTTGTCGCCCATCGCAATCGTCGAGACGTAAAGCGAATCAGCTTCGGGGTGCTTGATCGCCTTCAAGATGTGTCCAACACGGAGGTCGATCAGACCGGGCGACACAATCGCGGGCGGCGGTGGTGGCGCAGGCGCCCTCTGTTGCTTCTCCTTCTTCTCCTTCTTCGGCTTCTGCTTGCCCTCGGGCGCCGCAGTCCCAACAACAGTCACGACAACCGTATCCTTGGCCTCAACCACCTTGTCCTTCACCTCAACAACCTTCTCCTTTGTCCTGTCCACCAGGGTCTTCTCCCCACCAGCCGTGGCGGCAGCGGCAGCAGCCTTCTCCTTCTTGAGCCTCTCCTTCTCGGCCTTGGCATCGACGGGCGGCTTGACGTAGAGCACCTCCTCGGCGTCAATGGTGACCTTGTCGGCAACCTCGAGCCCAAAGAGGGGGCTGTTCTGGACAAAGTCGACAAGGCGAACAATATTGGGACGGCCCTTCTCGCCGGTGCGCTCCTCGGGCGTCCATGCCTTGACGAGCGGGGCAACGGCCTGGTAGACGGCAATGTCAGCCTTGCTGGGCTTGGTGCCGAGGACCGTGGTGCGGGTTGCGAGGTCAGCGTTCAGCGTGTCGAGGAGGGACGCATCGGCGGCGCTCTTGAGGGAGTCGGCGCGGACGATCCATTGCTGGATCTCCGACTCCTCGACGGGAGTGTATTTTTGGGCGGAGAGGGCAGCCATGACGTGGATTCGGCGGAGGGGGGAGACGCTTCTGAGAGCGGGACGGGCGACGCGTAGGGTGAACAGTTTGTCGTGTGTAAAAAGGGATTGGGGAATCGTTTGGTTAAGCTTGTGTTTTCGTCGCCGGGACAATTTTCATAAAGGGCGAAACAATTGCGGGGCAATGGCTGTTGACTCAAACTTTTTGAAAATGCGGGACAGAGGGGGAGGGGCAACCTGACTTGGCTTGGCGGCCTTGGATTTGAGGCAGGAAGCTGTGTTATTGGCCCTAACCCTGAATATAGCCGACAGGGGTTTTGACTCGTGACGTCGTGCTTGTGCGCGTCCGCTTTGTTCCCGCGTCGCGATTTCGAGTGGCGTCCCCCTGTCGCGTGGATCGCGTCGTGCCACGCCCTTAATTAACAAATCCACTTTCTCCGTTCCCTCCCCAACTGATCCCTACCTTCCACCTTCCCTCCGATACTCTTGTGCTCTCTCGGATGACAATCGACCTAATTTGGCGTCCTCTTGTAATCGGATAGCCTTTCCTTTTCATCCGATCGCCACATTGCCCACCTTCTCGTCTCACCTTGCTCGTCGCTGGTGGCGAGCCCCACCGATCTGGGCTTTGTGCTTTGGACAACAGATCAGTTCCACGCCGCTACTTCCTCGCTACCGCCACGATGCCTGTCTCTATATCGGATACTGACAGCGCCGATTCATACTCTCGGCTTCCGACGAGTGCGCCCTCGTCGCCCCCGCCGACTTCCCCAAGAGACGAGGAGATGGAGGGGCCCAAGGGGTCTTACACAAAGCTCAGGGAAGAGCAAATACTCGCCGAAGAGGAGGAGAAGGCGCGGCTAGCAAACTCAAAACTCGAGGAGAAGCGCAAGAAGCGCAAGACCAAAGCGCTCAGCAAGACCGAACGAGAGGCCAAGGCTAGGGACCTTGACCAGCTCCTTGCTCAGAGCGCGGCTTTTAGCAGTATCTTGACGAGCAAGACACAAGTACTCGGCCGTGTTGGGACGGGACTGGATGGCAAGACACTGGGAGAACATAACTTGACCATGGCGAAGCAGCCCAAGTGCGTCGTCGGCGGCACAATGCGGGACTACCAGCTGGAGGGCTTGACATGGATGTATGAGATTTGCTATCAGGGCATGAGCGGCATTCTCGCAGACGAAATGGGCTTGGGTACGTTGTGGTGTCGGCTGTTGGCGGAATCGTACTAACAGTTCTTAGGTAAAACCGTTCAGACCATCTCGTTGATTGCCCTGCTCCGAGAGCAGGAGAATTACATGGGGCCACACCTGATCGTCGCTCCCTTGAGTACACTCTCGAATTGGATGGACGAGTTTCACCACTGGGTTCCTTCAATCCCGGTTGTCATGTATCATGGCACACCTCAAGAGCGCAATGATATCTACAAGAACAAGATCATGCGCCACCTCCACAACGGCAGGCCGACAGCAAAGTTTCCTGTTGTATGCACTAGCTACGAGATGGTCTTGAAGGACCGTAACTTTCTTTCCAAGATCCACTGGGAGTTCATCATCATTGACGAAGGTCACCGGATGAAGAACTTTGACTCGAAACTCTTCCGAGAGCTCAAGTCCTTCACCTCTGCAACCCGCCTGCTCATCACTGGAACGCCGTTGCAGAACAACTTGAAGGAGCTCTGGTCTCTGCTGAACTTTTTACTACCCAAGATTTTCAGGGATTGGGAGGCCTTCGAAAGCTGGTTCGATTTCAGTGACCTCGAAGACGAGGAGGGCACTGAAGAGTTTATCGCCGACAAGACCAAGCAAGAGTTGGTCAAAAAGATGCACGTCGTCTTACAGCCGCTGCTCCTCCGAAGAGTGAAGGCTGATGTCGCGAAATACCTGCCCAAAAAGCGCGAGTACATCCTGTACGCGCCGATGACGAAGGAGCAGACGGATCTCTACAATGTTATCAGCGATGAGAACATTGACACCAGGGCCTACCTTGAGGGTAAGGTTGTTGAGCGGCTGACGGGCACAACGAACAGCCCGATGCCATCACGCACAGGCAGCCCCCGAGTTTCAACCCCAGCGAGCGTCAAGAAAGGCGCGGAGACGCCGATCAAGTCGGAATCACCCGTCAAATCAGCAAAGAATGCGTTTTCCATCATGATGGGTAAGACCCGAGGGCGGGGACGACCACCGAAGACTCCAACTACCGCTGCGGTAGAGAAAGTTGTTGTTGAGAAATCTTCACCTGCGACGCCCGCTAAGAGGGGCCGCCCGAAAAGAAAGGAGGCGCCAACCGAAGAAGTTCCGGAAGCCAAAAGTGCCAAGGTGACGAAGCATTCAACCCCGGCAGCTACTCGAGCTCGCACTCGGTCCAGAACGGGCAAGGCGGCTTATAAAGAGGCGGAATCTGATGATGACATGCTCGACGATGACGAGTTTGAGGCCAAGCTGGCCCGAGAACTTGCCCAGGACGCCAAAGACGAGGTTGCGAGCGACATCAGTGCAGAGGAGTTTGAGCGAGCACAGACTCTGGAGCTGGCCAGTATGTATCCATCCCTCACTAAACCTTATAGTTGCTGACCGCCGTCACAGAACGAGAGATCTCAACCAAGAAGCTGGGCAATCCCGTTTTACAGCTCCGGCTCGTCTGCAACAGTCCCCATAATTTCTACAATCCTTGGTCATCCGAGGGCGCACAAGTGGACGAGAGCATCGTCACTTCGTCGGGCAAGATGCTTCTCCTTGACCGTCTACTACCCACACTCTTCAAGCGGGGTCACAAGGTCCTCATTTTCTCGCAGTTCAAGACTCAACTGGACATCCTCGAGGACTACTGTGATCTCCGAAAGTGGGAGGTCTGCCGCATCGATGGCGGTGTAGCCCAGGACGACCGCCGAGCACAGATTGCCGCTTTCAACTCGGATCCCAAACTCAAAGTCTTTCTCCTTTCCACCCGCGCCGGTGGACAAGGTATCAACCTGGCGAGCGCCGACACTGTCATCTTGTTTGACAGTGACTGGAACCCTCAACAGGACCTTCAGGCCCAAGACCGGGCACATCGTATTGGCCAGACCAGACCAGTCGTTGTGTACCGGTTGGCAACTAAGGGTACCGTCGAGGAAACGCTGCTGACAAAGTCAGACGCAAAGCGACGGCTGGAGAAGCTGGTCATCAGAAAGGGTGGATTCAAAACCATGGGCCAAAAGATGGACATGCGCGAAGAGCTGGATCGCGATACGCTGAAGGCTTTGCTCCTGAAGGATGGCCAAGTGTACAAGTTCTCGGGTCACAGGGAGATCATCAGTGATCAGGACCTCGAGGTGCTGTGCGACCGGAGTGACGCAGCGTATGCCCGGGCGGCTGTGGGCGATGGCAATGCCGACGGATACACCGTCATTGAGACTGGTGCCGATGGTATTGCGATGAAGGGTTCAAGGAGGAGGTCATCAGGCCTCTGAGTGTTTACCTGTGTCGGAGTTGTTGGCTTTTGTCGCATAATGTTTGGCTTGGTGTTTGGACAAAAGCGGAGCGGAGCGGAACATGTGGGAACTTGGCTTACGGTTATATCCCGGAGTTTGTGGGTTTATCCATGGTTGGCGCATGTATTATATGTCGTTGAGCACATCTGTAGGAATCTTGGTAGTCCATTCTAGATAAGATGAATGCAGACCCACCAGGTGAGACCTGGCGATGTAAACAAACCCCTGAGCCCGACCCTAACCCTCGACGTCCATCAAGGTCTTCGAAGACAACTCACGAGATGCAAACAATTACAATTAAATTCTATACTCATCATTACTCATCTCTTCAGCCCGGCCAGGCCAGCCAGCCTCACGCCTCAAAAATCACACCATCAATCGACCTACCTTCCGACAAAATCGTCGCGCCCTGGACATACCACCTCTGATAAACCCTGACACTCACCGTCTCCCCCCTGGCAGGCCCAGCAATCCATCTCAACAGATCACCGAGTATATAAATCCCACCAGCGAGCGTAGAGAACAACCCCTGCCAGCAATTAGACGCACAAAACCCTAGCAACGCCCAGTACGCGGCGTACCCGACAACCACCACTGGAACAAGCCAGATGTGCGGAACGAGGCCCCTCGACCAAGAAGCCAAAAGCTCGTTGACCACTTCGCCAACGAGGTGAACGCCAACTCCAACCAGCTTGACCAGAACCGATCCCAGAATCAGAATAACCTGAACAGCCGCAACGCAGACCCATACCCTGAAAACGATGAGGACCAAACCGGGAATCAGTGATAGCGTATACGGCGCGTCGAAGAAAAGGAGAACGGGGAACCAAACCCCCACAAAAAGTAGCACGATTTGGCCTATAGTCCAGTATGAGAAATCCAGAACGTACCGACGTGTCATTTCGGCTGCGTTTACTTCATCGAGACGTTGGGGGTGGCGGATGGCGTGGGGGATTTCGAGGTTCCGTTGGAAAAGGGGGAAGAAGGCGCGGAGGAGCCAGTACCTGATTACAGACCGGGGGTCGGGGGAGGTGAGGGTGTAGATGAGGAGGGCGAGGAGGAGGGAGAGGAGTTGTTGAGAAAGGGAGGTTGAGATAGAGGGGAGGGAGGCGATGAATTTTGAGATCATGCAGAGCTCGGTGTGGCAGCAGGGGGTTGCTGCCGGTTGGGACGGTTGTGGTGACATTGTGGTTGGGTGTGCGGCGAACTTACAGATTGGTTTTGAGATTTTTGGAAATTTGGGATATCGAAGAAGAGATTTGTGGTCCGTTGGGTGGGCGTTTGGGTGACTCAAGATGGCTTGAAGGGGAGGTCAGGACTCATAAAAGGGCGGGTAGTGGGATCAATGTCATTGTGTAGATTGGGATTAAGGGGGATTTCTAAATTGGGATCAATGAGATTCTTGTTACAGTTATTATAATAGATACAAAGGGGGGATCGACAATGCGGTATAGCTGGTGATAAGTCTTTGTGTAGTGGGTGACGTAGTCCGAAACGGCATGGCTTTCTTGGATCGAAAATATCGACGATGATCAAGTATCGCGATGGTCCCCTTACATGCAATTTCGGTTCTATTGTCGTCGGAAAGATGGGGCTGATAAATTGTAAATTGATGAGAGTCGTGCTGGGAAGATCTGGGAAAAAAAAAACATTCCATGTGACCGTGGAACAAAGGACGGATTAAAGAATTTTACGGATGAAAGAAATGCCAACGCACGTCAATTACACGGGGGATGGGACAACATTGGGACATTTTGATGACCGGGCAGCTGCGAGTCATACAGTCTTGGCGCTGTGCTCGCGTGGGATGAGAGAGTTTGTCTCTCACATGGTGGCAAAACATGTCTCTTATCGATAAGACAATGGTGGGGTGCTTGGCGGTGGGCTAGCCGGGTACATGGACCAGGTGCCATTGACAAGCTCGGCCTGGACCCATCTCCACAGAATTTTCTTTCAACTTTTCTGAGCATGACGGGGTGCTCGCTTGTCTTCGGCGCCGCAGTCGTGCTGTTGATCGGTCAATTGAATCCCTAACCCGCTCTGCTCGCATCCGACTCCAAAACACCATCTCTTTTGCCGAGTCAACATCTCGGCATCGACAAGTCTCTGTACGCGCCGCTGCCCTCTGGACCCTGGTCGCTCCCCGCATTCCAGGTTACCCGCTAACAGCTGCAGCGACGAGGCAAGAATCTGCAAAACAAATTCTTTGGCCAGTCGTCCTACGACGGCCCGCCCGATTCTTTTGACAATGTCCGCCGAAATGGCAAACGAGATCAAGCTGATCAGCGGCCGAAGCCACCCCGAGCTCAGTGACAAGATTGCGAAGCGGTGCGTCTTGCCCAACCTCCAAGAGCATTATTCTCTCAGCTGTTAAAGATCGCAAATTCCTCTCCCGCGCGCTTTCACTGACACTTTTGTCCGCCCCGCAGGCTCGGCATCGAAGTCGCCCGCACCATATCCCTCAACTACTCAAACCAGGAGACTTCGTTCACTGTCGGCGAATCAGTCCGCGACGAGGATGTCTTCATCATCCAGTCGACCGCCACGGGCGATGTGAACGAAGGGTTGATGGAGCTTCTGATCATAATCTCGGCATGCAGGACAGCAAGGTGCGAATTGGCCTCATTTTTCCTGCGCAACAAGTCTAGTAGCTTACCGGTGGAACCAACAGTGCGCGAAGAATCACGGCCGTCATGTAAGAGAGCCGGCGAAGCGCAAAGTCATCCGAGCGCCGGACAATACTGATATTAGGGCCGCAGTCCGAATTTCCCGTACGCTCGTCAGGACAAAAAGGACAAGGTTTGTGGTATCCAAGCCGTCACTTCGGTCTCGTCTGACGCGTTTTCAGTCTCGAGCTCCGATCAGCGCTCGATTGGTTGCAAACATGCTACAAACAGCTGGCGCAAATCGTATGGCCACCCCGTTGCCAGCCCGCCGGGCGTGTATTGACTGTGTCTCTCTGCAGATATCGTGACCGTCGATCTCCATGCTTCGCAGGTAGGTCTCTCTGACGTTTCATGCCGTTTTGGTGGCGTGTGCTGACTTGCGACAGATCCAAGGTATGAGGCCATTGGGCAAATCTGCCATCTTGGCACCTTGCGCCGTTCTGACAATGCACTAGGTTTCTTCAGTGTGCCAGTCGACAACTTGTATGCCGAGCCGTCGTTCCTCAGGTACATCAGGGAAAATTTCAATGCGGAAGACTGCGTGATTGTGTCACCCGATGCCGGTGGTGCGAAGAGGGCCACCTCGATTGCCGACCACCTCAATACTGCTTTTGCCCTGATCCACAAGGAGCGCCCGCGTCCCAACGTTGTCGGCCGCATGGTATGCGTGTAACACATGCTTTTTTCGCTCTTCCCGCTGACTGGTGTCAAAGGTGCTAGTTGGTAATGTGGTTGACAAGGTCGCCATCCTCGTCGGTAAGTCATCGGATCTTTACCCTCGGTGATTGGCCGCATCTAATAATCCGTAGATGACATGGCCGATACCTGCGGTACCTTGGTCAAGGCCGCCGCTGTTCTGAAGGAGAACGGCGCCAAGTCGGTTCTGGCGCTTGTGACACACGGCATCCTGTCTGGATCCGCCATTGAGACTCTCAACGGCAGCGTTCTCGAAGCCTTGGTCGTTACAAACACGGTTCCACTCGGGGACAAGGTTGAACGGGTAAGTCGCTACATGCCACTGCACTGCGACGTTGCCGTTGCGGCGGCGAACTAACCACCAGCAGTGCCCCAAGCTCCGTGTCATTGACATTAGCCCCACCATTGCGGAAGCCATCCGCCGCACGCACAACGGTGAATCCGTCTCGTACTTGTTCACCCACGCGCCCGTTTGAGGCAGATGATGCAAAATTGCAGTGCTATTTGGCCCGTCGCCCCGCGTTGCCGAGTATGATGATTGATGGGGCATGATGTCATATGGGTTGGCGCTCTGAACGGAGTTGGTTATCACTCATTTGATGTTTTGGGCTTTGCATGGGGTTATCGGGTTCGTAATACAGGAGGCCATCGTTACTCTTGTCGGCCGGCATCATGCGTCCATGTTGGAAACTATGGGCACCCATGCTGGGGCTCTAGTGCTTGTCTATGTTTGTAAGTGCCCAAGCCGCGCATCAAGGCCAGCTTGGCCAGCCAATACTGTCTAGAGAGACTATAGAAGTGTCCGATTACGCACGAGCGTGTCGGTTCAGGCAGAATAGCCAAATAGAGGAGGGAGTTGACGGGATATTATCTTCCTTTGCGGTCGTTCTCAACAATGACCTTCTCCTGTTGTTCATCAGGAGGGTTTTGTCTGTTCGGTGGCACTAGGTGTAAAGGGGTATGGATACATGGGACCTTGGACCATCATGATACTTGACACGTGGATGGGGAAACGTGAGTCTCCGAACATCAATCAAAATAGGGCGGCGTCAAGAGCTCAGCTAAGCCAACGCTCTCATAGATTACGTGGAGTATTCCAACGGAGAGAGGAAAAGGTGGGGCAATGTATCTAGCCGAGCAACCAGAGGAGGGAAACTGCTTGAAGCCAGGTGCAAATAAGCTCATGGGATTTGCTGTTCGACATCCCGTGAAGGAGGCGTTCTTGCGTGGCTCCTTTGCACTTACAGCAACGGTAATTCGACGCGACGGGAGATAAGGGGGGCGGCAAAAGTTGACCTAGCCAACGAACCGCAAAGTGTAGTGTTTGGGCAGGGGAAGCCTTGGCTTCGTGTGGTCCTGAGGTTGCAGGTTGTGTCCAAGCACTCCCAAGGACTATTCGAATTTTGCTAACATCGTGTCGCTAACAACCATGCAACAACTGATTATTTTCGATCCCGGCCGTATATATCCCGCCCACCCTTTGTCACCATGACACACTCGCTCTCTACCACTTGGCCTCCTTGCTGGCCAAGAACTCCTTGAGGATGGCAACAATGTTCTCCAGGGCGGCAAGGTACTCCTTGAGCTCCTCCTCGACCTTGGCCTCGTCAGAGCCGAGCTTGATGTAAAAGTCCTTTCGGTACGGGCAGGCGCTCATGGCCGCGCTGAAGATGGGCTTCACCAGGAAGCTGTGGTGGGGTTTGAGGGTCGAGCCGTAGGCGCCGCGGAAGGAGTCGGCGAGCTCCTCGCCGGGCTTGCTGACGTTGGACTGAAGTGCCAGGCAGGTGAACTCAAGACCTCTGTGTTGATGGGATTATCAGTTATTTGTTCCCCTCTTTTGTTGTATCGGCCCAATCCTCTCACCTGACCAACCATACGAGTCCCTCGGTCGCAGTGTGGGCCTTGGTCTTGAGCTCGTTGCGGACGAGATCTTGGATGTTATCGGAGTCGACAGGGGAGGCGAGGTATCGCTTGCGGATTTTCTGTGGTGGTTAAGCAGAGTCAGTGGTGCCCGCAGGGTCAGGGGTCAGTCTGTGTTGCGCACCTCGACGTTGCCAAGCATGTCCTTCTTGACGGGGGAGAAAGCGACGGAGCCGAGGAGATCTTGTTGGGCGTCAGCATTTCTCTGCATAATAAATACGCTGTCAATTCCTGGGGGGAGTTACCAAACATGGTGGTGAGGGACTCGGCAGCCTCGAGGAACTCGGCTGTCTGGATGGCCTTGGTGGTGGGATTGACGGGCACCTTGTTGAACGTCACCTTCATCGTGTCGATGTAGGTCGTACCCTCGGGAATTGCAATGGCCGCCATTTTGCCGGTGTCTAGGTCGTTGATAGAGGGGTCGAAGGAGACGTTGCTTTGCGTGGTCGGAGCTACAATTGAAGCTACAAGAACGGTGGATTGTTCAAGCAGTCGGCGGTCAACAAGCCTGAAACTGGCACAAACCCCACACAGCAGCCCGAAGGATGACAGCCCCATTTTTAGACGCTGACCCCTCCCCCGCAGCTGATCGTTGTTCCTGGACGGGAGACTGATAAGATAAGAATCACGTGGTGATACGTCAGAACCGTCTCGGCTGGGACGAGGAAACAAGCTTTGCGGTTCTGCCGTGCGCAACCGGGATGATGCACGATGACGGGGAGGACGAAGCCGCAGACAGCCCGCTGGAGGCCCGCGTCTGGTCTGTCTGCTCGAGCACTTTGAATTGTCCACTCACAACGATTCCTTGGGATCTTTGTAGTCTGGCTCCACCTGGCATCCAATCCAGCTCGGTCACAACAAGTCGACCATCTCACGACTTGCTGTAATGCCTTCCAAAACTGGCAGGATAAGGGGAGCACAGGCGTGACTTAAGCCTTACGGGTGTTCGGGACGCAAGATCGGTGGAACGACGGTCACTTTGCCTGTCGTTGGAGCTCGGTCGAG